>CM060968.1:97658403-98038403 GCA_030765045.1 Tenodera sinensis | reverse complement strand
GATTCTCGAAGCTTCTAGTTACGTCATTTCCCGTGCGCGTGTGTGTGCGGAATCTCGAAAGGTCGCCGTGACTTCATGCCCCGTATAAATAGAGGTCAGAGAAGAATGAGAGGAGTTCGGTTCAGTTTGAGTTTTCACAATGACAGACACGAGTCGGTCAGTGCGACAGCCATGCGTGTGTAAAGAAGATTCGAGAAGTATCGCCATCGTTAGAGTGTATAAGAGACAGTGAAAGTGAAGAAAAACATTGAAAGACTGAGAAGGGTTACTGAAAGAAGTGAGTTTTGATAGCATTCGTAGTAAAATTTTAGAGGACAATAAAGTGATAGAAAAGTAACCGGACTTGGATTTTGGCGTTTTGTTACAATACAGATCTTGGTAAAACATACAGTTTACCCTTTCTTTCTTGTCTCCCCCCCCCCTTTTTTTTTCTTTCTTCCATTAACCGTTTTCGTGACAGTCCTTGCTATTGATTTGAACTTTCCAATTCTTATTAAGTATTTTTGAACTGCTTAGTGATTGTTCTTTTGATTTTAATAATGTGCACAAAGTATGGCGCTTCAAAGCAGGGCTTAAGTTACAGTCTCTTTCGTCGCTTCTTGTTATTTGAGATCGAGGAATGCGACAAACTTTAAAACAGCATTCGCAAACATGGGTTAACATGTCTACAAAAACAAACGATATGCCACTTTCCTCCCGACTAGTAGAGTTCATTTCTGATCTGGTCTGTGTGGCTCACTCATTCTTGTCAAATGTACATATATGCGTGTGCTTTTTAAGAAGTGATGGATAGATTTGTTTTAAGGAAGTAGAGGACCCGAGTTCGATTCCCCGTACCGGTGTGGGAATTTTTCCCCGCTGGGAGGTCTGGTTCGGGGTGCACTCAGCCTCATGACACCAATTGAGACCAATTGGGACGCCAACGGAAACTGGAATGGAGACAATATACCTAGACTACATCAAATTCTCGTTGGACCTGACCAGGTGATCAAGGATCACTGATGGAATAAGGAGCGTTAAACGCCAGCCGTAGGCAGGCATCAACGCCTGGATGCCAAGAAGTGGATCCACCTCACCGACAAGGTGGAAAAGAAGGAAAGATTTTGAAGTATGAATCCAGGTATCTGATCTGTGGTAGTCCTTATACGTGTGGTTATTAAATGGTCGAAATTCGCACGCCTTCACACACCGAAATGTTTCACTCTACATAAAAAATTTATTCAGACATAAATTGTGTGTTTTAGCAAGATCTACATTTTTGTATAGTAAGATTTTGTCTTATCTCTTACGGTTTACGAGTTATTCAAAGTCATCCGGAGTAAACAGGACTACATAGGCCATAGCCAGAAAATTCAAAATAGGCATTTCATTTGTCATACAAATATATTACACATATGGCATTTTAATCAAAATCGTTTGAGCCATTTTCAAGAAAATCACAATTTTCGAAAAATTGTTCATGTAAAGGGAAGTTTAGGGTGGGGCTATTTTCTTCAAAATCTTCGTGTCGCACCCTTCAAAGACATTAAACTTAAATACCAACTTTGGTTCTTAACCAAATTTTCGTTTTTGAGTTATGCTGTCCACAGACTGACACACACACACACACACACACACACACACACACACACACACACACACACACACACGCACGCACACACACACATACACACGCGCGCGCGTACTTTTTTTTAAAGAATGCTTTTTTTTAATTCAGGGGGTCTCAAAACATATATTTCCGGTGAAATCTCGACATCGAATTTTTGGGTGGAATACAATACTTCCTCTACCTACCAGTAGAGAAAGTAAAAAGTCGATCTGGGTGGCTCATTTGGTTAGACTCTGGCCTACTGATGATCCCAAGGTCGCGGGTTCAAACGCGGTCCAGACCGATGGTTTTTAAGTGTGCTTAAAAGCGGCAACTCCATGTCAGTAGATTTACTAGCATGCAAAAGAATTCCTGCGGGACGAAATTCCGGCACACCGGCAACGCTGACGTGATCCTGACAATTGGCAACGTCGTTAAACATGATGATGATGGCGATGATGATGATGATGATAAACCGTTATAAAATAAAAGTTTATAAAACGCGTAGTTATTATCTCTGCGCGTTTTTCTAATGCACGGTAGAGTCTCTCTCTCTACTGTTGTCCAGTATTGTTTGCACAGGGCGTGGTAATACATCACTAAATCTGTGTGCTTGCATGCAAATAAATATTGACTAACATGATTGATGTTACTCAGCATTGGTTGCTTTGTTCCCTAAGGTCTATCTAATATTAGGAATTCATTGCGAGAAATGCACATGTTTACCTCACCTCTACAATGAAACGGATTACTTCTTGACAATTTTTTAGACAATTTTCACTTCACTATGACAATAACGGCTATAAAATTAAATATTAAATTTGAGCGCAAATTAAGTCAAAGAAGATGGGCAAGCTTTCAGGGGGAAAAAAAGGAAGGGGTAAAGGATCGGTCTAGTTATGTTGCTCATGCTGCCATTCCCGCACACGATCCCATTACTCCTGGATACGGAGCTTCATGGCTGCTGGGTTTCTTCCCTATTCTCCTCTCTTTATCCAACTTAGACATCTGAGCTGCCCCAAAACATCCTTCAGACCTCTGGTCGAAGTGGGACCGCTGAATACCATATTTTCAAACCATCCTCGACACCTGGCTTCTAGCACAAAAAGGCAACGTCGCCCTTCATTAATGTCAGCGACACGTGCTCCCTATCTAGCATGCTGGTTGCCGGCAATTCTGATGAGTTGGAGAAAAGGAAGGTCGCGTGCGCACCTCTAATGTAAACAGAGATTTGCTGGTGTCGAAGCTTACTACCTACACGAGCTCATTTGCAAGGGCGAAGCGTGGGTTGGTATGATGGGTCGGCTGAATTTCTTGTAAATGTGCAATTAATAATCTAATAATACTGTGCCTTTATTCTGTAACTTATTTTCATAACTTAGTTTGGAAAAAATAAGTTGCATTCTTTACTAGAACATCCACAATATTCTACGGTAAATCCATTATCGTGAAACTATCAGGATATGTATTTTACAATCTAGGGTTACCAGACGTCCGAAAATTTCTGGACATGCCCTGCATTTTAACTATTTGTCCGGTGTCCGGGGGGAATTTTCGAAAACATTTTAATGTCCTACATTTTCAGAAACAAGCAGTGATCGTTAGAAAATGAATTGACAACTGCGAAACTAGAAATGAGTAATTGGTTATTAGCTACAATTGCAATTCGCTATGGGAACGTAGCTACACCGGCTACAGTCAAAGAGTATACTCATGCATAGTAACATCGAAAGAGAGATTGGCAACGCGCATTTGTACTCCGACGCAAAAGGTTGGCATTTTGTGAAGGCAAAGCAACACCATGGTAATGCTGAAAGAGTATTGTCACTGAAAAGAGTACAGTGGACAGATGAAAGGAACAGATTATCTATTGATTCAGTTCGAGGTATCGTTTCAGTGAAGTACAATTTTAAAAACGTATAACTTCCTTAGTTATATTTCAAACAAGCTAGATGTTTTGGACAAGCTTAGTTCTTTGGAGGACTTCATGATAACATTTAACAATGTATGTTCCAGGATTTTAAGAAAATATAATTGTATATGCCTATGGGTATACATGAATAGTATTTAAATTATAAATGTACATTATTTTAGCATTGACCGACGATGTCCTATATTTTTTACTTTCTCTACTACGTATTGTAAGTAGAGGGAGTACTGTAGTCCACCCAAAAATTCGATGTCGAGATTTCATCAGAAATATATGTTTTGAGGCCCCTGAATAAAAAAAACAAAAAAAAAACAGCACATTTAGAAAAGATCCCTGCGCGCGCGCTCCTGTGTGTCAATTTATGGATAGCATAACTCAAAAGCGAAAAGTCGGTTAAAAACCAAAGTTGGTATTTAAGTTTAACATATTTTAAGGATACGATAGGAAGATTTTGAAGAAAATTTCTCCACCCTAAACTATCCTTTACAGGGACAACTTTCAAATATTTTTATTTTCTCAAAAATGGCTCTAACGATTTTTATTCGTAAAATGCCGTATGTTTGTTATTTTTATGACAAATTAAATTTATGTTTTGAATTTTCTGGCTACAGCCAATGTAGTTGTTTATTCTGGATGATAGGCGGCGCCGTGTTCGATCCCAGGGACCCGCATGTGGTATTCGTGGTGGACGAAGCGGAGCCAGGGCGGGTTTTCTTCGGGTGCTCCGGTTTCCCCCGCCATTTCATTCCACAGGTGCTCCATCTTCATTCCAAGTATCATCAGTGTCACCGCCTGCGGTGTCGTAGTAGTAAAAGCGGGCTTAAACACAACACAACACACACACACACACACACACACACACACACACACACACACACACACACACACACACTGGATGACTTTCGTATAACTGGTAAACCGTAAGAGGTAGACCAAATCTTACTATACAAAAATATAGATCTCACTAAAACACACAATTTATGTCCAAATAGTTTTTTTAGAGTGATGCATTTCGGAGATATTCCTTATTATTTGTGTGAGTTTTGGAATACTTGAACTTTCATCAAATGGAAGATAGTTAATTTTTGTATATGTTAGCCATGCAAAGAGAACGGAATCTCAAAGCTTTAAAAGATTTGACTATCGCTCAAAGCCTACAGTATTGTCATAATTCCCCTTGCAGGTGCAAGGAAATGAGCAATAAGATAAGTTCTACAAATGTTTATCTCAACTAACATGAAGATATAGGAATAAGAGTTTGTAAGAATGGTTAGTACAAGAGTAGATTTTTTACCATTGTGTGCTACATTTCCATAAACTTATCTCATAACCCCTATCACAATTCACAACAAACACAAGTACACTTCTCTTCTCTTGCTAACTGCTGAAGTTCAACCAGAGTGCTACTGGTAATCCTAAAGCTTACTCAGTAGCAACAGCAGCTCACGGCAGCAGCAGCAAACTCTTCAATCCTCTCCCATGTACAAAACTTCGAGCACTCAGACGCATGCATGAACAAGCCAAACTGCATTTTGCCTTAGTCTGTGTTGACAAACTGCTGCCAACAACACTTTCGTGTGAATTTCACGGAACTCAGCAATGAATTAGAAATGACATTTGGAGAAAAATGCTATGTTTAAAGTATATTAAAATGAAAGAAAGAAATAAAGTGTCAACGATATTTCAGAGTAGGCTCAGCCTTACAGACTTAATGTACATTTTACCTCTGCTCATTTGACAAAAGACGGTTGAAGCTTTGGAATGCCGAGCTACATGTGGGCATCATTTTAACATTTTGCTTTGCATTCTTTGACCACCTTTCTATTTTTGGTACCTTCTGCTGTGGGTGTTAATGTACCAGTCACTGCCGTACTCCAGCTCTCTTTCACACTAGTACACTAGGAAATGAATGTGAAATTTGTTTCTCAAGGTACAACTTCCATTAAATTGTTAACTCCTCCTTTAAAATTAGTTTAATAATCGAATGTAATGACCAACTAAAGGAAAAAATAAATTTCAACTGATACGACATTTTGTGACTTCACTATCAACTCAAAAACAGTGACGTCGTTTGCTTGTGTTCATTTATTTGCAATGACGTCATTGTCATGTTTGCCCCCTTCTTAACAATGCGGTGTGCTGGCACGCATGCCAGGTTGCAGCGTAGCCAAGTTGAGAACAATCTCAATTTCTGACTAAACTTCTAGACATGAGAAAAGGACTTCTTCTTTATCTGATTTCCCTCTCCATATGGAGGACTGACACCCACTACAAGCCTGTGCCTAACGTCAGATGCCTGTCGGGGAGCAGACGAACCCATGGACAGGATATGAAGACCTAAAAGCGAATGGTCAACCGAGCACCAAGTATGAGAGCGATGAAGAGGATGATATAAAATGAGGAAAAATGGAGGATTGGAAAGGTGATGATGGAGGAGATTGTGGAATAAGTGGTGGGGGAAACTGGAGAACCCAGAAAAAATTCGCCCAAACGTCGCTTCGTCTACAATGAATACCACGTGCGGATTGAACCCGGGCTGCCTTGGTGACAGGCGAACGGTGTAACCGCTAAGCCACGCGCCACCTGAGAAAAAGACGAGGTGACATTTATTCTGAAAATAACACGGTCTTGTTTCTGCAACAATCAGCTCTTCGTTCTTAGCCATTGCAGCATTGCTACAGCAACGCTTGCTGTTCGACAAATGTTGCTCAGTGAATAGCAATCCACATTTACTCCTTCAGCATGCAGAACATGATAATGGATAAAAAAAATCTCTTAATGCAGAACATTACAAATATGCTTCCATGCTCTGTTAGAAGAGTGACAAAAATTGGTCAGTTTTATTGACAACGTTTAATCACAAACATCCTCCCAACTTCGAACAATATTGCTGGCGCAGAAATATGTATGTTTAGCGCAGAAATGCAGCCGCCGGACAGTGAGTGAGTGAGTGAGTGAGTGAGTGAGTGAGTGAGTGAGTGAGTGAGTGAGTGAGTGAGTGAGTGAGTGAGTGAGTGAGTGAGTGAGTGAGTGAGTGAGTGAGTGAGTGAGTGAGTGAGTGAGTGAGTGAGTGAGTGAGTGAGTGAGTGAGTGAGTGAGTGAGTGAGTGAGTGAGTGAGTGAGTGAGTGAGTGAGTGAGTGAGTGAGTGAGTGAGTGAGTGAGTGAGTGAGTGAGTGAGTGAGTGAGTGAGTGAGTGAGTGAGTGAGTGAGTGAGTGAGTGAGTGAGTGAGTGGAGTTTAAGGGTCCGTCGACATCGAGGTCATTTGGACCCGAAGGTTTGTCGGTCTGTGGCTCTGTTGGTTGGGCGCTGTTCTATTGATCCTAAGGTCATGGTTTCAAACCCTGCCTAGACCGATGGTTTTTAAATGTGATTAAAACCAACAGCCCCATATCAGTATATTTACTGGCATGCAAAAGAACTGCGAGACGAAATTCCGGCACACTGGCGACACTGGTGTGCGCTGGAAACATTAAACACTCACATATTTGTCATTCGTTTGCATATACCTGCATTGTTAAGGGTTAATACCGAGTTTGTTCACCTATTTTAGAGGAAATTCAGAATGCAGCAGAAGGAGTTATTGTCGCAGAAGGGACAAATATAACTGCCGGTCCAATAAATATTCTGCAAGTGCTCGTAGACAGCCGGTTTTCGGTACTCCTAAAAATATAAGATATAGTTTATTTCCTACACATTTCTACATACTGATTTATCATATAGTGAATGATATTACAAAATAAAGGTTTCTGATATTCCTATTTTATGACCTGTCAGAGTAGCAATTTCAAAGTACAAGGCAGCATACTTTGTGCACAACCAGTAGCAATGTAAACAGGAGGTATTGCTTGATGCTTCTGTAACAACGATGACGACGAATCGATGACAGCCTAGCCTAAGGTTTGCTTGCCCACTTGTTAGTTGTACACAGTGTGCGATTTGTGTTTTTATCACTGGAGCGGGGGCTTAGAGATTAACTTAGGAAAAAGAAATATATAAAGCAAATACATGCACTCTTTTCCAGGGGCGTGGCTTTGGGGGACGCTAGTACGTTGAGCGTTCCCCTAATTTTTCTGTGTTTAATTGTTTTGTATTTATTTTGTTTTGTAATAATTTTAACGCAGGATAACTACTTTATACAATCGTTTAGCACTGATTTTTTTCGTATATCATACTGTTGAGGCGCTATTTTTAGCTAAAATGACAACCACAAAATTTACAAGTCAATCCGTTCCGCTCTAAAACAGCAGCGTACGCTGAGACGAGTCAGCGTTTCGCTGCCTGTATGTTATATGGCTAGGACGACCTCCCCGCAAACCCCTCACTTATCTCCTACCCGCTTCTCTCACCTCGGCAAGCCCATCACATATCCATCTGTACACGCTAGCATCTAGCTGTATGCTATAGCGCGGTTCTGACTACGGAGTATTGTTCAGGTACTGCCAATTGTGTTTCTTTGCAAATACAATTGTACATAAACTCAAAGTGTGTGTGATATTTGCATCACAAGAAAGAGTGAAATATCACACCAGCTAAGATGTTTAGTCTCATTCATTTTTTTTTTCGAATTTTGGTAAATGAGTTTATTTTTGTTTTTTCGCACTGTATGGCTTGTTACTTTCTCTACTGGTAAGTAGAAGGAAGTATTGTATTCCACCCAAAAATTCGATATCGAGATTTCACCGGAAATATATGTCGTCGTCATCATCATCACCATCATCATCAGGGGCCCTAATGACCAAGTTGTCGACGGGCCCTTAAACCCAACACACTCACTCACTCATCATCACCGCCACCGCCACCCCAACCCCACCCCCACCACCACCACCGCCACCGCCACCGCCACCGCCACCGCCACCATCACCGCCACCATCACCGCCACCATCACCATCACCATCACCATCACCATCACCATCATCAATCATCAATCATCATTATTTGAAACCTTTCAGCAGTACCATATAATCATATACTTAGAATGCTGTGTTAATTGTGCTATTCTCGGAAAAATATATAATACATTATTTTATATATCTTATAAATAATATATTTATTTATCAACAGGTTTACAATGTGAGATCACATCTTCCTGTATCCAAAATGTTTAACTACGCATCTTCTTCTTCCATTCTTCTCTTATTTCCCAATCCCGCTCTTCTAAATTCTTCTCCTTCATACTACTTATATCTATCCAGGTTTTCCGCGGTCTTCCCCTCTTTCCTCTCCCTGGTGGAATCCATTCCAAAATTTGTCTCGGCAATCTTGTTTTCATCATTCTACGTTAATATAAAAATATATATAATATAAATAATATATATCTTATATAATTTTCAAGCCCGGGCCCGGCCCGGCCCGAGCCCGACAAACATTTTTCAAATTAGGCCCGAAGCCGGCCCGAGGGCTTGGCCCGACCCCGTGCAGACCTCTTGTGGCAGTAGGCACATTTTATTGCAAATTGATGACTCATAACTTGATGTATTCGAGTGTCCGCTTTACTACTTCCTGTTAAATTTCTGCATAAGAGTGATAAGAGGGCCTTGGCCAGGCGCTTCTGACGGTAATCAAACTTTTCTTGCGAGAGCCGACAGGTTAGCCAACCGTAGTTTTTCCAACTAGATTTAGCGAACTTTAGATATTTTCAGTGTGAAAAGATGACAAGTATTTTACTCTTATGTTAACATTGTGAAGGAATTTAAACAGTCACACTGTTTGCATAAAATTTGCCATTGATAACAGTATTCTGCAAGTTTAGTTATTTTCCTATGCGACGTTGGCACCTCTGGTTCGCGTTACAAGTGGCATGCGCATGATTGTAGTATGTGCCAGCAGTAATCACAGTGAGAAGAATCTATTCGCGATTGTAATTCAAATGGTGACTTTTGAGTTGACCTCCCTCTTGGCAATGGATGATTTGCCAGTCAGAGGCTAAAATGAGACAGTGGTTACAGAGCAGGCGAAAATGTGATGATGTCAAGGGAGGTCTTGTGTTAGGATTTTGTCCACTTTGGGTATATAAATAAATAAGTGTGCAGGATTGAAATGGTTAAGTGCTGTGATGGCATAAAATTAAAACTTGTATATTTGCCGGCCGAAATATTCAGGATAGAATTGGTAAGCAATTTGTGTCTTGCATCTTGAACTATATAAGTGGACACTCTTTTATAATTTTGTACATGATATGGTAACTATTATATCTTTTGTATACATCCATAAAGGTATTGATGGATTTGTTTACTTTCCGTGAGCACATGCAATATCTGTAATTTTTTAAATTCGATGACTAGACTCAAATCGAAATAGAAGATTAAGACGCAGTGACAGTAGAGAAGCCTGAAATGTATTAGGAAATACATTAATGCAGCTTATACCCTCTGAGATAACCTTAAACTATATGTTTAGCGCCTGTTAAGTGCTTGTCACGTTTCGTGGTTATGTCATGTCTTTGAATGCATTTAACGCACTGAGTTGACATTTGTTTAATCCCTGTGAAAACACAGAAATGAAGGATTCTATCATACACGGTCTAAATTTAAACCCCAACATGCTCATTCTCACAGCTCACCAATGAAGATTACGTGGTATTTAACCTGTTGATCCCTTTATTTGGGTATTGACATTTCTGTCTGTCTGAGAGAGGGATAAAGTAAACCATTAATTTCTCATTCTTTGTATGCAATATCAAATGTTTTAGCCTTAGTTAATGTGGTGATTAGTATAGACTAATTGGGCTCATGTTTAGAAACGTTCCCTTTTTGCCAGCCAGATTCTAAGTGTCCCAACTGATTGTACACTGCATTTATTGCATTAACTTACTATTGTAACTTAAGCATGAAAAGTCACATTTCAAACACATTTGCTTTATAATAAAAGAGCAATCAATATTTTTACCTACTCTACTACGTATAGTAAAGTAGAAGGAAGTATTGTATTCCACCCAAAAATTTGATGTCGAGATTTCACCGGAAATATGTTTTGAGACCCCCTGAATAAAAAAAAGCATTTTTATAAAAAAGTCCTATGTGTGTGTGTCAGTCTTTCAGTCAGTCTGTGGCTTTATGAGGTTGACATTTTCTACCATAGTTATTTATTTGAAACAACTGCACTTGATAACCCTTGTAACTATCTTGTAGAAAAAGCATTATCTGCTTAACTTTGAGTAACAGACTTGAGCAAGACATTCTTATAAGAGCCACCTGATGATGCCATTAGAGCAAAATCCAGTCACAGAGTAGTATTAAGATCAACTAACAATCAAGTTAATGATTGAAAATGAAAGCACACTGCTTTTGAAATCATCTCCCAACATTTTGTAAACAATTACCCAAGTAACATTAATTAAGTGATGTAATGTGTTTTAATACCAACTATTCTACAGTTTTTGATGAACTTTGATACTTATCTGACTTTTCATTTTGGAGTTATGGTGTATTCATTCAGATATGCTTTCTGTAAACACAGGATGAAGAGGATGCTGCTGACTACTTACTGAAACTTAGCACAACTTTTTCTAAACAATAAGGGGTAGGGGAGGGATAGAATTATGTAAATGTACCTGTCTCAAAACATATTTGCAATGAAATCTTTATATTGTGTTTTTGAGTGGAATGCAATATTTTTATCCTTAGGGCATGTAAGCTGTAGAGGAAGTCTACAAGCATATATATTAAGCATATGTGGGAGGTATTCTTTTTTCAAGGGATAGGATGGAAAAGTGGATTAAAAAGTGGCCAGAAATATCCATAAATCTGAATGTTCTACATGAGTAATTTATCTTATCTTTTTTACGATCTCTAAAATCTATCTTAGGAGGTAGAGATAGTTTTGCACACCATTCAAAAGCCACCACCAGGGACAAGGCAAACCACCGGAATGAATGGATTCAGACAGTCGAGTAGGAACTCATGTTGGGAGCAGTTAGCTGCTATCAAGCGATGTAGTGTGAAAAATCTACTCAATTATTAACTAAATTGTAGTGCTAATTACTCTTACAAAGTTCAACATACACAATTTTAATTGTAAATTAAAGTGATATAATGTTTATACAGAAATCATTGTTTATGATAACTACTGTAGGGCCATTAAAACTTTTGTAAGCTGTTCCAAGGGCTCTCTCCACTGCGTGAGAGAAACGAGAGGCATGCAAAAATCCTTTGCCGCAGCTCAGCAGCATGAATCATTATTTTGTCATGATGTTATCAATATGTTCCTGTTGTGTACATGTGTTGGAAGGATATATTTTATCTCGTGAATGAGTGAGAACACTTTTACGAGATATGCTGGTTTCTTGATAGCAAAACATCAGCATTTCCAGTATCTACTATAAGGTAAGGAGTTTAGTGCACCTATAATGTCACAATTTTCCCAGTGACTCTTGAATCATTAATGCAGTAGAGAGAGCCTGCAGAACTAGTTACCATATGTTTTAATGGCCCTATATAATATATAACAAATATATGGGTTTGTCATTGTCAGAAAAATTTTTATTCAGATTAGATTTTAGCATTTTACAATGCATTTTTAAATTAATTTTGTTACACTTTTCCCTTGTTCTAGATAATGGGAAGTATAGGCTGCAATGGGCCTCACTTGTGCCTAAGTCAAAGTTGCTGAACCCTCCACAGGGTAAGTAATTGAATTCGTTGCTGAAGAAAGGAAGAAAGTCATTCTTTTTCTCTTTTGCATTTTTTCACAGATCTGTCATAAGCTGACATTAATACTTTGGCCTATGCTGAAAGGAATTGTGTATATTATGTGTATTTCTCTTTAGTAAGGTTGATATGAACTATATGTGATATAACTTCAATTGGCATGTGCATTGTCTGAGTGTCTTAGATTAGTATTTTCTGATAACTTCAAGCACCTTCAAAAAGAAAAAAAGTTCTGGGGAATATCAGCATTTCTGCTCCCTTATTGTAATAAGCTGTTTTAGTGTTTAGACATGAGGAATTCATTCTAAAAATAATCCCATTTTAAAATATCAGTATTATCCCTCTTTTACACTTTTCAGGGGACTAGAAGAAAAGTGGTGTAAAATGGGGGAAATGGGCAACAAGTCAACAAATTTGTAATATGTGATGGTTATAAAAATATTGACTGAAATGTATTGCACTTTGTAAAACACCTTTTCACTGCTTATTCAAATGGTAACATGGTACATAGGTGCCATTAACGAGTAACCAGTTTTATTATTTTGCTACTGATGAAAGGGTACGGATTTATTATAGTTACACACCACACATTAAAATTTTGCATTTTGTCAGTAGGAGAACCAAAAGGTTTATTTTTTGCAATAATGATAGGAAACCTAACTGTTCAACATCAATCACTTTATTTATTTAACTATTATATAGTTCAATCAAGAACACCTAACTCTTCTTGAAGTGGTCTAAAATTGATATTTGTTTTGATCTTTTTTATCTAATTTCCTCTATTTGGTTTTCAAGTTTTTCAAAGTTTTTTTCATCTCCTTTTACCGATTCAAGATATTTTCACAGCTATCATATTCATCTTCATCATTGCTGTCTGACTCCACTGCAGCATGCTGATTAACAAAATCTTCCAAGGACTTCTCCTCGGTGGTTACCAGTGCTTACCATGAAGTCCTCAACAGTACAGTGTGGCTGCAAAGCATCCCATGTGGTCAAAGGGGAGTTGATATCTTCTTCCTCTTCTTCAGGCTTCACATTTTCTGTTTTGAAGAACCCTCCTTTGCAAAAGCAGTGGGCAATTGTAGATTGCATGACATCTTTCCATGCTTTCGCAATGTAGCGGAGGGCATCAAACAGAAATTCTGAAGGTAGAAAGGTCTTTACCAGCATCCATTGCATTCAGTATGTGCCGCACCACTCTCTTTCTGTAGGAAATGAATAATGAATAATTCCTAGATCTAGAGGTTGCAGTTTACTGGTACACCTAGCTAGCATGAACTCCAACTGCACATTTCTCAAATGTATGTCAACAAGATGAGCAGGACAGCGGTCAATGAAGAGTAGAATCTTTCTGTTCTGTGTACCCATTCTGGCATCAAGTGCGGAAAGCTGCTTCCAGAATATATCGGAGGTCATCCAAGCCTTCTTATTGGCATCATATGACGTGGGCAGGGAACGGACATTTTTTAAGCATCAAGGTTTTCTTGGTTTACCAATCAAAAATGGTTGAAGCCTTTCAGAGCCATCTGCATTGGCTCCCAACATAACAGTAAGCCTCAATTTGCTGTGCTTACCGTCATGACATTTGTCTCCTTTAAACGTCAGTATCTTATTGGGCAGAACATTAAAAAACAACCCAGTTTCATCTATGTTGAATATGTCCTTAGGATCATAATTCTTTAACAGTTCTGGAAGCTTTCAATTGATCCACTGCTCAACACTCACCACACACAGTTTTGTATGTTACATTGTAACGTTTCCTGAAGCGGTCCAACGACCCATTCGACACAGTAAAATCATCTATTCCCAGCATAGTTGCCACATGAAGTGCCTTCTCCCGTAACAGCACTCCACTGATTGGAATACTCACTTCTCTCGTCGTTTCAAACCAGCTTCTCACTATTTCCTCGAGTTTGTCGTATTTTGAGTAACTAACATACTTCCTCTTCTTCGCATGAGCTCCACACTCCGAAGCACTTGCTGATATAGAATGTCTGTTTCTTATTATAATGTTCAATTTCAAGACACTTATATTCAACTCCCATGCTGGTCCAACACGTGTTCCACAAAAAGAGTCAGCTTTTTCCAGAATTTTAAGTTTTTCTTCAATGGAAAAAGACTTCCTCTCCCTTTTCTTTTCCATTTCTGTGATTGTGATAGAACGGAAATTGGAATTGAATTGCAACTGGTAACGCAAGATGGTGCAAATATCAGTGCCTCCAGCATTACCACACCCACAGATATCAAGTAACTATGGCTGACGGTCGACACTAAGGTTCTTTGAATGTCATAACTTGTCATGGCCACGATCGTAAGGTCTAATGCCATATTGCTTTGTGTTAGAACTTGATGGGGCATGGTGTAAATGGCGTGAAATTAAAATTTCACAACCATAAATGCCGGGATTCTAACACATTGTGAGTATAGGAAGATTGAAGGCACCTTAAAAAATTGTTGTAAACGGCAGGAAAACGTAAACAGCAGGGATGTAAAAGTGGGGTAATACTGTATATCATTAGAGAACTGAAAAGCCATTTATGAAAAAATATATGCACCTGATTAGTAAATGTGCTTTAGTTCATTATTAACCTTGTTTTCATTTCATCAAAATTAATTCTAACTTCTAGGTACTAATGTTTTAATTGTGAAATAAATAATTATAAGAACTATCCACTTGTCTTTTTCAGGATGGGGACAGCTCTTCCAGCAAATGGGGAAGTGGGCACTACATTGCTAGCACGTGTTGGCTCAGCATTATTTTATGGCGCAGTCAGCTTCCTCATTACTGTGGTCAACAAGACAGTGCTAACTACTTACCATTTTCCATCTTATCAGGTGCTGGGCCTGGGACAGATGGCCACAACTGTTGTTGTATTCTACATTTCTAAACAACTAGGATTCCTCAACTTCCCACATTTGGACAATTCTGTCTTTCGGAAAATATGGCCTCTTCCAGTTATTTATTTAGGAAACCTTGTGTTTGGATTAGGAGGCACGAAGGTAAGGTACTGTGGTCGCTTTCTGAATGCCTAAGTGTTATTTCTGTTACTTTTCTCAGATGTCTAGTGCTCTGGTTTATTACATTCAGGTGACTTTCTGTAACTACTAATGTTTATTTTTAAACCTTGTGGCGGTATTTTTATTTTAGTAGATCTAGCAATGAAATTCTTATCTTAAGGGCGTTACTTGGGTTACCAGATATATGATGGCAACGATTGACCTGTTTCCAATAAGTATCCAAATTTCCTCCAAAAATTATCTTTATTATAACACAGCAACAGTTCTACAATAATTAGCTTCAATTTTTACAGGTTCAGCTGAGTGGGTTTCCGGAGCTATTCGATTCAAGATCTCCATGTCTCTCGGATATACTAAGTCCAAGATAGCATATTCATAAATGTTTCCTATTATTTTACATATGACCGCGCATAGCAAACAATATCCTACGATCCTTAATTAGATATTTATCAGCAACACAATCCAATATTAGTGGTTACCGATTTGTAGCTAGTTACTTTATATCACCCAAATATATGTCCGTGTCATATGATGTTTTGGTGAACAGTTTTTATGGGGTTACTTGTTTATTCCTCTTAGATATGTGTCTAGCAAGTACTTCTCGGTTACCTACTGTTATCAATCGTAAGAGGTTACGATCGACCTTGGGTATGTTTACCATGATTTGAGTAGCTTCGGGATACAGGTTGCAAAATATACCCTTGATATTTACATTATAGAGAAAATTTATATATATTAGGTGGATACAGCTTGACATATGAAATATTGACGTAAATCTTTTCATTGATTCATTGGGAGATATAATTCCTGCCACTAGCTTCAATAAGCTGTTTTTGCAAAAGCTTATATTTCTAATCTTCTTTATGTTAATGGACATAAGTATTTGTGAAAAAATTTCATTACACATTTTGCTGTTGATACAAAGGGGATATGGTAGTTGAAGCAATAGTCAAATTTTCAACAAGCAGATTGCTATATGATTGCTTAAAGCTACATATTCTTTCCATGACATCATGAGTAACAACTGAGTGGTGACAGCATTCCAACAATGATAAAAGGGCTGGAAAAATTCAAAGCAGCAACAGCGAATACGTTGAAAAAGACTGATTCCTCTAAAGAAATTATTTGTGCATTAAATCTACCTATTTGTTTTGGGTAAGTTTTTGTTCATCTCTTATGGTGTACTAGTTGCAGAAAATTATGTGAAATTCATTCCAAATAAATAGCCCTTCACATGGTGTTCTCAAAACTTCAAGACAATGTATTTTGTTAATCATGTAAATATCTTGAACTTCAAAAAAAAAAACCTAGCACAACAGCTCTTTATTTCTTGTCATCCTGCCACTGTCCCTCATCTCTGCCCACTATACGCATTATGAGTGGGGTATTGAACTGTAGGATGTAACATGGTCAATGCCATGAATTCTCCTGGCTGGCTATGTGGCCTTCACGACCTGAGGTCGCTACTTGTTTATCAAGTGGTTCCTCAATTGATTGGTCCCTCAGGGACCTAATGAGGCTGAGTGCACCCCTTGCCAAACCTTCCAGCAGGAGAAAATCCCTGTACCGGTATTGGGAATTGAACCTGGGTCCTCACCAGAGGCAGGTGTGCTACCACTGCACTATAGAGGATCTTAAATATAATTTATTCTAATTAAAGCCATTGGACTAGTTTTCATTTTTGAGCATGGCTGTTTTTTCTCTCTCTCTCTCTCACACATATTCATGTGCACTTTTATAAAATACTGTCTTTATTAAGAGGACCTCAAAACAGTATTTGCAGTGAGATCTGGTTATTAAATTTTTGTGTAACTTTTAGAGAAAGTAAAAAGTTATAAACTGGAAGACAACCATAAATAGACGAAGATCTACTGTATACAAAGAGAAGGTGATAACTAGGGCTCGGAAGTTCATGCCCTAAAAACACTGAAATATGCATGCAAATATGCTCTTAAAAACTTGAAAATATGCCAAGATATATGCACTATTTAATTTAAATGATTGATGTCCCTTTGCAGTAGACAAGACGAGTTAGTATAAATAATAAAGTTACCTTATTCCCCAGACGTTGAAGCAGAAGTGGTCCCGCTGTTAGTATTAACTGCTAAATTGCAGTTCACAACCAACACTTTGCAAAAATTTTCAACTGTAAAACATTGTATGTTGTCTCACAAAACACTTCTGTAACGTGAAAAACTCTCTACGTGACAAGATGTTATTGGGGCATATTTAAATGATGTTAACTACTTCACAGAGAGAGAGTCAAGTCTCTTGGTGTGACATGGTTTTCTTTTGAGGATGTCTCGAATATCGCACATCTGTTTATAACCAGAATTTTTTTGCAATTACATAATTCACTTTCTCTTTCACTTTTTGTCCTATGCTACAAGGAACCAAACTTGGGTCACATATTGTTTTTTTTTCAAAGACAGTAAGTGATTCATGCAAAGGAGATCCTACAGCTTCCAATGCTGTTATGGCTGTTGGTAAGAAAGAAAAATGGGCAGATATGAAACTAAGATCCTTTTTTAACCCAGTGCCTGACAGAATATTTTGCACAGTTTCTATTGATGAAGCATCTTTCGAGTCCAACGAATTAACAACCTCTTCGACTATTTCTGTCTGCTCAGTATAATATAAAACTGCATCGATCCATGCTCCCCATCGGGTTAACACTAGTTCAGGAGGAAGTCGGATATTAGGTACTGTTGATCTAAACAACTTAACTCTTTTAGGAGATTTAACAAAAATTCTATTTGTACTGGACACAAATCTATCTACCAACGGGAAAGGATCACGTATTATATATATACATATCTCAATCATGTATATATAAACCTCTCAGATAACGCACTGATTATTCTCTACGCACATACATATAATGAATGGATGGAAACAGGGGATTCACTGTATGACAACATGACTCACCTCACGAGTTGCATCATCATGTGCAATACTACCAATGTGAAAAATATTATACAGATGGAAAAAATAATTAAAAAATATAAATATAATTAAAATATGCAATATAGGGGCTATAATATTGAAATAATATGCATTTATCAAAAATCAAGAAAATATGCAGTTATATGTACTATAAAATCATGTCCAAATAACTGAAAATTCCATAATTCGTGCACATAATGTAAAAGCATACATTTTTAACCCCTATGAAAAAACATGCAAATGCATGAACTTCCTAGCCCTAGTGATAACCATCATCGGAACTGTGACTAATGTACTGACGGACCAAATATTGCAATATTACTACTCTTGTAAACCTCAGTAGTATTAAAACTGTCAGAAAGCATAGCCATTCTTTCAGTCTAACATGAAAAATATGCAGCGCATTTGAATGTATCAGTAAGCGCCTTCCCCAATTCAGCAATTGGGATGGACTTAAAATCAGACTATAGAATATGTAATGGTTAATCCTTCTTTCATTAGGAAGTACTGAACATAGGAAAGAGCAGCAGTGTATTTGAGTAGACGCATGTGTATACTGAGCCAAACCCTTGCATTTCTCAGACGTTGTTCTAAAGATTTGCACAATCTCTTTTTATCCTTATATGTATTCACAAAATATTTTTATATACTTTTGTGTTTGATTGTAGGAACTGAGTCTACCAATGTTAACAGTGCTGAGAAGGTTTTCAATATTAATGACAATGCTAGGAGAAATGTACTTCTTGGGAGTACGTCCAAGTGCAGCTGTGAGGATATCTGTTTGTACAATGATTATAGGTAAGTGACATGCTAGTGTCTGAGGGTCATGTTTTATTCTGTTATTCTGATGCAATTGAAATTATGAGGTGCATCCAGAAAGTATGTCCTGATCGGTCCAGAGATGGCACCACCAATCAGATAGGAATGTGTACCCAACGTGAACAAACAAACAAATTTTTGAGTAACCCAGTTGTTGAATAATCGTCATCACACTGCCTTTACTGAGGGAGGTAATGCGACACAATTCACCTGTTGTTATCCTGGGATCACCACGAATGATCTCATCGACTCTCTGAATGTTGCATGGAGTCACTGCAGTCACCTGCCTGCCGCTTCGCGTTTCATCTGCCAATGGTGTTTGCCCTTCAGCTTTGTTACAGCGACGAACCCATCGTCTAACAGTGCTGATATCCACCGTTGCATCACCATACACATTTTTTTAGCCTTTTGTGAATGCGAATTGGTGTTTCACCTTCCGCAGTCAAAAATTCAATCACAGAATGCTGTCTAATACGAATGTCGATGTCAGCCATTTTGCAAGAGGATGCAATGCTCCCACCTGTTGACTTAGGAAATTACTACTGCAGGGGATTGGAGAAGAAGGTTTGAGGAATTGTGCCAAATTCAAATTTTTCACATAACTTATTTAAGGGAAAAAAAATAGGAGGCATTACTTATTGACCCACCCTCGTAATTAAAATTTAGCTATACTGTTTAGACCGCATATTCATTTATTTTATCCTTCAGATCATGTATACATGATATATGTATTATAGAAATGAAGGTTTGCGTAAAAGTAGTGTGATTCATTTAAAGTTCAATTTGAACTGTATAAATTAGTATGTAGAAGTATTTGAGTCGACCTTTAGGCACTTTTTCACTTACTTTTTAGCTGTAATCCGTTCCAAAGATCATTCGTTTTCATTCTCAATGGTCTTTTGACAGCCATAAAACCATTGTGAATGAAGATGAATTATCTTTGAAATGCGTCCACAGAAAAAAGTCAGTAAGCCAAACTATGAGTCTAAAGGTTGGCTCAAACAGTAATTACAAGATACAAGTATTAGACCAATTTAAAACATTTTTCATTGTTATTGGAAGTAACTACTCTGTTGTTCTAAATGAAGCACCCTAAACACTTTTACAAAAAAAGTTAATACTATTAATGACTTTTGAGAAATACAAAATTTGCGAGTGGTCTGAAATGTTTAAAAGCATGTGTTCCACTTAAAATAAAAGAGGCTGTATTTAGGTACTCTCTAGTATCATTTTTCAAGTAAAACCATGCTAGAAATGAGATTAGGTTAAGGAAGGCTGTTAACAAAGTGCCTATAGTACTTAAATGTGTAAAATAATTGGAGATTCCATTCAAGACGAGTTGTAATCGTAATGGTGAAACTAAAAATTGTTATAAAACTGATGAAGTATTTGCAAGTATTTAGTTGTCCCTGTGCATCAGCTTTGATATAATCAAATTCATGCTTTGAAAGATTTCATTCAACCATATACAGCATTTTTGTCTTAACTCATGTCTAAGGAGATGATGGTATTAGGGCAAGTACACTTCTTTTGAGAGGAAAAAGTGAAAATACTGACTGTACAAAAAAGTGCTTCATGGGTATGTATTGGGAAGATATCCGGAAGGAAATAGTTTAGTCCTGAAATTTTAACTAATATTAGAAATCGTCTTGAGTAAAAATTTGCTTATGAAGGGCACCAGAAAAATACATCAAGGATGCCGCATTGGACGGTATTGATATACAGGGTTTGAGTGATATATTTAAAACATATTGGTAAAATTAAAAAATACACATTAATTTTCATTATATTGTATTATCTATGAGGGGTGCTCAATAAGTTCTCAGAAAAAGATAGAAAAACAAATTATTTTTGGTAGATTTTTCTTTTATGTTTCATCATAGTCTCCTTTTAGATTGATACACTTTTCCCAGCGTTTCTCCATTTTAAGCCTTCCAAAAAGTAGGCTTTTGGAAGTTCCTCAAAATAGGCACATGCTTGTGGTGCTGTTTTTGCGATTATTATTACGGAATGTGCTGTGCTATGAGACTCATTTTCTATCTAGGTCGTGGTAACGGATGGAATGAAATATCACACAATGTTTCTTTACCACAATGTTTTAATTTATTAACACTTCATCGATACTTTATATTGAACAATTTCTCTCAGCACCATGCTAAATGCTTAAAAACCTTTACACTTTTTCACTTAATAGAACTTATGCTTGATGAAAGTTTGGTGAAAGTTCCATGTTCACACTACCTAAACATGATCGTCTTTTCATCTCGAAGATACACACGCGAGTGAACAGTTTTTTGGCGTCGTTTGACGCGACACCGCCTTTTTCATATTCATCCGCGCATGCGTCCATCAAATAGTTCTTTCTCGTTAGGGAAGCAATCCCTAATCCTCCTCCCCTACTTTTATTATGGAACACATACAATTCTAATATTTATACATATATATTAAAATCAAATATGGAAAGATTTATGACGTCTTTGTGCAAACTTACTTGTTCGTAACAATGAACCTTATCAACATGTTTTCGTCATTTAATTATCTCATACCAACATCAAAAAACAAATTACACTTTTAACAAACTTTCACATGAATGATTTTCTTTTGGGGTCTTCTAATATTCTGTCTCACTTGCAAGATGATCTCTTCGTTAGACATGGGGTTGTTTTCCGCTGAACCTCTTTTTCAAGTTTGGAAATAAAAAAGATTCACTGGGACCAAATCTGGTGAATACAGTGGATACTGTAGTAATTCAAACCTTAATTCCACAATTTTCACCATCAAAACTGTGCAGGTGTGTGCCTTTGCATTGTCTTAATGGAAGAGAATCTTTTTCTTTGCCAGATGAGTGTTTTTTCTTGATTTCTCTGTTCAAGCGGTGCAACAATGATGCGTAATACTCTCCATTTATTGTTTGTCCTTTCTGCAATTAATTAATGTAGATGAATCTGCGTGGATCCCAAAAAACCGAAGCCATCACCTTGTCTGCAGATTTCACTACCTTTGCCTTCTTCGGAGCTGGCTCCTCTTTAAAAACCCACTGTTTCAATTGTACTTTTGTCTCTGGAGTGTAGCTATATATCCATGTTTCATCCATGTATTGACACAAACTCGTCAGGATTGTGACAGAAAAGTACCAAACCAGCCTCCAAATTGATCACATGATTGTGTTTATTCTCCATTGAGAGCAAACACGGCACCCATCTTGCCCAGACCTTTGTAAGAACTAATTTTTGGTGCAAAATTAAGAATACTGTACCTTGTGATATGTCTGTGGCCTCTACTATTTCAAGAACTTTGATTCATCGATCACTCAAAACCATATCATGGTTTTTAGCAATCATTTCAGAGGAAGTCACTTCTACTGGATGTCCAGAACGATGTTCATCATTTGTGGATGTGCAGCCACATTTAAATTCATTTATCCAATTATATGCACTACGGAGATGCTCAAGCTAAGTGAGGTGAAACCTGATATAGTGGCAAATCATGTTGGGACAAATGATCTACGCAAGGGGATAAATTCTGACGTAATTATGGTTGATGTTATGGATTTGGTGCAACGAGTAAAAGAAGATAGCCCATTAACAAAGGTAATCATCAGTAGTGTGTTAAATAGGAGAGATATGAACTGGAGGCGTGTGCATCACCTTAACAATCAATTAGACTGGATGTGCTCAGTTCGGAACTGTGTGATGCTAGATGGTAACTACTGAATAATGAATGAAGATCTTGCAAGGGATGGTCTCCACTTGAACAGGAGAGGGTCAATGAAGTTTGGTAAAATACTTTGTGATGTTATTACCAGTTGTGAACAAAATGTATCAAAAAACTAGAATTTGCTAAAAGAAGCCAGGCTGATTGTTTAAAAGATTTTAAGGTGGGGGATTATAAAGTAGAAGATTCAGACAAAAATTATATGGTATCTGTAACACAAGATAATGAAAACAATTACTTCAGCGTGTTGCATCAAAATGTGCAGTATTTAGCAAACAAAATTGAGCAATTTAATACACTTATAAATCAAGTAGACCCCATATTTGTAGTTATTACAGAACATGGACTAAAGGAAAACCAAATTGAGCATTATAAATTAGATAATTTTGTTTTACAAAACAGTTTTAGTAGATGTAAATTTAAAGGTGGGGGTGTAGCAATATATGCTCATGAAAACTAGAAATTGTGCAAATATACAACTTAAATAAATACTGCATAGAAAAGGATTTTGAAATTGCTGGGGTTAAAATTAATACTGAAGAGGGTAACATTACTTTTTGGAGTATACAGATCACCAAGTGGTGAAATTTCAAATTTTTTCAATGGATTAGAAACAGTGTTGATGAAATACTCAGTATATAGTAACAAAATTGTAATAATAGGTGATACAAATATAAACTTGGTGCGGTTTTTGTAATTATTAATATCGTTGTGTCTTTGAGCTAATGACATCTTTGTGATCTCAGGGCTTGGTAACGGATGGAATGAAAAATCACACGATGTTTCTTCACCACAATGTATTATTTTATTAACACTTTGTCGATATTTTACATTAAATAATTCCTCTTAGCACCATTCTAAATGATTTAAAACGTTTCCACTTTTTCATTTAGTGGAACTAATGTTTAATGAGTCTGGTAATGTTCCACGATGTTCACACTACCTAAATATGTCCTTTCACTTCGATTACACACACGTGAGTGGACAGTTTATGGCGTCACTTCACGCGACACCGCCTTTTTCGTATACATCCGCATATGCGTCCATCAAATAGTTCTTTCTTGTTAGGGAAGCGATCCCTAACCATCCTCCCCTACTGTTATTATGGAACACATATAATTCTAATATTTATACATATATATTAAAATCAAATATGGAAAGATTTATGACGTCTTTGGGCAAACTTAGTTGTTCGTAACAATGAACATTTTTAACACGTTTGCGCCATTTAACCAACTCATACCAACATCAAAAAACAAATTACACTTTTAACAAATATTCACATAAACAATTTTCTTTTGGGGTCTTCTAATATTCTGTCTCAAACTCTATCAATGGAAATAACGTGTGTACAAAACTTACAGATTTATTAAATATGTTTAATATTAAAATGCATATTAAAATACCGACTAGGGTTACCTCAACATCAGCTACTGCTATAGATCAAATTGCCACAAATATTGATAGTAAAAGAGTAAAAGTAGAAGTATTTGACAGTTGTGTTTCTGATCATAAGGCACAGATAATGAAAATTCAAAAAATTAATGTTAGAAGTGATAAAATCGTAAAGGCAAGAACAAGGAAAATCAATTCATATAATATAAATGGGTTCAAAAAGTTGCTCCAACATGAATCATGGGATAAAGTACATGATACTGACTGTGTAAATGAAAAATGGGAGAAGTTTTATCTCATATTTAATAAACACTTTGATACTTCGTGTCCAAAACAGGTTATGAATAAATGCAAAAAACAAAGTAATAAATTAATCCTCCCACCCAGTGTAATTAAGATTAGGGAATCAATGAAGGACATGTATATATTTTATAAGCAGTATGGTAATCGATTGTATTATGATAGATATAAAAATTACAAGAAGGAGTATGAAGCTGCTCTCAAAATTTTAAGGTCGGAAAATATTAAATACAAGGTAACTACTGCAAAAAATACAAGTAAGGCTATATGGGATGTAGTAAATGCTAGTAAGAAAAACTGTAAAAATTCAGAGAACATTGTAATTAAACATCAGAACAAAAGGGTTGATAATCCAGTAAGCATTAGTAATATATTTAATGAAATCTTTATAAATGTAGCGGTGCCTAAGGGAAATACAAGTAAAAGGGTTAAAATGGATATTAATGAGGGAATAAAGCATATTGGTAGCACAGTGTTCTTAAATCCTGTTGCTGAAACAGAATTAATCAAAATTATTACTCAATTGAAATCTAAAAACTCAAGTGGGTGGGATGAAGTTTCATCAAAAATCCTGAAACAATGCAAGAAAGAATTAGTTAATATCCTAGTACATCTAATAAATGCCTCTATAGTGGAAGGAATTTTTCCGAACTGTTTAAAAAAGGGGGTTGTTAAACCGTTACACAAAAAGGGTGATGTTACTAATGTGAGTAATTATAGACCAATTACTTTAACATCTACTTTTGCTAAACTACTGGAAAAGGTTATTTTAAAGAGGATCTTAAGTTTTTTGGATAAACACAACATTTTATCCAATTCCCAGCATGGTTTTCGAAAAGGTTATTCTACAGTTACTGCTGTGGTAGAATTTATAGATGAACTAATTAACAAAATGGAAAATGACAATCAAGTAATGGGGATTTTTCTTGATTTATCAAAGGCCTTCGATAGTGTTGATACCAAGTCTTATTACAAAAATTGGAACATTATGGTATAAGGGAGACTGCAGGTAAATTAATTAATACATTAAATAAGGAAAAATTGAAGCTATTAACAGTGAAGCAACAAGATTCTAAAGTAAGAACAAATTAGAAACTAAAAACTTCACTTATCTTAGTATTATTTGCTGACCCTGGGTTTCAAGCTGTGTCCAGCTCATTCTCAAAGCCATATAGGTAGCTTGGTAACGAATTTGTTTATATGGCTTTGAGAATGAGCTGGACACAGCTTGAAACCCAGGGTCAGCAAATAATACTAAGATAAGTGAAGTTTTTAGTTTCTAATTTGTTCTTACTTTAGTATAATTAATACATACTTACAAGGCTGGGTACAAAGTACAGAAATAATATGTAAACTAAAGCAAATAGAAACAAAATATGAATCCTCATTATCAACTGTTAAATATGGAGTCCCACAGGGATCTGTGCTTGGGCCTTTACTATTTACATTGTACACTAACAATTTACCTGTGATTAATAATGTGAAAACTGTATCATATGCTGATGACACATCTATAATTTGTTGGGGGAAAGATCAAGACAACTTAACTAATAATATACACTCAGGTAGAGATGTAATATTTAAATTTTTTGTTAATAACAACCTAGTTAATAATTTAAACAAGACAAGCATAATATATTTTAAAATTAGTGATTGCATGTACAACAATATTAAAATTAAAATTGGAAATGAAGAAATAGATACAATAGATGATCACTTATTTCTAGGATTGCATATTGACAAAAACTTATCATGGACAAAACATGTAAATTATATATGCAAGAAAATGAGTAAGGGTATCTATCTATTAAATTACATGGCACACTATTTGGATAAACCTAATTTAAGATTGATTTATTATGGAATAATTCATTCTTATTTGAATTATGGTATTGAATTATGGGGTACAATGTCTAAAGAGAATTTAAAACGATTATTGGTATTACAGAAGAGGTGTGTAAGGATTGTTTGTTCACTAAAATCAAGGGACTCATGTAGAGACATTTTTAAAAAAGAAAGAATTCTTACAGTGGTTGCATTATATATTTTTAGAGTTATTTTACTAGTTAGGAGAACTACAAATATAAGGAGTAACAGCAGTATACATAAATATGACACAAGAACTAAAGAGAATATGTATAGGGAAGTGAAGAGTAAGAAATTCTTTGATAAAAATCCATTTGTAATTGGGAAAACTTTATACAATAAGCTGCCAACCACAATTAAACAATCAACTGGTTCCAAGTTTAATAAATGCTTAAAAAATTACTTAATTGAGAGGGCTTTTTATGACATAGATGAATATCTGCAATTGTGATTTTGAAGATTTTTTACCATTAAGATAGTTACTTTAGCACTTTATGTAACCTGATATATCCAACAACATGTATATGTTCTAAAAGGATGAATAAAGATAAAGATATTGTTGCAAATGCAGGAGCAGATGTGCTATGAACTTCATCCAACTCAGCTTTTGTCTCTTTTGATGTTAAGCTTTTTAAGTAGAAGTGTTTAATCACTGCCTGAAATCGCTTTTAAAATTCTTTCCAATAAGCACAAGTTTGTTGATTCAATCGCCTATGGCAATGAAACCATGTGATGGATATAGCTGAAACTTTAACTGCCATCTAGTAAGAGATTACAGTTACTAAATGTAAACTTTTTTCAACGCTGTGAGTGTAATTTCTTGGCTTTTCTAAGGACTTATTGAACATCCCTCATAGTATTTGTTATTATGCTAGATTTTGGAGAAAAGTGTTTAATTTATTTGTGTATTTGTGCAGGAGCTTTAATTGCTGCAAGCAATGATCTGGCGTTCAGTCCAGAGGGCTACACATTGGTGCTACTGAATGATGCATTCACTGCAGCAAATGGGGTGTGCATGAAGTGGAAACTAGATTCGGCAGAGCTAGGAAAGCATGGCCTGATGTTTTACAATGCACTGTTCATGCTTGGGCCAGCCACTGGTTTAGCTTGGATTACAGGGGACCTCGAAAAGGCCCATATGTATGGAGGATGGACAGAACCTTATTTCTTATCTCAGTTCCTGTTATCATGTGTCATGGGGAGTGTGCTTACATATGCCATAATTCTCTGCACTATGCACAATTCTGCACTAACTACAACTGTGATTGGCTGTCTCAAAAATGTCTGCATTACTTATCTTGGTATGATTATTGGTGGCGATTATGTATACTCTATTGTAAATTTTGTGGGGATAAATGTGAGTGTTGCTGGAAGCCTACTCTATACCTATGTAACATTCAAACGTCCAGATAAGCCTGTTGCTAAACAGCAGCTCACTGTTGTCTAGCATTGATTTACTCTGAACAGAGACTGATGCACTTTTTCTGGCCAAAATAAACTTTTTTCAAAAAGGTTAAATTCATCATATTGCATTGGTAGCTTAAGACTACTTATGTTCTGTGTTAACTGTATTTTCTGGACTGTAAAAGTTATCAGTGCACAAACGAAAACTAAAAACATACCTCAGTGTTAGAAGTAGTGATAGACATTGAAGAACAATAATTAGCATTTGACCAAAGATAGAAATTATTCCTATCAAGCCACAAGGGAATTTTAGAAATCTGTGTGTACTATTTGAATTTACCTCAAATGTTATCAGTGAGTGAAAATTAAATTTGGGCTCAAAGAAATTGTGATAGTACACTCTTGTTTCCTGTGGGAGTATTTATTTTTTAGCCTGTAAAATAACCAAAAATATGTTGTGGAATGTGTAGAGTGTACTGCATAAGACAGAAAAAATGGCCTGCTTCAAAAACTAGTGCAGTTGCAGAAAGTTTGATAACACTCATTATCAAGGATTCATGTTCATTCGATGTGTATGTGGTGAGTATCATGCACTGCATATACATTACCCCTGAAAAGTTTCTGGACACACAGATTTAATTATATATTTCATAATTAAGCATAAAAAATACATGAAAATAATGTATTTAAACATATAGTTCCTTTCTATGATAACTTACATTATAACAAAGTGTTGTCGATCTGCAAACATGTACAACTGAAATTTATAGTTTGGGTTATTTTTTCTCAAAATATCCTCCCTTTTATATATATATCTGTGTGTGTAATATATATTTTTAAATCAAATTCAAATTGATTCTACGCTGAAACCATTATTAATATTGTATAGGAGGTTGTCTGGAAACTTTTCGAGGGTTTTGTATAAGTTACTTCCATTTAAATTCTCATTACATCAAACAAAAAATAAAGGTAGCCTGCATTAAAGTAATAAAATTTAAAAAAAAAAAGTAAGGTCAAAAGGTGTTATATCACCCTGAAAATAAAATAAAGGTTCTCCATAAGCATAGGCAAGATACTATGAAGTAACAACCGAAGATAGTGTAGCAATACTGATGTCAGGTGAAACTTAAGAATCTTCACTGTGCAGCATATCAATGGCTTTGAAAATAAATTAAAAATCAATAGGTGCTGGAAATTCAATATAAATCTGCAATTATTTTATAAGGGTCACTATGAAAGGTTTGACATATGCCAAGAATAATTTTTTAAAAATTATTTTGATTGTTACACTTTTGCAAAGTACTTGTCACCACATTCTATATACTTTTGCATTCACTAAAACCACTTCTGGAGGCACTCCACCACATGTTTTTTTGGAAGACTACAAGCTGCTTTTTGTAGGTGGTAACAGCATCTTTAGGGGTTGAGGTTGAAAATCTCTGTCTATGCATGCAATTTTTTATCATTTGGAACAGAAAAAAGTCGCATCAGGACAGGTCTGGACCGTATGGTGGATGAATCATAAGTTTGACCTGTGTAGACTCCAGGAACTGAATGATGATGTTGGCTGTGTCTACGGATGTGTTGTGATGGAGAAGGATCCCTTGCGGTCCTGTGCGTGGCTGCCTTTCTTGAAGCTTGGAAGAAACTTTTGCCAGGCAAACTGATGTACTAATTAATAGTAATATCGTGCTTTGCTCCTCCAGAGAAATGGTTGCCACAAGGACCACCCTTTAGGGAAAATATGCCATTTTCTTGTGGATGCTTTGGTGACACTTCACTTTTGTCAGTGGATTGTCATCAGAAAAGATTCACACCGCTGATTGCCACTTGGTCTGTGGATCAAACTAACAAATCCAGGTTCCATCATCTGTGATGATGTCAGAAACCTGTCTGGAGTCCCCTTTGGATTTTGTGAGCATTTTCTTGTACCACTCAACACAGGTTTGCTTTTGTTCTTCTATCAAATCATGAGGCACTCGTTGGAATATGATCCTACACGAAGGAATTCATGGAATATTTTAAAAACTGCTGGCTAACCAATCTCCAATGCTGCTTCAATTTCTTAAAATGTTATGCAATTATTATTTATTTATGCCAACAAACTTACTGTTGGTGTTTTTAAACACACAAGCCGTGTGTAGGCAAAGTTTGAGAGGTAGAACTGGAACTTAAAAATTCAATGCCACAACTGGGATTTGAACCACAGACCCTCCGCTACCGGGCGGCTGCTCTACCACTGAGCTATTGGGACAAACTTCCAGAATGGCATTAAATTCTCAAACCAGTTTGCATTTCTCCTGGTAAACTACAAAGGCAGCCTCACATCAGAGACAAATTACCCCAATGGTGACTTACTATTGTAAGTACTTTATATACCAGGATTAAATAACCTTCAGATGGCTTGTGTGTTTAAAAACACCACCAGTAAGTTTGTTGACATAAATAAATAATTACCATCTGAAGGTTATTTAATCCTGGGATATAAAGTACTTAAAATAGTAAGTCACCATTGGGGTAATTTGTCTCTGATGTGAGACTGCCTTTGTGGTTTACCAGGAGAAATACGAACTGGTTTGAGAATTTAATGCCATTCTGGCAGTTTGTCACAATAGCTCAGTGGTAGAGCAGCCGCCCGGTAACCGGAAGGTCTCTGGTTCAAATCCCAGTTGTTGTATTGAAGTTTTAAGTTCCAGTTCTACCTCTCAAATGTTATGCAATTGTTTTCATGAAGCATTTTTCTCAACTCTGCAATGTTTTCCTCAGTCACTGCTGTTGCTGGATATGTGTTTCTCTCCTCATTCTTCATTTTGAAAGATGTTTGGCCCCTTTTATATTTTTGTAACCACCAGAAAACTGTGGAATGGGAAGGAGCAATGTCCACAAAAACCTGTTGCAAATGTTCAACACTTTGGCACTGGTTTAACCCACTTGACAGAAAATCATTGGGCAAAAAGGTTCTCTTCCCAGGTCCATTGCAAGGATGGATTACGTGTGTGCCGCAGGTTGTTCATCTTTGTACTGATGGAATTCCTGGAGTGGGAGAGTCACTACCTGATACCAGTTTACTCACATAGGATGGGGCTATCCCATCCTGTATCCCATTCGGGGGGGGATCAGCTTTCATTTTCTCACATCTCAAAACTTTCTTAGTGACCCTCGTATAACAGAAAATTTTACTCATTCAATGTGTCTTCCTCTTATGTGAGAACACTAGGAAAAAAGGCTAAAGAAGTCAACTTCCTCACTCCAGTCAGGCAACTGTCCTTAGTGATCACGTAGTCAAGAGCATGGCACTCTGTACCTATAAGTAAATAAAGGTCTTTCTGTGATTCTCCATATCTTAAAAAATCAGTCTCAAACTATAATACTTTTCAGTTCTGCTGTATTTCACCAAAAAGCAAATAGGATTTGTTGTGTTATATTTCCTTCTAAACACAAATGCATATAAACATTTTTTAAATTAGTACTATCAGTAAAAACATACATTTATGTGCAAATCCTCAGTTTAAATACAACTTAAATGGCAACAAAGTATTTCTGAGTATCAAATTCATTGAAAACTTTGCTTAAGAGACACAGTACAAAGAGAACACATTCGATGTTATGGTGGTGTTTTTTTAATCTTATTCCCATGTTTCTTTCCATCTTCCCTGTGTATATTATTTGGTATATACCCTGTTTCTTTTCTTGGGAGATGTTGTCTCTAAGTTGAATTTACTGCATTGTGTCAGTGTTATATTGTATATCTTAGAAATTTTGTTTAAAGCCTAAGGTTGGAAAGTAATTCTGTTAAAACTGCTTTATTTATTTATTGGCGTGCGGTAGTAATTTGTTTGATTTGTATTTCTCTAGTGAACTTTTTGATCTTGTCTGTCAGGAGTTTGCCAAGACTATTGGATTCTGCTGTTCTTACTCCATACTTTATTTTTTTCTCCATATCTTGTGTGTTTCAGATCTAAAAATGGATTTTTATTGTTTGTTTGGCTGATAAATTTCACTCCTGTTAAACACCTTTAGAATGTCATCCTTATTTCTTGTCAACGATGGCAAAAATTGTCCACATATTTGGACATGAGATGATCTTGGTGCATTTGTGTATCCACTGCAATTTTACACATAGTTACCCGTTTAAGGGGAACCATACTCCTCTTTGTCCACTATGTGATAAACTTTTGTCAGTCTGCTAGAGTGTGACTACAGGGGCTATAGCCAGAAAATTCAAGATATATATTTCATTTGTCATAAAAATGTCTCAAAATATGACATTTTAATCTAAATCGTTAAGAGCCATTTTCAAGAAAATCAAAATTTTCAGAACATTTTCCATGTAAAGGGTAGTTTAGGGTGGGGTTATTTTCTTCAAAATCTTTGTGTTGCATCCTTGAAAGACATTAAACTTAAATACCAACTTTGGTTTCTAACTGACTTTTAGTTTTTTAGTTATGCTGTCCACAGACTGACATACACACACACACGGACCTTTTTCTAAAAATATGTTTTTTTTTTTTTCTTTTTTTTGATTCAGAGAGTCTCAAAACATATTTCCGGTGAAATCTCAACATCGAATTTTTGGGTGGAATACAATACTTCCTTCTACTTACCAGTAGAGAAAGTAATAAACAAATTAATGAATTTTGTTAAAAATAACATTCACAAAATCAATAAAGTAGTTAAAAAGTTATTGGTGCCTTCTAGATACCGTGTGACAGACTGTCAAAATTAGGGTGCTACCGACATAGGGTTAATAGAGTCCCATTGTAATAAGAAAATTAGAACAATAATTGCAAAAACTAAGCTTTCCAGAGTTTATAGTTTACTATAAAATGGATACTTTGTATATTCAAACAAATCAGTTCCAATACTAGAGTAGAGAGCATGAACAAAGATACGTCACTGCGCAGAAAGAGTTAGAGACAGAGACACCCTCCACTCCGCTCCAGTTTGCCATTCTGCTGATTCCATGCGCATCATAAGCTATGTGACACACAAGTGCAGCTTGATTATTTAGACCTGACCCTGCAGAAACGCAGAGGAGGAGTAGATAGTCTAGGGTGGGGGCACAAAAGCTGGCAGTATTCTCCTTACCTGCCTTTGTTAACCGCATTATGCACATGCTCAGAACTCTGCTACTACCGACCTAAAACCCCTCCCAGAAGAAAGTGGACTAGTCCAACCACTGCACATACAGTTGGTGCTGTTTTTGTGATTATTAACGACGCTGTGTCTTTTAGCTAATGAGATTTTTTTGATCTCAGGGCTTGGTAACGGATGGAATGAACATACACTCAGGTTTAACTTTAGTCAAACATTTTATTTGCACCTTCTTGTTCACAATTTCTAAATCATATCACAGTAGAAAGTCTTATTTTAGCGGATCAGCTTCCCTAACATTGCCGAAATTTAATTAAAGGTCTCTAAACACTTAGTAAATTCACTTTTACTATTTCATGACACGTACACATAAAAATACGTCCATCCACACCAATGATATAGACGCTAGTAGTTTTTTGGCGTCGTTTTTGATGCGACACCGCCTTTTTCATATTCATCCACACAAATAGTTCTTTCTCGTTAGGGAAGCGATCCCATTCATCGTCCCCTACTTTTATTATGGAACACAAACAATTCTAATATTTATACACATATATTAAAATCAAATATGGAAAGATTTATGACGTCTTTGTGCAAACTTAGTTGTTCGTAACAATGAACCTTATCAACATGTTTTTGTCATTTAATTATCTCATACCAACATCAAAAAACGAATTACACTTTTAAACAAACATTTACATGAACGATTTTCTTTTGGGGTCTTCTAATATTCTGTCTCACAGTTAAGCAGGGTCAGGTATAAATAATCAAGCTGTACTCCATAGTGATATTGGACAGATTGGCACCTATTGGTTTAATCAGTCATATGTCTTTCTGCTTCTACTCTGCATCCAGTACTCACCTGCCTTCATACATACTACATGCTCTAATGACATACACAAGCTTTTCAAGACTGTGTATGTCTTCTAGTTTGCAGGCTTTGAAACCATATTTCAGGTAACTTCTTCTGCCTCTGAATGCTGGAATGTTTGGTATGTGCTTGTCTACTTTGATTATGGCTTATTCCTCAAATCTCTTTACAATTACACCTTTGCAGTGCTGCTGAAGAAAAGGAACAAGCCTGCCATTTTATAATATCTTGCCAATTTTTTTCTATTAGACAGAAACACAAGACATATAATGCAACTTATGCTTTGTTGACCATAAAATGACAGTATTTATAGTATGGACCAATCAAGGTGTTGTGCATGGCCAAAACATATTCAGGCTTTTGGAGTCAGATCATCTTTTCTGTCTTAAGGTGCACCAGCACTTTCTTTTATATAAGTTAAATAAAGTTAACATCAGCCCTGCTCTGCTTCACTATAGTATGGAGTATTATAGGTTACCATATTTTTTTAATGCATCTATCAATGAGGAAAGAAGGAATGCACTTTTGACAGTGAAAATACGAGAATGTTCATATTGCTATTACTGAATGAATATGTACCTATAAAAATGGATCAAAAGGCTTTCAGAAAAAATCAAGAGTGATAAATGGTCAAAACTAGAAGATTATGTTAGTATTTGTTTTCTTCAGTAGATAGTTTCAGCAAAACAGACTCGTACTGTATTGGCAGTACTGGCCTGAATTTTGAAGTTCTAGATTACCACCTGTGCTTCTCCATACTCATATTGCCATTGATCCAGGGCTGATGGTAATGTGTTGTTTTTAGAGGGGAAAATAGCTAGCTATATGTGCCACTTAAAGTTTTACATGTGATCTCTTTTATGTTTATGCTAAGTAAATATCCTTATTCTTTCTTAATTTCTTTTTTTGTTATTTCCTAGATTTTTGAATTCTATATGTATGTGTGAAGAGAAACATGCAAATCATCTGTCAGCTTACGATATGGTGCAGAATGATATAAGAAGGAATGGAAAACTTGTTTGATTTTTGAGTCACTTTTTTACACTCGCTTTCACTTGAAAATGTTACAGTATTTTCAACATTTTGAAGTGAAAGTGAGTGTAAAGAAGTAACTCAAAATGTCACAGTCAAACATGAAGAACACTTTACTGTTATAGCACTTCTGTTTTTAATATTTATGGAAGATTTGTTATTGTTGAATAACCTTACAACAGTTTTTATATATATATTGCATAATTGCATGATTAAAACATTGACTCGCTACTTATAGTTGCAATTTACTAAACTGATGTGTATTCAGGTTTTTTAATTTGCGGCTCTGCATGTCAAATACCATTTTAACGAGTGTTGATTTAACAAATATTTTGGACACATAAATAGACTGTCTCTTGAATCACCACTCGCATTTGTATTTGCAAGTATGTATACAAATGCAAGTGGCGATTCAAGACACAGTCTGTTTGTGTCCTACAGATGATAACACATGGAACAGACTATCAATAAACTCCACTGCATGTTGGAAATATTGACTTGTGTAAACTGTGCTGCAACACGACTTGGGACTTAGAGAAATATTCTGCTCTCCTAATGTACTCAGTTGTTTTTTCCACGGCTGTATAAAGAAAGTCTCAATATAACAAAAATAGTGAATTCCCCTTAATAAATATTTGACCAATTGAATGAATTTTTAAAATGTTTTGACTGCCTGAGCAGTTATTTCCTAATTCAAAGAGTGATTTGTTTATCCTTTACCACATAATGATTTGCCTCAATTTTTGTCAAAAGATCTCTTTTGTAATCAAATTCCATAGTCCAGTAATCTGTTTAAAGCTGCATTTTAAAAGATATTCCATTGTTTTGTCTGCTTGTTATATTAATTAATGTAATGTTTTTGTAATTTGTAGTGAATTCTGAACAGTATTGTTTCCTTCTAAATCCATTCCTAATACACATATTAAAAAACTAAACTCCAGCGTAACAGCCCATGAAGGGCCAAGACTTGCCACCCAGCTGCTGCATCCCCCATTTCTGGCCATTGCAGGTGTCATTCATGGGGTGCAGTACTGAGGGTGGGACATGGTCAGCACCCCAAGCCCTCCCAGCCAGTTATGCAGTCTTCTCGACCTGGTGCCACTACTTTTCCACCAAGTAGCTCCTCAATTGGCCCCTCCAGGACCTAACAAAGCTGAGTACACCCCATGCTAGATCTCCCAGAGGGGGAAAAATCCCCATGCTGGTACCGGGATCGAACCTGGATCCTCCACACCAGAGGCAAGCGCATTACCAATTGTGCTGCGGAGGTGGTCAGTACATATATTACATTTTAAAAAGTATATACAGTATCATATTAGATACTTTTAGATTTAAAAGTTGTAATTTTGGCCCTTTTAAGGTAGAAATATTATAATAATAATGAGAAAGGTGCTCTCGAGGTTAGCATTAATATAAAAAATTCAGGAGATACTGTATTAGTCTTTGCTGTAGTCAGTTATTCATTTGGTTGTTTTGGTACACTCTATAATGTGATATTTCTTGTGTCTTTGTCTGCACAGTATGCACTCACAGTCTTTGTCTGGTTCATATTTTTTCTTCCTGCATGTTTTGTGGTGAAAACGCTGTATTGCCAGTCTTGTTATCACATGATTCTTGCATTCTCTGGTCCAATCATTGTCCAGCATTGTTGATTTAGTGTAGAATGTGAGGTCTGTTTCCTTCTTGTTCTGGTCTCTGATGTGAATAAGTTTCTGGTATGGTCTCATGGGGGGCAGCCATTGCTGTAGTCTTATGTGTTCTATGAAATATATCTCATGAATTCATATGCCAGTCTAGATGGGGCAGTTATTCCAATACCTAATATGCGCTTCATGTATACTGGCTTTACTTGCTCTATTTTCAAGTTGCCTGTCTTGAAGTGTTCCCATATATCTATTCTGTCATTATCATAGGGGCCATTGCTGTTTTGTAATGTTATTGCTGTGTCTGTCAATAGGTTTGTAGCATTCTGGATATTGTATCAGGCTTTGATGGTGGCTCTGCTGCTCTTTCCTGAATGTGCATGCCAAAAGATGTTCGTGTTGTTTGTAGTATAATTCCTAGATATTTAATTGAATATAGATATGCTATCTTTGGGTGTTACTCTTCCTTCCTTCCTGAATGTCATTTGCACTGTCTTCTTTTGATTTATATTTAACTTGTTTTCTTTTGCCTAGTTTTCTAATGAGTGCCTTCTGTATGTCCTCTTTCACTGTTGATCCTATTGCCATGTCATCTGCATAAAGAATCAGATCTGCTTTAGAGCCTTCTACTGTGTTCGTCAAGTCGGCTGTATAGATGTTAAACAGTGTTGGGCTCATAGGGCCTCCTTGGAGAACTCCATTCGTTTGTATGATCTCTGAGATTTCGTCATTGTTATTTGCATGTATCACGTTTCGCTGGAGGCCTGCTTCGATTACTCTCACTAAAGAGTCTCCATCTGTGGTCATTCTTTTAAATTTCTTGACCAGTTTTTCTCTATTTACTGAATCAAATGCTTCCTTGAGATCCACGAAAACGGCAAAAGGTAGAAACATTAAATAACCAGTTTAATGACATTTCAGTGTAATGAAATGAATTTTAGAATCCACCAAAGTGTTTTATAAAGGTATTTGATTGCAACTGAGAAATAAGATAATTTGATTCTGCCTGTCCTTACAAACATGCCTGCAGTGGAAATATAAATCAGGCTGCTCACCAAGAGATAGTTAACTCACTTACACCTTTCCTTATGTATTTTTATCTTGTTTCTTTTTAGAGGAAATGTTTAATTACTCTTGAGTATTCCACTCATACATGACTTGGTTGAAATCAACCAATCATGTACATAACAATTTCAAAGTTCATCTAATGACAGCCTTCATTCACGAAATATTTATCAAATTTCATTATCACCTCCTCTAAGTTTTAATTATCCTTTCCTCTACTTTTCTTATGTTGTGATCAGGTTATAAAATCCAGCTGTACTGAACTACAGCTGCGCAGCAACTTAGGTGATTTGACGCAACAGAGCTGCTAGGTTTAAATGTAAAAAATGGCTGACTCTCACTTTGGCTGTAATAGATAAAATAGTTTGAATAGAGGAACCTCAGAACACAGAGTGAACAGGAAATGTGTTTGGAAATAGTTTGATAAATTTTGTATTGAACAAAATTATAAATTAACAGTAGATACTCCAACTACTTATATTTCCAATATCTTAAAAGATTGGAGTATCAATGTGAGGAAATGAAATAGAGAAGAGTATAAAGAATACACAGCGAAAACAATTTGGAATGCTACTGCAAAACTTACACAAGAAAAGTATTTCAAAGAATATAGTTGCAAATAACATGCCTGCTTCATTTTTCTTTTAAGAGCTTAGCAATTACAATATAGCATTTAAGTAACATTTCTATAGGCTATATCATCCTTTAATTTGTAAAATAGTCTTAATAAATGCAACTCTTGATAGTCAAAGTCTGTAGATAAGTTGACAATCTTTCGTGGCATTACTTAATGATAACAACTACACATCAGTTTAGAAAATTAGCACTACTTGTTTGCGTTGAGTACATTTTTTGTTTAATAAGAAATGACCTTTCTTCAGGGACTATTTGGGATCTAAAATTATTTCGTTCCTTAAGCAGATTAACAGCTGGTGGATAGACAGAATGCTTTAAAATAGAAAATTACACATCCTTTTTCAAAACATGAGAAATTAATTGTGACCAATTTTATTAATGCTTCTTGATATGCTTACTGAACACTTTCTACATCTGCTATGTTCTCATCAATATGACTATAAATGAAGCCTGTGTCCATTATGTTACTATGATTTTAGGGATTTATAATGCTGAAGACTATCATTTCCATTCTACATTAACTCCGATATTAATTACTATGTTTCCAAGGGGAATTGATTTGAGTCTAATCCATTTTTAATACAGTCTGCATTTACATGTTGAATACAATCTGGAATGAGATGGATTTCGATAAACAAGACTCAGGCATAAATAATTCAAGCTTTTATGTTAGTCACTTGGTTTATTTTGGCAAACCTGTAAAAAATGCTTTCTGCATATTTTAACAAGGTTTTGAGGTTAGTGGATGTTCTTGAGAAGAATATTTTGTGAGATTATAGAAACAAAAGTGGCTTTGTTGTTTTATTACACCACTTTTGGTAAGAAAACAAAATGATGAGCATGTAGCATGTTGTGACTACAGTAGAAGGTAGCATCTTTGGTGGATTCAGATCGATTTGAAATCCAATGTGTTTCCATGCAAAACAATTTTGATCCGATTCCATTTCTAAAAGGATCAGATCCAAAGATTCAATTTGATCTGAATCTACGTTTCCATTCACTATTCAATCCAGAATGAGAACTTAAATCAATTTGAATTCCCCATGGAAACAGTAATTTTTACTTTATTTTCTTTCAGCTGTTTTAATAATAGGTTCTAAATTTATAAAGTCCTCTATCTAATGAAGGTGATGTGTGATCAGGTGGATTGATCACACCAGATTGCTTCAAATATACTTGTAAATTATAATTATTAATAAATCAACACATCTTGTGAACGCTTCTGTAGTACTTTTTTTCTGTCAATGGGATCATAATAACTTTGCTGTATGAAAGTCCCGTGTAATTGTGTTCAGTGTTGGTGATATTATTTAGCTAAATAAGCTGCATAAGCAGTAAAATACTTTAAAATATAGTTCAACAAAATGAGTTTTAGCTTGAAAAATCTTTTCAAACATTTGTAAAAGAAGGAAAAAAAGGAAAACAAGAGTTCATCATAACTTAAAACAATCACACCAATGTTGAGTACAATAGGTAATTCTTGTAGCTAAACAGTTTTGTATAACATAAATTGATGTACTCTTTTTAATATTAATTGCAGTAATGGTAAAAATGTTGCGTAACAGCTATCAGGAGCTGTATGGAAAGTGTTAATTGCCCATTCAAAAACAATTCAAGGTTATCATAACATTAATAGCCAACACTTCCTTACACTGTGATAATTTATGAATTGCTCTATATTTTGACAGCTCATTAGAGAAAAGGCAGTTATGGAGCTAAATAATTAGTTGATAGACCTTTTTGTACATAACATTGTATTACATATATATATATATATATTTTTTTTTTTTTTTTCAATATTACAACTTTGGAAGGTGTGAAAATGTTCAACTCTAACATTGCAGTAAATATAACTGATCTAACTTCATGCTGAGGCAAATAGAAATAGATTTTTAGCTATTGAGCTTTACTGTTTTACTTAGAAAAAGCCAAATGATTGGGATTTTGGCACCTTTTAAAAGAAAGTAAAACCACTGTAATACTGTAACTGTCAGGTTCACTTATATAGGGCAGTTAAATTATATTCTAACCTATCTGTGACGTCTCTCTCCTTAACTACTCCTGCTCTCGTTGCCAGGACCTTGGACTGGCAATTCCCGCTCGAAAGTGCACCAGCGCCAGCTCTCATTGGTATTGCTGCATCAGGTGCAGTCATTCTGTGTAAGTCAGGTGCCTCTACTGTGCAATAAACATTGTTCAGTAAACTTAGTTGTGGATGAACATATGTTTATTTGTAAAGTTTACTTCAAGCATTCATCTGCTTGTTGTGTGCACAGGGAGTTTGTTGAAAGGTTTCTGAACTCTACTACCTGCAAGGATAACCATACATGCCATTGTAAATAAATTTGAAGCTTTGGGTTTAGAGTTGGTCAAGAAACATTCGAGGAAGAGGTCAGTGTTAATGGAAAATAAACTGGAGGACATTGGTACCACTCACCTCGAAAATCGCTGAAAACACTAGTGTAGCAAGCAGGTGTTCAACGCCTGTTGAAACTGAAGTCCATGGCTACACACAAGTGCAAGCGTTAAAGCCAAGTGATCATGCTAAATCTGTGAATTATTGTAACTGGTTTTTCCATTCTGTAGAAAGGGGTTTCATTGACACACAGCTTTTATTTTTCACTGATGAATCTTGGTTTCTTCTAATTGGATGTGTGAATACTCACAACATTTGCTACTGGGCTTCAAAAAAATCTGCGCTACTGGATGAAATGCTTCATGATCAGAAAATTGGAGTGTGGTGTGCGATATGTGCTGGAAGATTAATAGGGCCCATATTCTTTGATGAAATAATAAATGCAGAGTGATATAAGAGGTTAATTCTGAGGCCACTTTTCAATCGCTTGACACAAGAAGAGAAATCGTATAGGTGGTTCCAGCAAGATTCTGGAACAGCACATTCAGCTGCCCTATCATTAAATGCACTACGAGGGGTGTTTGATGACAGGATAATTAGTGTTGATTTGTGGCCCTGTGGTTCTCCTGACCTAACAAGTTGTGATTTTTATTTATGGGTTTCTTTAAAACACAAAGTGTATTGTTCCAATCTTCGCACACTACAGGAAGATAGAGAAAACTTTGTGCAAGAAATCACAAGAATTCCTGCTGCTGAGTTTCGGAGAGTGAGCGAGAATATTTGCACAAGACATGCTGTCTGTTTGAAAGCGGGATGACATTTTCAGCATCTGTTATAAGGTAAGAATTTTAGTCCGCATCTGCTGATGTAAATTCCCCGACGACTGCCGGCTGTCTCAGGAGAGAGGCCGCAAGAGTGGGTTCGAATATAATTTAACTACCCTATAGTTTATACAGCACTTAAACACAGCTCACATTTTTATTCTTAGTATTTTTAAAGAAAATATAAAACACCTTTAACAGTTGTCAGCACCTAGAATAGGCAGAATTCTTGAGCTTTCTATTAAGGTGGTCAGTTGTTTGGATAAACTAAGCCCCGGCACTACAGCCCATGAAGAGCCAAGTCTTACCACCCAGCTGCTGCATCCCCCATCTCGGCCCACTACAGGCATCATTGGTGGGGTGCAGTATTGGAGGGTGGTACGTGGTCAGCATCCTAATCCCTCCCGGCCAGTTATGCGATCTTCACGACCTGGGGCCGCTACTTTTCTATCAAGTAGCTCCGGGACCTAACAAGGCTGAGTGCACCCCATGCCAGACCTCCCAGAGGGGATAAAATCCCCATGCTGGTACCGGAGATCGAACTCGGGACCTCTGCGCCAGAGGCAAGCATGCTACCAACTGCGCTACGGAGGCAGTCGTTTGCATAAAAGGAAACAGAAATATTGATATAAGTGCAACCAAATTCAAAGAAAATGACAGTTAAATATTAAATACCACTTGGAAGGCAGAAAAGTTTGAATCCATATATATCTTTGAGGAATAGAAATAAAATGGACTGCTGGAAAAGATATAGCAAAATCTTATTATATTAAGACTATATTTTACTACTAAAAGAGTGCTGTCCCATGTTATAGTCTCAATTAAGTATTGTGTGTGTAATACATTTTTTCCATTTCTTCTCAGTATTTAAGGAAAAAGAGGTGTTCGTAAATACTATGAAGTGAAGCTTTCCTAGCAGCCTGATGATTCAAAGTTTTCTTGATCCTCTGGCCAGATTGTCAGTTGTAAACTACAAATGGTTGAAGAATGTTTGTTTTATCTTCAAGGTCAAATGATGAACAAGGCGCGACTAAATAAGGAGCTGTGTACTAATTACTTTTTTTAACTATGTTTTATGGTTTTAACAGGGATGAAAGAAAGTATCGAGAAATGAACAAATAATGAAAGGGAGTTTTAAAGGGTAGAACCAGTGCAATATGTTCATTTTGTTCTATTCATATGCCACCTTTATCGTCTAAGGTCATCATCAATGCCTTTATGTTGGAACAGTAGCTCATCATCAGCAATGATTTTCACTTGTCATGTTAAACTTTGGATTTGCTATTTAAACATTCATTTCATACACACTTACCAGTGTAAATTTACAATTGGTGGTGAAGTTGAAGCTGGCACATAGTCAGTGACTAGCAAGTGTGGTTATGTGTATCAAGTGGCAAGCAATAAGGATTCAGTTGAGAAAATTTATAGTGTTTTTTAATGCATATTCAGTATGCAATTTTAGAATCTTCTCTTATCAAAGCCTTGAAACAGGAGGTGATGCAACCTTGTAGTCCATCAGGAAATCAGTTGACTTAGGCAGTATTAATTGGTGCAACTTAAGCTCCTTCGGTCATTCTTATGTTACTGACATTTTAGTTGTTTATGAATATTGTGACAGTTTCTAGGAACTTCATTGCAAATACTGACTGGAGGTTTAGCATTGAGAGTTCAGAAGATTTCATCAAAGTTTCTGATTGCAATTGTGATGGTAGTTATTGCTATGTATATACCTCATGAATCTTGCAATTAATTCCATGCTGAGCGAGACAGGATGTGTCAGGACGTTGATGCTGTTAGTTGTTATTCTGCTGGTTCATTATTAGTTTAACTTGTGCCTGGCAATGTTGGAGTGGACATCCAGTACCTCTGAAGAGACTGGGTGTATTGTTGCGTGCAATGCAGGTATGCTGATATGCCTGATGAGCTGTAATGAGGCTTCATGGTGCATTCTGAATTTTAATGGGCAGAAGGCATGACAGTAAAATGGTCTGTGCGTCTGCAGAGAGCTTAAACTTGTAGCTCCAGCCAAAGTTATGCCATTTTCAAGTTGTGGTAAGAGACCTCGCAGCACAATGTATCAAGTCCTTGTGCAGTCTGCTGCAATACACCCCCATAATGGCAGCAATAGTGACATGGTAAGCTGTACTAGGTTGACGGCAAGCAGGATTGGAGGGTAGGAATCTGGGTCAGAGGTACTTTCTTGATTGGCAAGGACCAATCAAATTAGAGGGAATAGACTCTGATAGAGAAAATCTTGGTTGCCTTGTATGATGAATTCCAGAAGCTCTGTGCATGCCATAGTAGCAGGCAGTAGGAAGCTAATGAAACCCCACAGAGTGAAATGCTGTTGGATGAGACAGGAGGCAATGGTGAAAGTGACTACATGATATCTGCAAAATCTACAAATGCAGCCAGAAAATTTAGTGTGTCCTCTGTTGCATTGGCAATCATTGATGAATTGACTGAGACCTCTGTAGTACTAGGTGAGGTTCCTAGGCTGTTTATTGTGGAGCTGCTGTTCTTTTAATGTTCCATCTCACCATTTCACTAATGTGGCTCAAAATTCATTGCTATGATTTTGTTTAAGGTTCCTCTCTTGGACACTAACCTTACAGAAAAACAGATCCTTGGTTAACATCCCATATAAGGTGAGATAAAACATAATAATAATAATAATAATAATAATAATAATAATAATAATAATAATAATAATAATAATAATAATGATGATGATGATAATGGTAATGATAATGATAATGATAATGATAATAGTAATATTAATAGTAATAATAGTAGTAATAATAATAATAATAATAATAATCTTAAGGATTCTTTATTAATTCATCTTCAGTTTTATTCCCTTCAAAGTAACCCCTCTCAGATATGTTAGTACGTTTTCCAATCTGCTGCGCAACCAACCTTTCCAGGCCAAGGTCTACTGCCTAGCTGATTTAACCTGGTTAACAGCTCCCCCAAAAAAAACTTTGAAACAAATCTCTAACCTAGGGAATTGGTACCATTTTGTTTCTTAACTTCAGAAAGGAAACCCTCCTTGCAGAGAGAGAGTTCTTTTATATTTTTATTGTGATGAAAATAAACTTGTAATGCTTTAGTGTACAAAACCACAGTTCTGTAACATGTATGTTTACATTTATATTGTTGTAAAAGTGCAGGAAATAAGAATGTCAAGAAGTGACTACATAATAGCATTCTTTCCCTCGTTATTGTTTAAAATCGAGTAAAAATGATATCTGTGTATTATTCATTTATCAAATCTGTAAGACATGGTGTACCATGATAACAGTTTATCAGCTAAACATAACCTTGGGATGTTAAGCATTATTTTGCAATTGTTAATTTTAAGTTAGCATTTTAAGCAAGCAGTTTTTGTTGTCATAAATTTTATTTGAAATACAATATACACAATTTGTTAGAAGTAATTGCTCAATTATAGTTTTGGTGTACTTGTGCCATTGAATTGTTAATTTTTGTTGCCTTGCAGACTAATGAAAGGAAGACTGACATGTACCTACTTTTATTACTTCCATTATGTTATGCATTAATGTCACAGCTGTGTTATAGAATGCTTCCAGTTTTAATATAAACTGGTTGTAGCAGAATCTGTAAACAAATATAAGAAGCTTTTTATAAAATGGAAAAGTGTGAATAGTAAGAAATTCTGTTGTAGATGTACTGACTAAATGGAGAACTGGTTTATTTAATGGTATTAATTGTTTTATTGGAAAATCACATAGAATTATGTCAAAAAGGAATGCTTAAAGAATCATATGTATCACACATTGAAGAAATATATGCTCAAAAATTTTGTTTTTGGCTAATGCTGGATTTCTGACAATGAAGTCATTAGTCCTCTTGCTCTCCAACATTTTTCACTGATGGATGGGCCGCTAGAAGTAGCCGGGCATACATATGCTCAAAAATATATACACTTAAAAGGGTAGCATATACAAACTGGCTCTTCAAGGTTGAATAATTAGCTATGAAGTGCCTTTTTCATGTTATTACAACTGCTTGACACTCTAGGTTTTGAAGTTTGTGTTCACAGTTTTCCAAAATGCTAAAAAACGCTGCTTAAGGTTTTGTGTAATTCTCACAATAAATGGACAGATGTTTTAAGTATTGTTTTAGGCTTTGGTTGCCAATTTACATAACTGTAAGCATTATACAGACACTGTATGATTTGAACTCAATGAATTAGGCTAATTGCAGTTCTTTATGGCTGTATAATAGATCTTGATAAATGGAGGATAAACACAAATCCGCAGAAATATAATATACATATTCTCACATCTTTATCCCTCAAATAATACCATTAAATTGATTAATACTTTTCTCTTTCTTCTCTATTCTAGTAAGTGTCAATTCTGAAAACATTTTCCCCTCTGCTGTTATATAGGGCTAATTTCTTCTTCTTATTCTTCCTCTTCTGCTCCTCCTCTACCCCGTCACCCTCCTCCTCCTCATACAATCAAGGATTAGGCTGTATCCTGTTCTGGTCTCACAGCGTTTCTTGTGTTATATCATTGGCCTCCATTCTTTTGGTTTATATTCCATTATTTGTTTGGACATTTTTTCAAGTGTCATTCTTTCGAAAACTTGAAGCCAAATTTCTCTGTATCTCACTAGTTTTTTTATAGTGGGTTCAGTATTTAATTTCTAATGGCATTGTTTGTAAATTTGTCTTCTGTAAATCCATTAACAGATGTTAGGAAATGCATTTTAGCTGCTTATGTACCGAAGTCATCCTGTCTTAGTGTTCATGTCTTGCACCATACAGTAAGATAGGAAGTGCCATGGCAAAAAATTTCAATTATGTATCTCTTGTTTTCCCTATTCATGCCATATAATGCTTAAAATTTAATTATTTCTGATTTATATATTGATCTAAATTTAAATCACATTTAAAATGTTTAAAATGTGATATTTGTTCAATATTATTTTTAGTTAAAATTTTTGTGCTTAGCAAAAGCTTTTGTGGAATGCTATTATTAAAGTTTTTTTTTACTTGATTTTATTGTTGTACAATTTACTAATATTATTTAACTCATACATTTGTTTTTGTGGTCTATATTGTTAAAAATTAAAACCACATCATGAGCAGACGAATGTATTTCATATGCTTTGTCCTATATCAAAAACACTATGTACTTTAACTTTCCATTCTTGAACAATGTTGTTTATATATAAATTGATTTATTCTAATCTCGTCTGTTCACTTCCCATTTAATTAAAAAATAAAAGATGTTATCCTACAGGAGAACACACTAGGAGTATACCACATTACCTGTAATGACTGGAAAAATCTACATGAAAGCTAAAACAAGCATAAAAACCAGAACAAAAGAATACATCAGGAACATGAAGCAAAAATAGGAAGACAAATCAGCAGCTTAGCATTTTTGGAAAGACCAACACATCATAAACAGAAATCCAATAATATTAAAGAACATTTCGGGGAAAACAGAGCTCACATTGTTGAAAATAATTTATATTTGGAAAAACAGAAAACATCTTTTCAATTATGAAATCTGCAAAACAACATACTTATGCAGAGGTTCATCCATCAATCCCAGTAAATGATTCAGGCAGTCAACAAGGGACTGAGGATGATTGGGAAAGCTGAAACATTTTCCTTTATGAAATAAGTAAGTGATGTAGTGTCAGTAATTGACTCAAGAATAACCTACATTAATGCACATCACTGTTACAAAGTTCAAAAAATGAGGTTGTAAATTTAAACAATTTTATGATTTTGGTCTGCTCAATCAAAGATTTTGCCAAGGTAAACAAAAGCAAGATGGGTCTCTTCAAATTATATTCTATTCTATTTTCTAATATTTACATTTAACTTTGCTATTCTAATACTTTGGTTTCCGACATTGTTTTTAATCTATTGCATATTATTCAGCATATATGATGGTCATACTGAAAGCCATGAGCAAGAATTTTTAAAAATCTTAATCTTTACCTTTGAGACAAATCAAATATCTCATCTTACTCTACAGACCTCCTGAAGACACTGCTTTCCGAACACCCTCCACTGTCTCGTAACATTGGCCTTCATCTGTTCCTTAAACACAACAGAAAAGAGTTGGAGGGTGCCAATCGGAATGTAGGGAGGATGTGGAAGATTTTCTCAACTGAATATTCTGATCTCCACACTGATAAGCAGTGTTGAGGATGCTCATTATTCTGTTGCAGAATGATCTTTCCAGGGGTTTATCACTCAGTGCACAACAAGCTTAAAAAGTGTCTGGATAAAGCGGGAAACATTTATGGTTTGTCCAGGTTAAAGAAAATCAACCAGAATGCAACCCTATGCATCACAGAAGGCACAACCCAAACTTTCCCAGCAGATTGCACGCCTTCACTTTAGATGTGAATCCAATTGGTGCAATTCCATACTATGGCATTTTATTTCAGACTTTCAAAGATGGGAGCAGTATTCATTGCCTGTCACAATTCATGTCAAAAATTTGTCACCTTCATTTTAAAATCTCTAGAAAAGATATTGGGTGATAATTCTTCTTTGAAGTTCGTGGTCTTCATGTGAACCAACAGCCGTAAACTTTTTGATAATGTACTTTTTTAAATTAAATGGATTGTTTGATTGCCCAAATGCCACCACTCCTTTTTATTTTATCATTTACTTCTACTTGTTTCCACTTTGCACACATTCAACCAATTTTATTTTTTATTTGTGAAACCATGCACTTATGTTTCAGCTTAGTGTCAAGAAGTCGCCATTAAAGTCTAAGCACTCATAACCCCTTATCCCTTGTATATGTGAACAAACATTTTCCTCTATAGTGCATATATATGTTTAAAAATCCAATTATGTAATATAATTTTGTGGCTAAATGACTCACTTTAGCACCAAATGGAGAGTAAACTAACAATTCCAGCATGTCTAATAGAATAAATTAGTAAAACATAGTGATAGTAGAGTGATAACATAAGCTTGGCAATGCAATTTTGACTTCTACAATTCTGCATATAGAGATAGAGCTTCAAAAGATGAATTGCAGTGTGTTAACAATTAACTTCGAATGAAGATAATTGTTTTTGTGACAGTCTGTATAACATCAAAGAGATTAGCTGCCTTTGCTCCTGATGTATAGGGTAATTAAAAAATATGGTAACCCATTTTTGGGCTCTGTCCACTTAACAAGGGAACTGAGAGTCAATGGCAAAATGATGCCGGCCTAGATGCACTAAAGTCTTCACCTCAGAAACAGGTAGCATATCTCTCATTGTTTCATTAAACAAACTGGGTCCTATTATTTTTCTAGCATGTACTGCACACTGCACTCCAATTTTCAGGTCATAGCAAAGTGTTTCACATGATCATTAATACATTTGAAGCAGTGCTTTCAGTGTTAGACAAGAAAATTTTAGATCAATTTTAACATAAAATAAACTAGATGAAATTGATGCTAGTTTAGAGTGATTGCCTCAAAAATTGTAAACAAACTCGCTCAACAAATTAACATGAACATAGTCTATGTGTGGCTTCAAAAAAATCTGTGGAATTGCGTGATATGCCTCACTATAACTTGAAAATTTGGGTGTAGTGTGTGATAAATGCTACAAGAATAATAGGACCCATATTGTTTAATGAAACAATGAGAGAAATGCTGTCTGTCTATGAGGTAAGGATTTGTACACCTCTGACGGCACAATTTTCCTGGCAATTCTCGGTTCTCTCATGCAATGAAAAGAACCCACAAAGGGTTACCATAAATTGTAGCGGCCCTATACAAAGATATGCAAATTAGGGCATGTAATATATTTTAGTTTCCTGGCTTTTTCTCAAAACACTGATTTTGCAACAACTTTGATTTCGTGAGGTGGGTTGAGCTGAAAGTTACTGAAAGAGCATTATGTAGCTTCAGCTGGTATGGAAATCTACATAGAAGGGTAATAGTGTGCTTTTCTTGATATACAATTCATGATTGCTTTTTGAAGTCAATGTTTGAAAGAATGGCTCTGAAAGATGGAATACAAGGGAGTAACCGGCAGAAGGTGCTGCACATGTGCTAGCTGCAGTGAATGATGAAAATGACATCCAGGGAGATAGGAGCATTCTGTAAATAAACATTATGCAGCCAACTTCTGAATTTTTAAATAGCTACCATTTTTATACATTTTATTGTAATTGTATTTTGCACAAGTGTATAGAGAACAAGGAGAAAAAGCTTATCTGTACTTTCACATAACTTTCTCTATTCACTCTTGTACAACCATGGAAAAAAATGATTGAGTGCATTAGAAGAGCAGTATATTTCAAATTTCCACATTGTGTTGAAGCATGGTTTACAAAATTGATATGTTCAACATGCAACTGAGTTTACTGATGTCTGTTCTATATGTTATCATCTGTCAAATATACAAATAGGCTGTACCCTGAATCAAAACTTGCATTTGTACACATATTCGCAAATACAAATGTGATTTGTGATTCAAGATACAGCCTATTTGTGTATCTGACAGATGATAACATACGGAACAGAGACTATCAATAAACTCAGCTTCATGTTGGAGATATCAACTGGTGAAAACTGTGCTGCAACACCATGTGGGACTTAGAATATTCTGCTCCTCTAATGTGCTCAATCATTTTCTCCATGAGTGTACAAAGTATTCTTACAAAAGTTATTCTTGTTGATACAAATAAACCTTTATACAGTATACAGTGGACTAAAGCAATAGTCAAATCTTTACAAAGACAGTTGCTATATGATGGCTTTGAAATTCTGTCTTCTTTGTATGAACACAATAAAGAAAAATCTGATGTTACATTAACTCGATTCCCTTATCCATTCTTCAAGAAACTAGCCTTACAAAAGTTTCTTCTTCTGTATATTTCATGTTAGAGTAACTGTCAGGGACAATCACAGTGAGATAACACGCATGTAGGGGAAAGAGGGGAAGTGCTGCATTGCAACTGTTTCCCATCTTTCTCAGGAAGTATTTGTGCACATTATACACCATTTCCTTGGTTTGACTGTGAATAACGTAATGTTTTTCTGCTTCTGTCATCTTCGGAATTGTTAATGAACTTATTATCACACAATGGAGCAGACTTGTTGCAACTGTCTTCATTCCTGGCAGCGGCTGTAATTGAGATGATTCGTAGAAATGGTTTTATTACATATTTCCTCTTGTAGGTACAATAGGAATAGGGGAATACAGTAGGCTTAAGTGATGGTCAAATCTTTTTAAGAGTTGATTGCTATGCAATGGCTTTGAAATTTTGTTCTCGTGGCATGGCTAGAGGGGGGAATGACTATTTTGCTTTTGAGAAAAGAACGAGCATTTTAAAATTCAAACTAATAAGGAATATCTCTATATTGATTAACTTTACAAAAAAAGAAGTATTTGACATAAATTGTGTACATGAAAGACATCTACATTTTTTTTTTTTTTTTTTCATTTTAAGATTTATTCTATCTCTTATAGTTTACTAGTTACACAAAAGTTATCCAGAATGAAGAGGACTTAAGAGGCTATTCCCAGAAAGTTCAAGATATGCATTTAATTTGCTATGGAAATGTCTTAAATTTATTATGGTATTTGAAAGATTGTGGAGTTTGATTTGTGGCACTAACTTCACTTCCTTAAATTTAAAGAAGTGAAGTTAGCGTCACAAATCAAACTCCACAATCTTTCAAGCATATTTTCACTTCATTTCCAACTTCTGGCCACAAAATCAAATATGGTATTTTAATCAAAATCATTAAGAACCATTTTGAGAAAATGAAAATGTTCAGAAAATGTTTGGATGTAAAGAGTAGTGCAAGGTGAAGAATTTTCTTGAAAATCTTTGTGCAGATCCCCTTAAGATGCTGAACATTTTGTTTTTGAGTCATGCTGCTCAAGTCACATGGGCCTTTTTTTTTAAAAAAAAAAAAAAAGAAGCTATTTCTGGATTCAGAGAGCCTCAAAATGTGTATTTCCAGTGAAATCTTGTCATTGAATGTTTTGGTGGAGTGCAACATTTTCCCTTTTTACTATACATAGTAGAGAAAGTAAAAAGCAATTTGATGCTCAGGATTTTATTTCAGCAGTGATAATTTGTTGTATGTCCATGACATCACACATTCTGAAAACGAGATTTATTCCTAACACTTGAAAACAAGGTAACCAATGACATAGGTTTTCTTAAAAGCGTGTTGCCTTATTAGAGTGAAAAGATTTAAGATAGACAAGAAGATGGTAATTACTGTCTCCTCCGCAGCAGAACGGATTGTAATCATTACCTCCAGAAGCAAAAGTTATGTTGGAGTGGTATGTGATAAAAATCTTATTTATTTTAAAGGGTAAGAGTGTTCTGCATTATTTAAATACATGTAATGATTTAGTTTAACAAAAAGTTCTCTCAATTTATTTTCAGAAAAGTCTGTACTTATTTTGAGACAGCAATGGCAACAGTAGTAAAGGTTATTCCATTATCTGGCTTCTAGCCAAATTTCTTCTTTTGATACACTGAAGGCAGTAACACAGCATTTGTGAGCTAAAGGTCTGAAGTTGAAGAAGAAAAATATCCTAAGAATATTTAGGCTACAGAAAAAAAAACAATGCAAATAATGAAAAACCTTCTAAGGAGACAATTGTGTAAAAGCAGTTTTAAAAAACAAAATCCTCACAGTACCCTGCTTATATATATCTGAATGTCTTAAACAGGCAATAAGAAATCACACTGAGGGGAAAAAAATAGGAATATGCATGAGCATAACATGAAAACAAAACAACACTACTTTAAGTAGGCCAAGGGGATCATCAACTTCCAAAAGTACAGAAAGTGTTGCAAAAGACCTAGACAGTCATTTACCTCACCCAATTAAAGAATTACATGAAGAAGTGAAGAAAATGCAATAAAGAGTTACCTGATTAAAAATACTTTCTACTCAATTGAGTACAAAATGAAACAAAATGTCATAATCTTAGTTTTATAACATCACTCTTTAAAAGAAGTGTATCTGCTCAGCTTTGCACTTAATATTACCTGTCTAATTTGTAATGTAAATATATGTTTCATAACTTCTGTAAATTAGACAATACTTACACTACCATTAGTTTTCTAAACCTGGATATTATAAGAGGTAGAACTGGAACTTAAAAATTCAATGCCACAACTGGGATTTGAACCACAGACCTTCCGCTTGCCGGGCGGACGCTCTAACCATTGAGCTATTGTGACAAGCTGCCAGAATGGCATTAAATTCTCAAGCCAGTTCGTATTTCTCCTGGTAAACCACAAAGGCAGTCTCACATCAGAGACAATTACCCCAATGGTGACTTACTATTGCAAGTACTTTATATCCCAGGATTAAATAACCTTCACATGGTAATTATATCTACTCAGACATGTTTTTATAACTACTTGTGTAATTGATAATGTAAATATGCATTCTAAGTTGACAATGCTTTGTAAAAATATTGTACATGGCAGAATAAAATACTGGTACTGATGCCTAATTAATAGGTTGAGATAAAGTGATGCAGTGAATTAACTTAGAAATGAAAAATCTGAATGGCTGTAGAGCTTAATTTTATTTAGAGAATAAGCTTCCAAGCTCTCCAGATTTAATGGTTTGGTTTAAACATATACTGGAAATAAAAGCTGCTACTTCTTTAAACACATGTATTCAATTTTAACCGCCAAAACTTGGGTAAATATATATCAGTGTGTTCTATTGCACAAGCTAGTTCATATTTGCTATAGACATGCAGTGTGACTTATTTTGTGCTTTGTTCTTGCAGGATGTTAGCATTAGCAGCTTTTGTTTTACTATTATTTGATTGATATTTCAAATGACATTTTGTACCAGGTGGCGCGTAAAAGGAAATCAAGGCTGCCAACAGAGAAGTTGTTATGCTCATTCTTAATATGGCTGCAAACTTAATTTGACATGTTCAGTCAGTGACTTTGGTATTCTGTGGTGACTATAGTGTTTTACTGAGAAATAAGGAAATAGTGTGTTGTGTGAATTCGGAGTGACAGTGGTAGTTTCGTAGGTTATAAAGTTGCAGAATGCATCTTGTATAGTATTTTAAGGGCGGTGTGATGTTAGCTTAATGTAGTTCATTTCGTATTTTACGAATTGAACCCTAAAAGTGCGTTATAGTGGAACACGAATGTTCGAACATTTAACACCAACTGAAAAAAATACCTGTGTGATTCGCCAATGAAGACTGGCATGTGCATGTTTATAAAATGGAGACATTTGTACGGCAGGGTTTTAATATGCACAATGCATAGATATTTGTGAAGTTTGAATTGCAAACGTAAAGTGATAACAGCGGTGGCAACTTGTCGTTTGTTGATAGACTTTGTTTTAGAGTGTAACGCAGTGACCTATCAAAATCAAACAATGTACAGCTTCGAAGGAGAATTTCGACGCAGACCTCAGCAGAACTTGGCAGGTGCAAGCAGAAAGCCTGAACGAGGCGAGCTCTTGTTAAGGGCACAGAATGAAAGACACAAAAGAGAGGTTTGTAGAAGTCATTATCAATCATATGTACAACATAAGAGCAACAGCTTAGATGACAACCCGGAAATAAATAAGGTGGTTAGGTTATTGCACAATGTTTGTCAGTGTTCAAGAAGAAAAAGCGTTGTCAACTTCTTTACACAATCAAAATCGTAGTTCCCGTATTCGGACTTACAGTTGATATTTTCTCAGATATTTCAATGAATATTCGCAGATTCTACGGTGCTATGCATGATATTTTATTTTGATTGTGTTTGGCCATAACAGACATTCATATACCTACGTTGCAGTCTATCGGGTTTTGGGGGAACACCTGCCTTTAACCCGGAGGATTCTAGTTCGAACTGTGTGAGGTGGATTAACGCATCAGATCACCCGGCGTCCGTAATTTTTCGTTGTCGTATGAGAAATGTCAAAAGCATTCACTGTCTGCAGCTCTGAGTAGTTAAAAGGGAAGTTGAGTACTTCAGAGCTTTTAAATATGTAATTGGCATACAGCATCTCCATCTCAAGCACATGCAAATACATTTTGAACCAGACATTTTCATTTCTGAATAAACTAAAAGTCTGCTAACTTGTTGAGTTATTAGACACTTTTAGTTACAGCTCAGAACTCTAAATCATTGGTTTACAGATTGATTGTGATTATAACCAAATTAGTTTGTTTTGCCAATAGAAGCAAATAAACTAGGTTGTAATTTGGTATCGGGGGGGGGGGGGGGGGGAGGGATTTCAAGGATAGTAATGTGGATATATATCATTCCTTTATTTCACAACTATACAATATACACATAATGGATAATGTTTAGTAAAGCTTACGCGATGAGTTGGTCAGAATTTCGGCTGTGGAAAGTGAGCGTTTCTAAACATGAGCCCACATAATTATGAGATGACAGGTTCCAGTTATATAAAAATATAGCCAGAGTTAGACTTACGATGCCTAGGTTAAGCGTGTATATTAATGTGATGACAAGGCAACACCTTATGCTCAAATCACTCTGTAAATGATCAGGATTATGGTGCACAAAGAACACCATTGCACCTCCAGTCTATGTCACATTATTTATCGTACAAAGGCATAGCCATTTCATTGGTTGCTTTAGGCAACGTATCCTTGCACCATGGCCTAAAGCAGCCAATGAAATGGTCATGGCTTCATACAATAATAAATAATGTGACATAGACTGGAGGTGCAGAGAGATTTTTTTTGTCAGTGTCTGTACCTACCCAATAATTGCTAATATAGGTATTTCTTACTAACTGTTTTCTCCCCATATCAAACTAAAGCGTCTGTAATTTGTAAGTCCCAAAATATTTTGTAGTCATACTAACACACCTAGTTCCAAAATTTATAACTAATGATACATGTTCAGAGAACTTATCTCAAAATGTGCATGTTATGTTACCATTTTTGTGATGTTGAAGGGCAATAAATACTATTACATAAATCTAGTCAGACTGGTAGCAGAAAGCTTTTGGTGCATTTTCAGACAGTTCTAGTAGGTACAGCCACGGAAAAAATGATTGAGTGCATTAGGAGAGTAGAATATTTCTAAGTCCCACGTCATGTTGCAGCATGGTTTATACAAGTCAATATTTCCAACATGCACCTTAGTTTATTGTCTGTTATGGTCTGTCGGACACACAAATAGGCTGTGTCTTGAATCACAACTCGCATTTGTATACATACTTGCAAATACAAATGTGAATGGTGGTTCCAGACACAATCTATTTATTTGTGCGACACACAATAACATATGGAACAGAGACTACCAACAAACTAAGCTGCATGTTGGAAATATCAACTTATGTGAACAGCGCTGCAACATGACATGGGACTTGGAAATATCCTGCTCTTCTAATGTGCTCAGTCATTTTTTCCATGGCTGTACATATGTATAGCCTTATTGCAACAATAAACATTGCAGTATTTTGTCCCATCAACAGGAAAATAAATTAAATTACATGCTATGAAAGGTAGAATCAGAGCAGAAAAATTCAATGCGATAGCTGAGATTTGAGCCACAGATCATCCATTCTATGCGCAACTGCTCAAATCACTGAGCTATGATGACAACATTCCGGTACAATGTTGATATGTCCAATTGACTCGCAAGACAACAAGGAAATCTCAAATTCGAGATGACATCGTACATTCAGTGGCATCTTACAGTAGTCCCAGGCTTGTCTTGGAATGAGTGTGGAGACTTTTCTGAAAAGAAATTAAGTACAAGGACTTTTTGTTAAACTGATTCATTACATGTATTTGAATAATACAGAACATTCATACCGTTTCGAATATGTAAGACCTTTAACACATACCTCAAACATCTGGAATTTTGTTTCTGGAGTAAAATGATTACAATGTATCCTGCTGCTGAGGAGACAATAGCTACCATCTTTTTGTCTACTATCTGAAATTATTTCACCTTAACACTTATAGAAAAATCCATGTCACTCTTTCTTTTCAGGTGTTATAAATAAATATAGTTTTCATCATGTTCACGATGTCATGACATACTGCAAATTACCACTGTTACTGAACGGTTCCCTGGCACCAAATTCCTTTTTACTTTCTCTGCTATGTATAGTAAGTAGGAAAAGCATTGCATTCCACCCAAACATTCAGTGACAAAATTTCACTGGAAATACGTGTTTTGAGGCTCCCTGAATACAAATAAAAATCATTTTTATTTCCTCTATCATGTATATAGTGGGTAGACAAGCTATTGTGTTCTATTCACAGATTCAATAAAGAGATTTTGCTGGAAATACATGTTTTGAGGCCCCTGAATAAAATGGCTCGTTTTTAAAAAGGACATATGTGACTGTGAACAGCTTAACAAAATATGTAAATACCAAACTATGTTCAGCATCTAATGAGGATGCAACATTGAGATTTTCAAGAAAACTCTTCTTCTTCTTCCTCTTTCCCTTCTACCTTTACAGCGTAGGGGTGGCTCCGTAAATCCATCTTCTCCAGTCGTTCCTATCCCTCATCATTCTCTTCATTTCTTCCATTGTCTTGTTCCTTTTTCTTCCAATCTTTTCCATTCTGTCCTCAAACATTATCCGGGGTCTTCCTACTCCTCTCCTTCCTTGTACCCTTACTTCTAGCATCTGTTTAACTTTACTATCCTCTGCCATTCTAAATGCATGTCCCCACCATTTCAATTGTTTTTGTTCGATTTTCTCCTCCAGTGATCCTTGACCTACTTCTTCTCTGATCCTCTCATTTCTTATCCTATCCCTCCTGGTTTTATTTACAGCTTTCTTAAGTATTTCATTTCACTAGATTGTATTTTACTTATTTGCTTATCTTGCAGTGTTTTCAAGAAAACTCCCGGCCCCAAATTAACCTTTTACATGGAAAATGTCTTTTGAAAATTTTGGTTTTTCAAAAATACCTCCTAACGATTTTGATTAAAGTACCTTAATATGTTTTAAGATATTTTTATGACAAAGCAAATGTGTATCTTGAATTTTCTGTGAACCATTTCAGAGATATTCCTTATTATTGGGTTGAATTTTCAAATATTTATATTTTTGCAAATGAGAAATAGTTTTAAGAGGTTTAATCAGAAACTGAAAAATTCAATGCCATAGCCGGGATTTGAACCACGGATCTTCCGCTTATTGAGTGGCTGCTCTAACCATTAAGCTACCATGATCAACTTGCCAGCACAACATTAAATTCCCCAGCTGATTCGTACTTTTTCCCGGTTAACCACAAGGGAATCTCACATCAGAGATAAATACCCCAAGGTCGACTTACAATTGTAAGTACTTCATGTCCCGAGTTTAAGTAACCTTTAGATGGTAATTATTATTTATTTATGCCAACAAGCTTACTGCTGGTGTTTTTAAACACACAAACTGTGTGTGGGCAATGTTTAAGAGGTTGAATCAGAAACTGAAAAATTCAATACCATAAATGTTGTGGTATACAAGTGTCACTATTTGACTCAAGAGCATTATGTCAGTGTGGGTGGCTCAGTTGGTTAGACGCTGGCGTACTGATCCCAAGGTCGTGAGTTCAAATATGGCCCAGACCAGTGGTTTTTAACTTTGCTTAGAAACAACAGCTCCATGTCAGTAGATGTAAGAGATGGCATTTAAGAGAACTCTTGTGAGATGAAGTTCTGGCGCACCGGCGACGCTGATGTAATCCTGGCAATTGGTAGCATCATTAAACAAAATAATTTAATTTCAAGAGCATTATCTATTGTAATAATTATAAGTGTACCATTTTGTTTATGTAATTTCTTCTGTGCATAGCTTTCTTAATTTTCTGTGCCATTTAATGGTTTGCTTACTGAAAAAAAATATACAGAATAGCCATGCATTAAAGTAGAAAGATGTAATAATATCTCCAAGGCAGCACAAACATTAATAAATTTGAAGCTTTAGGTTTACTATTAGGCATGAAACATTTATATCCATTTGTCAAGAAGCTAGATGGCTTCAAATATTCCAAATATTTGGCACAATCTTCCTTTTTTTGTCAAAATGGTTCCTGATTGACAATAAGTCTATTGGGCATATGTATTTGTTATGTAGAATCCATGGTTAACATATGACCGAAGCAGTACCTTCCATCCAGTATGTTTATTAATCCTAAATCATAAAATGAGACTTAAAGCATTTAATCTAGGAAAGAAACTATATAATGTAGAAATAAGGGCCAATATCACACATAAGATGCTGGAGAACAAAAATGGTAACAGATTTACCATACAAGTAAGGTTAAAGCACCAGATGATGCTTGGCTCCTGTTGATAATACACTGAACTTCCAAGAATCCACAAGATATGTAAATAAAGCAATGAAGTTAATCCAAGTATTATGGCAGAAAATTCAGAAAAATGACAGAAATAGTTACACACAAAACTGCAGTACACAAGGCAATCAGAACAATGTAGATATAACCACCAATCCATTAATTCCAGAGAAAATGTCTACCTATCAAAAGAGATGTTTTCTTCTGAATGATGGCTTCGACATCAGGATTTATGGTCATGTGATCTGAGGCATTATAGGAGTGGCTAAGCTACCAAACCAAAAATTGCAGGATTGAATCCTGCTAAGATGTATATTTGCATTCAAGAGAATTGTGGTAAAGGATGGGGAGGGCCCAACTAAAGCAAGCAGTGGCATGGCACAGTTGGATGCTGAAAGGTTTCAATTTAATGCAGGTTTATGTATTTTACCCTTTTTGTGCCTTAAAAAGAAGGGTTACTTATAGTATTGCACAGCCTTAAACCGCTCAAGCAATCCAAACATGTGATGCCTGCAGCATTATATTGATCATGTTTGGATGGCTGAATGGTTTAAGATATGGTGTTACAATATGGTCACGTGATGTGGTAAGGTGTTCATGCCTCAAAGTAAGAAAAACATTTTCTTTGTTTTCTTATTTATTCCTGTCGCCTGTCATCTCATCCCTATGTTATAAATAACTTTAAAGCTGAAGAGCTGTATAATTTTTTAAAATTAAAAATCAAAAGTTGATTATTGAAACCAATCCACTTTCTAATGTTCTCAACCAAGATACAGCCTTCCAAGGGAAGTCTCAGATACTGGCCGCTGAAGTCTATGCAGTAAATTAAATGTTTCAGGTCTTAGTTTAGGGTGCCCTCTTGGCATTACCAGTTACAAGGACTGAGGAAAACCTGCAGAAAGCCTGTCAGGGAGGAGTTTCCTTGAAGCATTCGAACCGTGGATTTCCCTTAGAGAAACTGGAGTTGCACACTTCTTAAAATTAGCAAATCTATGTCGTGTAAATCAAAGTGATTAATTTATTTTTTTGTAATTAGGCATTCATATATTTATCAATTCTGTGTGTCCCATGCATGAGTTTGTATGTAACTAGAATTTATATCAGTAATGTGATTTGAAATGATTTGCACATTAATGCCTATCAGAAAACTGGTATCTATGTATATTTGACAATTATAAGGGCTGATCAACAAAGACTAAAACTTATTCTTTTTCACAAATGTTTATTACTGCATTTCAATATTTACATGATCTTTTTCAAAGTAGTCCCCTCCTACTTCAATGCACTTTTTATAGCATCTCTGCCAGCCCTTGAACACATACTGCAGATCATTCTTTATCAGGTCTTTGAGAATCGCCTCACTTTTCTTGAACACTGCTTCAGAATTCTCAAATTGAATGCCCCTAAGCGTTGCCTTTAGTGATGGAAGTATGAAAAATATCAGATGATGCAAGATCGGTGCTATAAGGTGGATGCGGTACACAGGTAATGTTGAATCATGCCAGAAACTGCATGACTTGATTAGTGACATGAAGTCGTACAGTGTCATGGTGAAGTTGCCACCTAGTCCGAGAAAGCTCTGGTCATTTCTTTACAATGTGCTTCCTAAGTGTAGTTAATACTCATACGTAGTATGCTGCTGTAACAGTAGTGTAGGGGGAACTGCATGCTGGTAAATCATTCAATTACAGTAAAAAAATATGATCACTTTCCCTGCAGTGGAAACAACTTTTGCCATTTTTGGTGTAGGAGAACTTAGCGATTTCCACACTATGCTGGCTTGTTTTTCTTCTGGATCATAATGATGCAGCCATGACTCATCACCAGTGATAATTGATTTAAAAAATGCATCCCCTTCATCAGCAATGAGACGCAGCACCCTGTGGCTTTTCTCATTCGCCTTTTGTTCAGGAGTCAACAGACTGACACCCAACGGGCACAAACTCGGTTCATATGGAGGTGATGTGCATAATCATAAAGACATTGCCAAATGAAATTCTCAACACTTTGCTGAGGTGATGTAATGTTATTCGCTGATCATTACAGACAATCACAGCAGCTGTGTTGTTGACTTCAGTCATAGCAGAAGTCGAGACACCAGACCCACCTTGCTTAACACAGATAAGCAGCCTTCTTTGAAGTCCTTGAACCACCTAACACTGTTTCACAAGGTAGTGCATCTTCACTGTATGGTTGTTTCAGCTTTTCCTAAGTTTCAAGGGCTAAGAACTAAGTGCCAATAAGAGTGTGGTCGCTTAATCTGATGACCCTGTATAATGAGGCTATAATTATTTTGAACCCTAAAAGCTCAAGTTTTGGATGCCTTTGTATACTTCATACTGATTCCATACAATATTATCAACATTGTCATTCTTTTTTATATTCCATATCTATTTTTGTCTTACTCTAACAATAAACTTAAAAAGTTTTCTTTACCTTTTTCTTGGATCTTAAATTAAACATTCTTCTACCTTTTATACTGTTTGGTAGGTTTTCCCACTTTTGTAGAATTTTGTTTGTTTACATTGCAGAATGCAATGCTGTTATGTGCTTTACAGACTGGACATTTACAGCATAATATGCCCATTGCTTATCCAAAATGTTCATTCAGAGCAGTTAAAATTAATGTGATTTTGAAATATGAATAGAAGGATGTTGTTGCTAAAGCATAAACATTTTGAATTTTATGAAATTAGCTCATATTACAATTATGTGGAGCATCTGGCAAAATGCATAACCCTTGTTAACCCCTGTAAATTAGGCACATGCACGCGCGCACACACACACACATCCCATGTCACCTTTACACTCATTCACCTTCTTGCTCTCTCTCTCTCCCTCCCACACACTTCAGGAGAGATTAAAATTGAAACTAAATGTTTCACAAAATTTCACTGCAATGGTGACAAGATAAATAAACTAAGAGCATACTACCACTGCTTCAAAATTATATATAATGCAACACGGGAGAACAAAATGTGGACCACATGCTTTACCATTGTAATAGAATAAATAAGAGAAGAAAAATTAAAGATAGTGTATCTAATAAAGTATATGAATGACCAATCCGAAGAAAGATATACTTAAATACTTTAAAAGGGGGTTTTTAGAATTTGTAAACTCTTTTCAATTTGACAAAATTTACGAAGTATTATAAACAAGTATATGTACAGGTCAGGTGCAATATTTGAGTGTAAAACAAGATAAACGATGTAAACACTATATATAATTTGTTAATCAACTATACATTATGTATTTTCTATATTACGTAAAACCTAGTATGTAGTATTACAATTGATGTAATAGAATGTGTTATTAATAAATTGAAATTTATAAAACAAGAACACACACACTTATGATAGAACATATAGTATTGAGAAAAAAATAAGTTATATGTGTAAACTGAACCAAATTCTTTGTTACAGGAACTGCGAAAGAGACAGAACAGTACAATTTTAATTCAAGCCTTTGTGCGTGGCTATCTTACAAGACAGAAGCACAAAAAGCTGCAGAGAGTTGCCTTTGATGAGACAGTGCAACAATATACTAGTAGTGGCAGTATACCAAGTGACCAAGTTCTTGCAGTTTTGGTACGGCGGTTAAAATTCTTTTATAACAATGAACAGGATGTTGCCAGGCTGGTAAGAATTTAATTTTGTATCCAATCAATGCATAATTACCAACTTTGTGCATAGTTTGAATATTTGCATTCATATGGTGGGGATCATCACATTGAGATTAGTTGCTATTGGACCTAGATACATATCTAATGCAACAGCTTCTCAGTTAAGAGAGTATACGTGACCTACTGAGCAACATGAATGAGAAATCACTAACCAGATTTTTTGTATATATTAATGTCCTTCAATAATGTCATATTACACAATGAATGAAATGGGTGAAATGATGCTCAAATGAGACCAAGGTCCATCAAGCTTAAAGTTACCTGACATTCCTATTCTCAGTATAAGAGAAAACCTCAGGAAAAAAACATTATCTGGATAACTCACCCTAATCGAGATTCAAACCTGGGACCTCTTGGATGTGAGGCAGATACGTTACCATCACACTACAGAAGCAGGTTTACTAATTAGAGTGACATTAAAATTAAATGTACTTAGCATTTTACATCAGAAACATACAAGGGAGATATTAGAAAATGCTTATCTTTTAAGACCTAATCTAAGTTGATTTATGTCCTATCAGTTTTTATAGTTGCTTCTGTATGATTCAGTATGATTCATAAAACATAAGTTAAATAATAATAATTAATAACAGTAACACAACCAACCAACAACCACAACAACAACAAATAACAATAATTAATAACAATAATAAAATAATATAATAATGATGATGATAATAATAATGATGAGGATGATGATAATAGTATTATTATTTATATTCATTTCGTATTAGGTGCAGGTCAAGTAAATGTTTTATCATTAATTGCTGTATTAGTGTTGAAATTCTGTTCATTTTATAACATTTTAGCATACTTTGGCATTTGAAGTAAATGGTAGAGTATCTCTGCTTTGAATATTTCGTGACTTCCAATTTTATCTTCCTTTCCCTTCCCTTCTCTTTTTCTCTGATTTAAAATACCTACTATACCGCTCACAAAAGTTAAAGGCATGTGAACGCTGGCCAATGCTCAAGCAGAGCGCTGTTGCCAAGCGTAGTGCATGTACCGGCAGAGGGTCTGCACATAAGGTTGTGTGAGATGCATGCACCACATTCGGCAGCGCTGGTAGGAGGGGCAAGCGTAGGATTCGCTGGAGTCTGCAGTACGCCCCGCCTCCATATGCCTTTAAGTTTTGCGAAGATTATAATATTATGGCATGTATGCATGCATGCGTGCGTGTGTGTGCCATCTGAAGGTTATTTAATCCCAAGACTTAAGAGTACTTATGATAGTAAGCCTCCATTGGGGTAATTGTCTCTGATGTGAGACTGCCTTACTGCCTGGTTTACTGGGAAAATACAAATTGGTTCGAGAATTCAATGTTATTCTGGTAGGTTGTTGAAGTAGCTTACTGGTTAAAGTACCCGCCTGGTAAGGGAGGCTTTGTGGTTTAAATCCCAGCTGTGGCATTGAATTTTTCAGTTCCAATTCTACCTCTAAAACAGCTCTTATTCAACACGAAAAGTTGATCTGACTCCCATTCAATACATGGAACAAGAGAAATTCTACACATACACTAAAGACTCAGGAGAGCTTTCTTTCCAACATTCAAGACATCAAGAAGAATGTAGACCTTCTTAATTCAAAGGAAAACTTCATATATAAAGTCAATCCAACACAAACACATCACATATTATTTACACCTGACAGAAGAAGTTAAGAAAAGTGATACACCAACTAATGTAGTAACATTTTTGGCATTAGAGACAATCCATACTAGATTTCTGGAACAAGAATGGCTCCATATTTATACTGATGGATCACTGATATCAAACCAAGATGGAGTAGGGGCTGGGGTTACATGTCCCCTCTTTTCCTATTACAAATCTATAAGTTATGGAACTACAGACTTTGATGGAGAAATTGAAGCAATTCGAATAGTCCTACAAAATCTTTTGTATAGAATCTCACATTTTCATCAAGCAGTTGTTATTCTCTCAGATTCCAGGGTGGCAATTATAGCAATTACTTCCAAGTTGTCACCAAAAAACCAAACAATTATAGAATGTTGGAAAATCCTTACCCATCTAACAGCACTTCAAAAACACCTTGTCTTCCAATGGATACCAGCTCACTGTGGACTGAGCGGTAATGACAAAGCTGATTTTCTTGCAAAAATGATACCAGCAGTGTACAGAAATCTATAGTTAATCTACCATTTCGTGTAGCTAAAAGATTAGTCAACCCTAAATTTAAAAAAAAATGATTGCAAAATATTACTATGAAAAATCAAAAAATAAAAGATGGGAACTACCAAACACTCAAAGAGTAATTCCTGAGTATCCTTGAAAAAACGGCAGTTGCAACCTTCAGGTTGATTACGGGGCATGGTTGTCTGGCAAAACATTTGAACAGAATTGGGATGTATTCATTCCTCTGTCCTCTATGTGATCTGCAAGAGGAAATGGATCGAGACCACCTTCAAATATGCCTGGCCACTTCTAGTGCCCCATCCATCAGTGAAAAATATTGGAGAGCAAGTGGACTAATGACTTCTTTGTCAGAAATCCAGCATTAGTCAACAACATTAGCATATGCTACCCACCATCGGAGATGATGTGGGATCCAGGCAATATGTGTTGCTGGATCAAAATTCTAGAATTTGGTCAGTCCTGTCCAGGACCTTAACCAAGAAACACTTTGCTGATCTTTCCTCAATGCCCTGGAAGACCCAGTACCCTTCTCTCCACTGACTATAGTACTTGCAATGAAAGTACTTTGATTCATCAATCTCCACAATAAGAGGAATAGCATTTACACCAAAGCCTCTAATTTCAGAAGCATTTCTCTCCAAATAAATTAGGCATTCCTACCTACAGAATGTCAATCATTCCATAGAGGTGCGACAAGGGTGGGCGCTTTAATGCTTCTGGTAATCTATTACCCAAAGGTATATAAATAATATAATCTGTTTAAGCAAAGTTTACTGCACTCAAAGGTGTTCTGACTCAGCAGGGCAAACGGTACCAACGAATCCCTTTCAGTCAAGGGGCATATGCCTAGAGATGACATGGTTGCTGGCGTCTCTCTCACATGTTGTGTGATCTTGCAAAAGACAAGTGTTCACACCACATCATGGATAATTCCAGATAATAATAATAATAATAATAATAATAATAATAATAATAATAATAATAATAATAATAATAGATTTTATTGTCATTAGGCCTGTTACAGCAATAGACAACGTCAGTGTAGTTTACATGTTATATATAACAAATAGATTCTAGCAAAATTATATATACATACATATTTACAAATATCAGTTATAAAAATAATGCTACCGATATTCACTATGACCTACTATATATTACTTTTAGTACAATCAGTTGTCTTATAGAGCCAAGTATGGAGCATATATGGATATATCCATTTGTTGAATGGCAATGTACATTTCAAAGATAAGTTACAATAACAGTGGTATTTACAGCTGAGTTGAATTTTCAAAATATTCTTGTAGAGAGTAGTACGGATTGTTTAATAATCTGTCATAAAGTCTACATTCAAATCTATTATACGTCAGTTGAGTTACCTCATTTGATAGTGCATTATACATTTTTATACCTAATGCTTCAAAGCTATTTTGTGATTTTGACAGTCTATTATAAGCTGTAGATAACCCCTCAGTAAGTGCTCAATTGTAAAATCCTCTGCCAATATCTCAGCCATATCTGTCACTTCATCCACTGTCGCAATGTGGAAGTTACCCAAATTTGCCTATTGGACGAGAATACAGTTTCCTGCCTTCTTCATACCTATGTCACCTATTTACATGCGTTGCCAGAAGTTACCTTCACTCGTTACTTCCAAAGTCATGCAACTGATATGCCACTGCCACTCTCTATTTTCATTTTTCATACTTTGCCAGCCTGCATTACACTCCGCCTAAGCCTATATACGGCAACATTACCAGTTTTCTAATTCATAAAATGGCAACAAAGTATTGGAATGAATAGATTGGTTAAAATCTGCAAGTTCAGCCGCACAATGCAGTTGTATGTGCTTAAAAATTCTAAGAAATGTAAGTCCAAGTTATGCTCAGTTGGACTCGTGACATCATGCCACATGCATTGGGGTTAGCTCAGGCTTCGATGGGTTGGTATGAATATTTTAAGTTTCGATCTAGTTTCTTCTTTTGGAATTTTGTCCAAAAAAGGTAGTATTATGTGATGGACAGTAAATGGTCAGACATTGTCTGTTTCACAATAACATTTCTGGTATAACTTAAGTACAATTTAAAGGTATCTTATTAAATAAATTGAACGTGTTCAGGACAAAGGTATATCTGCCATTTCAGCTGATGGGAATTTAACAAATTGACACTTGCTTGGTAGGCATGGTCTTCTCAGATCTTGGAGCAGAACTTAGGAAACATTATCAAATGCGGGAAATAAAGATTTATTATTATATAATCCAAACATTCATGTAATCCATCCATGTGATGTGTAACTAGCTAGGCACACATTGACAAAGTTATCACTGTTTTCAAATTAAAAGCTCTAATAAGAATTATCCTTGTGCAATTTAGTGTTGGCACACACAAGTATTAAAAACTGAGTATGTTGTTATTGCTCTAAAAATTATAAATAAGATAAAATATTCGTACTATGTAGAAGTTGTAAATACAGTAGAGTCCCACTTATTCAAACTATTTAAGACCGAACCCTCTTCAGATTAGGGAAAATTCGGATTAGATGGATTTTCATCAAATATCATAACATATTGACCTTAAGCATTTATGTATTAAGTACTAAAATGATTGAAATTAGGAAATTAGTACACTATGCTGTAACTTAATTTACAACTGCATTCTGAGGCTTGAAAACCAATTACTGTAAGCCCTATTTGCATCTACTCGGTACGAATAGCCTGGTGAAAGTCGGAATGGAAGTTGGTGAAACATTGCCTCTTCAAGATGTTTCAATATGTTGCGTCAAAAGATCACTGACTTAATGTCTTGAGTGCTGATTCGCTTTTCCGTTTTGTTTTCTTGTTAACGTAAAAAAAAAAATTAATTCAAACTTTGTTATGCACATTGTTAGTAGGTCTAAGCCTTCCATTTTTTACTTTTTGTGTATGAGATAGCCAACAGGTTCACTGTTTACTCCTGTAGCATTTATTTCATGTTTTTTCTGTGCTAACAAATTTATGTTTTTACTTGGAAGTGCTAGTTTAATCTTAATCTTGATTTTTTCGTGTTTTAAAATTCAAAACAAATTTGATAGATATTTGTTGCTAGTCCTGTTTAGATTCGGCAGGTTTTTGGATTAATGGGGTTTGGATTGATGGGACTCTACTGTATATTTTTACTAGTTATTAAATAAAAGCAAAGCAGTAAACATTTTGGTCTTGAAACTTTTTGAACATTATAATTTCAGTAGGAAGGAGATTAAGGAAGGATATACTTTAAATTGGTTTCTCTTGAGCCCCAGCATGTTTGTTGATTAATTGTATTTTATTTTTTTCTAGAAGTTTTGTTTATGAATACTTTGGTAGATTAAGCATAACAATTTTAAGATTTACAGTTTTTAGATTACGTTGTGTTACCTTAGATGAACATTTACAATCACTCTTTTCTCTTTCTCAGATATGGATTTGTCAATTACTTCTGAAACAGCATACAAAAATAATAACAGCAGCAGAACGTCCAGGTGATGTTTGGACTTGGCGATTGTGCTGGTTACTGCACATGAACATGTCACACTTATCAGCTGCTACACAGCAAGTAAATAATAGGGAATCAATGGCAGTCCCTCTTCGAACTGTTGAGGTGTTCACCTCTTTGGAAACATGTCAGCATATTCTGGGTACAGCAAAGGTAAGTTTACAAATTGGTGCTGTTTTTATTGAAGAGAAGCTTCATGTTTGAACAATGTGGCTCTTATTTCCCTCAGGGTGTGGTAACGGATGGAATGAAAAATCACACAATGTTTCTTCACCACAATGTATTATTTTATTAATACTTTTTCTCTATTTTACATTTAAATAAATCCTCTTAGCACCATTTTAGATTATTTAAGTCTTTCTACTTTTTCAAAAAGTGGAACAAAAGCTTGATGAAAGTCTGGTAAATGTTCTACACATGTTCACACGCTACCAAAATATGTCTTATCGCCTTGAATATTTAGACGCTAGTGGAAGAAGTCCAGCGTCACCTCACGTGGTACTACCTTTCTTGTATACATCCGCGTATGCATTCATAAAATAGTTCCTGCCTTGTTAGGGAAGCGATCTTTAGCTATTCTCCCTTTGCTATTAATATTGAACATATATGATTCTTTTATTTATACATATATATTAAAATTAAATATGGGAATATTTATGACGTATTTAAACAAACTTAATTGTTTGTAACAATGAACATTAGTAACACGTTTTCGTCATTTAACCAACTCATACCAACATCAAAAAACAGGGAATATTCACATAAACAATTTTCTTTTGGGGTCTTCTAATATTGTCTCACATGCCCCTTGTTTTGTTTTTCAAGTTGTCACCTGTATTTACAATCTTGAAACACAATACAACACTTCTCCCTATTCCTCTGGTACAATCACTTTGTTGTTGTTGTTTTCTAGTGCCTTGCATCTGGTAATGAAGCCATTAGCATTCGTGCTTTCCAATACTTTTGAAATGTAGTTCCTTCTGATCTTAATGCTTCACAGGTCTTCAAGTGGTCTTCGTTCATTTCTGCTGGATCGTTACACAGGACACATATTGGTGAAGCTGAGATACCTATTCTGTAGAGATGACTTACTAAGCAGTCGTGATTTGTCAATAGTCGGAAGGCACTTGTACAATACTTTTTTTTCTTTACAGTCGTCTTTGCTGTATGTTTTTGTCTTTTGTTTTGGTATGACACAGCATGTCTTTATAAATTTCACATATTCTGTTACTGCACAATACATATACAGTTATTATACGACACATATTCAGTTATACAACACATATTCAGTTATTATACAACACATGTTCAGTTATTATACAACACATATTCAGTTATTATACATTTGACATTGACACAAATATTATTTTTTAAGTGTATCATGGTTTATTGTGTGCCTTTTGACTTATGTTCCTTGTTATGAGGAGAGAAAAACAGAAAACAAATCTTGAGCTAATGCTTATGATCATATTTATGGCAATATTTTATTCAGTTCTTTGCCTTCTTTATCTTGTAAGCTTATTATGTATAGGCAGGTCGTTGAGTCAATTCTTAAACTCTGATGTTACTAATAATACCATTATGTAATTGGGTCCTTATTCACTATTGTTTAGTTCGACATTTCTTCAAGCTTAGCATTGGCTATATCCATCTTAATTCATGGGCATTGCTTTTCTGACTATGGTTTTTCTTACTTCACTAATTGTCACCTCTTTATCTCTTATCTCTATAAGAGAAAACTTCTATACTTATAATTATTCTGCAATTGTATTATTTTTCTTCTCAATTCACCCTCGACTCCTTTGTGTCAAAAATATTTTCTCTTTGTCATCACAATTGATTCCTTTTTATTTTTTGACCCTGACATCCTTATGTCAAAAACACATTTTTTTTCGTCGTTATAATTCACTTCTTTAATGACAATCAGTGTCCTCATCTGTCTTGTTGACAATGCTCTTGGTGGTCAATATGGCCAATGACTGTTGATTTTCTTTCTTGTTGTCTTTTCCAATCTGAACATAATCTTCTTTAAGAAACCCATTAAAAATTATTATTTTTCATTATTTCTACTATTCCTGCCTTACATGTTTATTGGCAAAGACTATTTGGTCCTTTCTTTGTATGGTTTTAATTTATTTTTATGATATCTTCCTACCAACTTGCCATTTGTATTCTGTAGCTCATACGTATGATCACCCAGCTGTTTTGTTATGACCAGCGGTCCAGTGTAGTTCCATCTTTCCAGATCTTTTCTCAGATGCCTTGGATGCTTTGTGCCTTCTTAGGAGCACCTTTTCTCCAATTTGTGGGGACCATTTCCTGATGAATCTTTTTACCTTATTTCTCCCTTTTTCTGCCTTTTGCTGTAACCTTCTGAATGCCAATTGACATTTTTTTTCTCTGTCAATTTCCTTTGAGCAGCCATCGTAGTGTCAATGTCAATTGTCAATCTCTTGGGTTTTGTGTTGGTCATCAATTTGATTGGGGCGAACTTGGTCGTGGGGTTCACCGAATGGTTAATCACTCTATGTACCCGCATTTTTCCGTCCAGGAAGTATGGTCCTTGTGGCAAAGTAGGCGGAAATATATACTTATATTTCTCATTGTCCTTTCTGTCTGATTTCCCTGAGGATAATAGGCTGAAGAATAGTATAATTTTATTCCTAATGTTCTTAAGGTGTACTGAAACAGTTTACTCCTATGCATTGTTGCATTATCCGAAAGAATCACTTTTATATTCCCATATCTTGGAATATAATCCTTAACGATTTTGTTCAGGCATGTCCTACTTTTAATGTTCCTGATGGGGTATATCCTAGTAAATTTTGTGAAAACATCAAACATGACGAAGATGTATCTGTTTCCATCTTTCCCCCTTGGTAGCTCGCCATGTTCATCGATGCACACCAATGCATTTTTCTCGTTTCTCACGATGGATTGTGGAACGACATCGTATCTTATATTGATTGGCTTGGCCTTCTGACATAGGTCGCATGAGGAAATTAACTTCCTGACTTTCTTGCCAAGATGTTTGATGTATAGTACTTCCTCAGTTGCAAGCATTGTTCTTTCAGTACTAGAGTGAAGCATCTAGTGATGGAATGCCAAAATAACCCTGTCCTGTAAGGAATTTGGTACCATCATTTTCCACTTCCTTACGTCGCGACCATGTAATTTAAACAGGATGTTCCTAAATTTGCCTATCTTGGCCTCCAATTTTGGTACTATGTCTGGAGCCTTGTCGAATAGCCTCTTCAATTCAGGGTCTTCTTGCTGTAGCTTTGCCATGTTTTTGAAGTCTTGTAAGATTTCGTTGCTTTCCTTACTATTTATCTGCATAATTTTAATTTCATGGTGTGGATTATATATCATCTCGGGTATGTGACTTTCTGATCTTAATCTTCACAATAAGTCACTAAAGATGTTCTCCTTGCCTGGGATATGTCTGACCTCTATGTCGTGCGACGTTGTTTCGTGTATGTACCTCGAGATTTTGGAGTTGGTTAGCTTGCATTTTTGGATGAAGGACAGGCTTACGTGATCAGTATATATAATTATTTTATAATGGTAGATATATTGCCTGAACTTTTGTAACGCAAAATGGATTGCACCTATTTCTAATTCCGTTATGCAGGCATTGGCTTCTATCTTGTTTAGAAATCTAGAAGCTGTGGCAATCACATGTTTGTTGCCATCTGCATCTTCTTGTGCCAATATTGCTCCATATGAGTGCGCACTAGCATCGGTGTATATTAGAAAAGGTGAATTTGGATCCGGTCGTTCCAGGAGAATACTGTGCTTAAAAAGTTCTTTGATTTTCTCAAAGGCTACCTGGTGTTCGGCATTCCATTCCCACTTAGTATCCTTTCTCAACAGTTCTCTAAGGGGTACTAATTCCTTAGCATAGTTAATCACAAATTTTGGCTGGTACTGTAAAATGCCCAGAAACCTTCTCAACTGTTTCAAAATGTTAAATAAATTACGATCTTTGTTTAAGAATTAAGTTACATAACCTTTCCAACCTCAGATGCCATTGGACCTTTTCCAGTTACTAATATCCCAATATCCTTTGGTTAGTAATTGTAAAGGAACTTAGGAAATCTGTAATATGCCATTCTTGGCACATGCTCCAAACATTATCTCTTACTTCTTTAAACCTTTTAATGTGTGATATTCTAGTAGCTCTTTATTGCCTTTATTTCTCTAAAAATATAAGAGTTAAGCCTTTGGAAACTTGTCTCTGCATTTCCTGTTTCTTTTATGTGCTTTATTTAGCAGTAGTGTTCACAACTACAACTTAACACTTATGTAGCCATTATGGTGCAGAATTTAATTTATGTTTATTTTTAAAGCTTTTTTATTTTATTGCTTCATGTATATTCTGAATTTATTTAGTTTAGCATTAATATCTACATTTGGTATAAGTTATCTAAGCTAATGTAATAATTAGGAACATTTCCAATGAATGCATTTTTTATATCTTAAATGACAGCTACCAAACATTTTTTGTCTTTTAAAACAAATACAATAAAACCCCATTTTTATTTATATGTTAAATACGAGCTCATTTGGTGTAAGAACTTGGGCTTTGTGTCTCAACGATGAATTTCATGGTTAGAAATAGCTCGACAATTGACTTAATGCCAAAGAAAGTGGTGGATATCTTCCTTTCTTAGAAGTTTGAAAACAGTGTTGTTATAATCAATTGAATTTAAAAGGTGAGTCAATAACATTAAACAACACTTACATTTATAATTTTCACTTTTGGTCAAAAAATCATGACATAAAGCCAGAACCGAAACTCCTCAAACACATAACCGGAAAACAAGAGCTGTCCACGTGAGAACAAATCTTCATTTTAAAAAATAGAAACTGAGTATTTAATTTTGACATTCCTCAGAAAGATATTTTCAGCAAGTTTCTTGAACCGTTACCAGAAGGAACATCAGAAGAAGCATCGCCATCTGCGCCATGGAAACCCAGTTATTGCCCGGTTGATAATGGAGGAAAGTTAACCTCCGAAATGCATTCCGGAAAATTATAAATGTAAGTGTTGTTTAATGGTATTAATTGACTCACCTTTTAAATTAAAGTGGTGAATGTCCAGAAAATGCAAATATATACATACATCATGTATGTGGCGCAGCCCACAGCAGCAATAAGACAACAAAAGTGGTTGGGGTTGGGCTACTCCACCTGTCTGTGTGTGTGGCACTGTCATCGTGAAAGATATGTCACGTTGAAGTGAAGAAGTTTTAAGCAGTGTTGAGTGATTGTATCATCAGAGTTAGTGTTTAAGAGAATGAGAAAGTAAAGAGACAATGAAAGGACTGTGTCAAGGCTGCGAGAAGAGAACAGCTGTGAGTTGTAATATCACAAAATACTGTAGACTTTGTTAATGTCAGTAGAAGAGAACTATGTATTTGTGCAAAAGTTTAGAAGGAAAATCATGTGAGAAAAAAGTAACTGAATTGGGCTTTCGTCATTTTTGTCACACTTGGAGTGCGATCCAATGGGCACAAGATTCTTGATAACCTAAGTTTGCAATACTTTCTTGTACTGCAAATTTAGCAGAAAATTCATCCACAGTGACACACATTTTCTCTAATGAGGTCATTAACTCTTTCCTTGTTGCATTCTGTGATGGCAGTTCGAGGTTGACTGCTGCAAGGCTCGTCTTCATGTCCATATCTCCTAACATTGCTGGCTCCCATGCAAACAACTCCACAGGCATGCTGACGTGAATTTCAGCTACAGATTTTCCCCTTTTAGTAAGTAATTCAGTGACAGCATGCAGTCAAAACAAAACGTTTATGTCCACAATTTTGGAAATACTACCTGTGATCACATGATAGAAGCTAATGATGGCATAATATGGCAACATGGTGTAAAGGTTCTAAACTGTGTTAACGTCAGTAGAAGGAAACTGTGTATTTGTGCAAATGTTTAGAAGGGAAATAAAGCGAGAAAAAGTAATTAGACTGGACTTTTGTTGTTTTTGTCACTCTGGTGTCAGGAGTGGGATTCATCAAATTGTTCATTTTGTCACAATATGATATGGACGAACTGGTGGTGGAATGGTTTGTTTCTATGAGAGTGGCAGAATTCCAGTTGATGGTACCGTACTTTGAACAAAAGCTCTTTATAAAATTTATGAAAATGAAGTGTTTGAAACAGCGGAGCACATTGATAAACTGAGAAATATGTTGATGTTCCTAAACACATTCTGCTCAAACTTACTTGTAATTATGTTAATCACAGGACTAGTTTTGGAGAGGGTCCTCCCCATCATTCAGCTCTTTAGTTTGTGATGAGGTTGGGAATTACTGATTTTACTGTCTCTAATGGATGGATGGATCAGTTCAGAATTGTCATAGTATAATCAAATGTGTAGAGAAAGTAAAAGTGTTGCATAATGTGGAAACTGTAGGCAAGTGAAAAGAAGACTTTTCAGCTTTTATGCAGGGTTATAAGCCAAAGAATATGGTTAATGTTGATGAAACATTATAAGGATGAAAGTTATGGTGGAAAACTTGTAACTGTTTTGCTAATGATCATTGCTGACATGAGAAGAAAATCCCCCCCAGTAACTGATAAATTCAAAGAATTTGAAAAATATGCATACAAAGTATGGTGCTAATGCCACATCATGGATGAGTATCATCTTCACATTCATTCTGTATGCCTTGGATGCTAAAACAGAGGCAAATTGTTTACAAATACTGTTGTTCTTGGACAAATGTCCTGCTTAACTGAAGATCTGCAGCTAAGAAACATCATGTTAACATTTCTTCTAGAAAGCTTCAACCACTAGATCTGTGCATCAGTGATTCCCCTAAAGTTTAGTACAAGAAGGTGCTAATAGAGAGAGCTGTCATTACGTACAACAGTGGTATGGACCCAAAGAAAATGACCGTAACAGTACTTAATGCCATGCGTTGTGGTCAAAGCATACTCAAGTACTAGTACTGTGACCGTATCTGTTTCCAGAAGGCAGGGTTGAAGTTTATAGAAGAGGGCTATCTGGTTGAGGAAGAGATTTCAAGTGGGCCATGGACGAGTCTTCATTTGAAGGATATGTCAATATTGGTGCTGATGTAATATTGTGCTACCCATTAGAAGATATTGTTTCTAGCTACCTTGAAGAAGTACAGGGCTGTTCATTTAAAACCTAATGAGTGCACAGCATTTTGTCTGTGCATGATTGGGTGTACCGCAGCCGGCACACATTACAGTGGCCCAATTTAATGGTGTGAATCAGAACGTGTTCTGCTGATATAATGCTTGTTTAGCCGAGGGTGGATGACATTTTAGGCATCTTCTATAAGGTAAGAGTGTTATACATACTTTATGCGTGCATAAAGTAGGAGCAAAGTCGGCTGTGGCACACCCAATCATGCACAGGCAAAATGCTGTGCACTTGTTAGGTTTTAAATGAAGAATCCTGTAGCAGGGAGGACTGCAACTAGAAACCCACAATACCTATCACCAAAGAAGCTGTGGAAGCCATAACTTTTTCCTGTTTTGAGGCAGTATATTGCATGTGCACTAGAGGATGGGACATTTGATGCCCTACATATATGCTGGTAGAGGCAGGTGAAACTAAGTAAATGCGTAAGAAGCAAAGACAATCAAACATTTCAGACTTCTGTAAATAAGTGGTATGACATATGGGTATACATTGTACAACTCCATATTTTCAACCGTGATCCGTGCGGCCAATGGAGGGTTCTAGCGGCAGGCAGACAGCTGCTTGCCAGCGGAGTCAACTATTCACAGACCTTTAAATTCAAGCGAAGAGAAATTGCCCCAATTTCAGAAGATGAATTAATGCAAGTGAATGTCAATTTTCATAAAAGGTGTCACATGTGTGGGGCACAGAGACGTTATTTCCAATACCTCCTGTGATAAAGGTATGTGGTTGTTATAATTGTCATTTGCAGCTGCCCGCCTCTAAAACTCTCTGTTGGCAGGGCGAATCACAGTCGAAAATATGGCACTGTATTTATTTTCATGCATGAAAATGTTTGTAAATAGAGTAATGTGCTGCATTACAGTTTGTTTTAAACATTTACATTTTTAAAATTATATTTCCAGCAATTTACACTTCCCTGCCATTTACACTTTTGTGCATTAGCCCCTTGAAAAGTGTAAAAAGGGGGTTTTACTGCAGTAGTAAAATTAATGCCAATATTCATAGATAATGTTAGTGATTTAAGCTGTAATAATTATACTAAACAGCGTTTTTAATGATTCTTTCATGATGGTATTTCACGTTTTTTAGTTCTAATGCTTGCTATAAGAAAACTAGTTATGTTTTGTCATGATCAACATTGATTACTTTAGAATCGTACAATGATATTCAATGAAAAGCTGAAGCTGTTAACACTGAAGCAATACAAACCATAAATATAACAAATAGAGACTATATGCTTCACTTATTTTAGCACTGTAAATTGTTGAAATTAAATGCAGACCACAGTTTTGCGGCACATTTATCACATCCTCAGTGCTACTCTTGTTTATACAGCATAACAAGAGTAGCACCGGAGATTTGATAAATGTATTTCAAAACCGCATTCTGAGCTTAATTCCAACAACTTACAGCAAATACTAAGATAAGCGAAGCTTTTAGTCTCTAAATATTTACTATATTTGTACAATGGTATCTTAATATCCTACAAGTTACTTAACTTTGGCATTAAATGCAGGCGAAGTACTAAATAAGTTCAAGAACAAATTAAAGATGAGCTAAGGTAGAAGCACAGCTTAAAATGCTTGTTAATTTGGCAAGTAAAACTACAAAAATTAAATTTCTTTCAGGGTAGTACATATCTAATGCACATATTCTCATACCTGGTGGGAAAAGGATACTTCAGGGATCTGCGGTGTCTCCTAGATAACAGGCTTCCACCATTATTAGAGGCTAGTCCCATTCCCCCAACTGCACTAGCTGGCTGCCTGTTTGACATGATGACACGCCCTCTTCAACTCATATCCCTTTCACCTATCAGCAATTCAGATTTCAGGTTGGTATTTTGTAACCTTTGTTCATAATTTGTAACAAATTTAAAATTTAAAAAATTCTTGCATATAAGAAAAAGGTGATATTGAATACTAGAAACAGTTTACTGGTGCACTAAATATGGAATACTAAAAGGAATTATATTTATTTACCAATTGGTTATAGTTAGAGTGCGGAGCCATGTGCTCACACACAATATAGGTTACTTGGACATGGAGAATGAATGATGTAACTGGTACTGCACAACTGTTGTATATGCATGCACAGCAGTAGATGCCTGTACCTGTGAGAGAGAAGCAGTAGAACTCATGTGCATTGAACTTGCAGCTTTTTACACACATCTGCCCTCTAGTTATAACATTTAAAATTTGCATGCCACATGTTGTGCTGAGCTAAACGCCTTACAAAAATATAGAAATACTATTATGAGATTTAAAGGCTGTAAGTATGATGACAATGAATTGATTATCCTAAAATGTTTTCAGACACTTAGGGAAGGAAGGCACAGAATGTGTGCCAATTTGGTATGCATCTGCTGTATAGCATTCACATTCGTTCATTTATAACTGTCACCCTAGTACAAGGTTATTGCTTGACCTCCCAGATTTCCATATTTGAATGTGTGACTACTCTGTGGGAATATTTGAAGTGGAGTGTATATTTGAGTTATACACAAAACCTCAAATTGAAGGACAGGATTTGCATAAAAATAACTGATTTCAGCTGATGTGCCACTACCTCGTGATGTGCATAGAAGGCTGGCATAAGACTATCACAAGAAGGGGCAATTTTAAGAACATTGTTAAGAAAATAGTCCTTAGAAAATGATTTCCTATATTTTTGATTTTCTTTATTTTGTGTGCAATATAATTCCTGAGTATCCTCGAAAAACAGCAGTTGCAACCTTCAGGTTGATTACAGGACATGATTGTCTGGCAAAACATTTAAACAGAATTGGGATATATTCTTCACCACTCTGTCCTCTATGTGATCTGCAAGAGGAAATGGATCGAGACCACCTTCAAATATGCCCGGCCACTTCTAGTGCCCCATCCATCAGTGAAAAATATTGGAGAGCAAGAGGATTAATGACTTCATTGTCAGAAATCCAGCATTAGCTAACAACAATTTTGTGTGCAATAAATCTTATTTAATGCCAAAAATGTTTTGTATCATTGAAGCAGCCCATACCACTTTTCATGACAGACCACAGGCCTAGTTGAAGATACAGTTTTTGGAATGGTGTATACTATAAATTTTCTATTATACTTTCTCAGCTTCTGTAAAATTAGTGATGGTGATGGTTGTTGCTTAATGTAATGCATTTGGTGACAAAGTTATTAGCATTCGTGCATTCCAATACTTCTGCACTTCTGTAGGTTCTTTAGTTAATGCACTGCAGACAATCTATAAAGTTATTGAATTTAATGTTTTGGCTAAATTCTTACAAGAAAGAGAGAGATGCAAGACATTTGGAGAGAGAGAGAGAGAGAGAGAGAGAGAGAGAGAGAGGAGTGTGTTTCTGACGTATTATTTGTAGGATGGAAATTAGATCCCATATAATAAAAGACTGCCATTGCTAGTTAATTAAATATGTATATCAAGGAAAATTGAAACTATTAACAGTAAAGCAACAGAATCTAAAATAAGAACAAATTAGAAACTAAAAGCCTCGCTTATGTTATTAATATTGCAAGTTCTTCCAACGCTGACCGGTTTCAAGTTGTATCCAACTTATTTTCAAAGCTATCCAACTAAGTTACCATAGTTACCAATGCTCAACTTAAAAGATCTGTTTGTCACCAACCTCTGAAAGCTAAAACTTATAAATACAATCTATTGGTGGTATTTCAAAATTCACAATGCAGTACCTGTTTTTTAAAATGAATATCTTTTCCCAAACCATTTAATCTATAGGTCCATTTAATTGTTTTAATAATTTAACCTCTGGATTTATTTCATGATTAAATAACCAAAAATGATGTGCCACACCTGATTTACCAATTTGTTTACATTTAATATTTCCAAAATGCTCCTTTCTCCTGGTTTCTAAATGATGTTTAGTTTTACCAATATAAACCCTATCACAATCCATTTAATCCTTAATCATTGAATAATGAAACAAATCCAGAGCTTAAATTATTATGGTGCTGTTTTTATAATAATATTGCTTCAGTTTGCGCTGAGCTATGAGATTCTTTTTCTACCCCAGGTCGTGGTACTAGATGGAATGAATAAACACTCGAAGTTACTTCACTATGATATATTACTTTATTAACACTTTTTCTTATCTTTACACTTTTGTCGCACCAATTTATATTATATTGATAGTCTTTCCAGTTTTTTAACAACTTTAGAACAAAAGCTTAATGAAAGTTTAGTCAATTTTCTACTCACATCCAAGAGCACTATAAAAACACGTCTTCTCATATCAAGCACACGGACGCTATTAACGATTTCAGTGCCACATCGCATGATACTACCTTCTTTTTGTGTACATCCGTGTATGCGTTCATCAAATAGTTCCCGTATTGTTAGGGAAGCGATCTTTAGCTATTCTCCCTTCACTTTCAGTATTGAACACATATAATTCTTTTATTTATACATATATATTAAATTTAAATATGCAAATATTTATGACGTCTTTAAGCAAGCTTAATTTTTTTTTGTAACAGTGAACAATAGCAACACGTTTTCGTCACTCAACCAACTCGTACCAACATCAAAAACAAATTACACTCTGAACAAATATTCACATAAATGATTTTCTTTTGTGGTCTTACAATATCCTGTCTCAATTAAAACAATTAAATGGATCTGTAGATTTTATGGTTTGGGAAAAGAGATTCATTTTAAAAAACAGGACCCATGTTATGAATTTTGAAATACCACCAATAGATTGTATTTATAGGTTTTTGTTTTCAGAGCTTGGTGACAAAAAGATCTTTTAAGTTGAGGGTTGGTAACTATGGTAACTGGTTTGGAGAGCTTTGAAAATAAGTTGGATACAACTTGAAACTAGTCAGCATTGAAAGAACTTGCAATATTAATAAGACAAGTGCTGCTTTTAGTTTCTAAATTTGTTCTTATCTAAGTATGTATCTGTTAAAAATTGAAGTTTACTGCAGAATATAGTAAACATAATAATCATCTGATTCTTGCCATTTTATGAAAATAATGACTTGTAATTTTTATAGATTAATAAGTTCTGATTGCTTTGAAATATACTGTTTCATAATTGGTCACCTACATCACTGATTCCTGAATAATCACTACTCTGCTGTATACTCGTCTAGCATATATATTTTATGCATAATATTATTGACAAGTATGTTACATTTTTTGTAGCTACTATTTGGAGTATATTCAGTCATATTTCAATAATTTATATGCTCCAGTATTGGTTAGCAAAGTAAATAATTTTGCATACTGGAAAACATGTGGAAACATGAGTCATTTAACTCTACCAGAATTTTAAAATTGTGCTTAATTTTGCAGTAATGCCATCCTGCGTGGTCTTTGTAAGCATATACTTGCTCCACCATTCACAGAACCTGTCAAATTGTTTGTGATACCAGCGCTAACAGAAATGCCCCAGTTTCCATTCAGGCAGTTTCTTGAAACTTTGCGCTCCAGTGGTAATGATATACCAGCAACATCATGGCTGCTATTCACTGTGCTGTCCTTGGAGCAGAAACATTTTGGTAAGAACAATAATCCTAACATTCAGTTCATTAATATAAGAGTAATATTTAATGAGTTGGTGTACATTTTGAACTTCACTTATTAATAATAATTATTGCTAGGGCTAGTTGCTCCCCTTAGCTGATGATGGGAGTAGCAATTCTTGAACATAGTCCTAGTAATCATAAGTAATTGCACTGACCCATTAAATATTATGATTATAACTTCTTTGTATTGTAGCAGAAATTGTTTCAATACTGATCTACTCAGTATTAGTAATTCGTGTAGAAGTATTATTTTCATGCTAATATTTATTGAATTTAGTTGTGTCTACCAAAAATATGTCAGTTTTTAGTTAAATGAATGTTACATTTTTATTTGGTAAACTTTATTGTTTAGTCTGAAATTATTTGTTGTGGTAAAGTGCAACATGACCAACATTAATTATGAGGTGTTTTAAAAAATTCTGGAACATTTGTAATTTCACGCCAATGGAGTGTTGTAGCAGAATGCAGTTGGCATCCCTGAACATGCCTATGTTTCATGTACCTGTCGGAAATTTTATTATTGTATGTCTGCTAGTTATTGTTAGTGCTGTATTGAATAGAACATTGTGTTGCACAGTTTGCAAATTTTGAGATGGCAGAGTTAGAGGATCAATGTGTCCACATTAAATTTGGCGTGAAACTCGAGGAAACCGTTACAGAGATACACCAAATGGTGCAGGAAGCCTACGGTGATGAGTGCTTAAACCATACTCTATGTTACGAATGGTTCTTATGGTTTAAAAATGACCAGACAAAAGTTAAAGACGACCCTCATTCAGGACGCCCTTTGACGTCTACCAATGACACTCATGTCAGGAACGTCAACGAAGTTGTGTGTGCCAATCAAAGACTGACTGTATGAGAGATTGTAGAAGAATGTAACATTTCATTTGTATCACTTCATGAAATTGTAATACAGCATCTTGGAATGCATTGTGTTGCTGCCAAGTTTGTGCCATGGCTCATGAGTTAAGACTAGAAAGACCATCGCCTTGCACTCTGTGAACAGTTTTTGGATTGTGCAAATGAGAATGGGATGTTCCTTAATCATAACTGATGATGAGACATGGTCTATGGTTATGATGCTGAGACCAAGGTTCAGTCTTCACAACGGGTCAGGAAAGGTTCTCCAAGACCAATAAAAAAGAAAATTTGCAGTCAGCGCTCCATGCACAATAAGTAAGAGTTTAGCGTAGCAAAATTTTATGGACAAAGTGCCGGAATTGTTTGAACAGACCTCGTATAAGTGAAAATTGTGAAAAAAAGACAGATGAATGCCAATGGCTGCTGAGTTTCATAACCAAGAAGATCAAACAAGGAACCTTTTTCAGTACAGTTATGATATAGATATCAAACGGTGTAGACATCTAATAACAGCAAATAATAGCATGTTTGTGAAATATCAATCGGAAAAGGCATTGGTTATCCGGAATCAAAAGAAGGAACATCAAACATGATAGTGATCGCATAGTAAAGAAATACTGTGAAATAAATATCAACAGATATAAATACATGGCAGTGAAAGCAGTTCCAGAGCTTATCTTAAAAATGATGCCATTTTGAGCTTTACATAAGGTACAAATAGAAAGGTGCCGTGGCAATATCTCAAATAGTTTCAAAAAGCATATTTAAAGAATTAAATGAATTGTGAATTTATATTATCTAATTTAAATAAAGTTTATTTTGGTGAAATTCAGACTTTAATTGAAAGGACACTAGCCCTGCTATCTTTATCTGTTACCTGCTAAATATGACCATGACATGTAGAGCTCATCTCTCCATCGCAGCCCACTTCCAATAAAAAAAGTGCCACAGTATCTAACTTCTGCATTTCATCTTTAATATAGAAGTAGTTGACATATTAAAAACTTTAAATATGAACAATGTAAAGGTAATGTGATTCATTCTAAATACAATACATTAAAAACTTTTGACTAAGAGCAGTTCAGTTGCACTTGTCTATGCACATTAACAGCTGCATAAAAATAATAAATTCAATTCTAAAGCACTTCAGATTGCCATTTTCCTTGATTTGAATTACAGATTAATCAATATTAATATTCCGCTGTCAAATGAACGCAAGAACATGAGCACAAAAATTTAACTGATTTGAATGACTTTAAAATTAATTTCATAGACAAAATAATCAATAAATATATAAGATAAAAAAGAATTAGGGATGTAAGTACTCTAAAAACAGAAATATGCATAGAAAAAAATAATAAATTCACATATTCAAAAGTCTTGACTTCATTTAACAAGATTTTCAAGAATTACAACATCAGATTTCCTTCTCAAAATATAGTTTAAAAACTAACTTAACCATCCTTTGAAAAACACTAAAAAATCTGAAGATAGAACCAGAAAAGAAAAATTAAATGCCACAGCGATTTGAACCATGGAACTTCCGCTCTATGTATGGCTGCTCTCAGCCATTGAGCTACCATGGCAACATGCCAGCACAGCCTTAAATTCATTTGCATTTTCTCAGTAGAGCGCAAGTAAATCTTGTATTTGAAACACTTGTCCCAATGATGAATTGTACGTATTAAATCCCAGACTTCAAGTTTTTAGTAATATTTCTGATTCCACCGTTCAAAGTTTACCTACACACAGTTTGTGTGCGTTAGAACAATCAGTTATCATTGATTTGCCTGATATATGGAAATATTAATCGGCTAATAGTTAATTGCTTAACATTTGAATATTAAATGTGGCTAAACCTTTAGAGTTGTGGCAGTTTTTATACATAGCAGGTAGCGATGGGCTCTTTATCTCTAGGTCGTATGAATTGGGTAGTAGATAAAAGTGGTACAAGCAAACGTTCTTTTAATTAAAATTCAGATTCTGCCAAAATCAATTTTATTAGAACGAAGATAACATGTAATCACAAGTTCACTCTTTATAAGTAATTGCAGCAAATATCCAAAACTATTCAGTTTATTATCGTTATATAATCTTCTTTTATGATCTCTTTGTACATCGAACTCAGAATGGTGTTACTTTATGTATAAACTTCCTTAACTTCCTTCATTAATAAGTAATTAGCGCAATGGATATAATTGTGTAATATAATTATCCTACATGACAGTTATTGGAATATTTGGTATTCCAAAACTTGATTGCAGACTACCAATGCATTGTCCAATAGTAATTCATGCACTTATTACAAATCGTCCATAATATGCATCCTTTGTAAGACGCTGGGATTGCAAAATGTGTTGAAGGTCCAGTATTTATTTCACTTAGTTATCTGGCTAACTATTGTCTCGTGTTTTTTTGTAATTCTCACTTGTGATTGATGCTGGCCATGTTCTATTCCACTGAATAGCTTCTGATTTGATTGTAAAATTCACATATATAAATACAGTATTCATATGAAAAGAAATTGAGATGTTTTTGATGGACATGAATGTGGCATTGTAAATATTAGCACGAATATATGTTACATCAACTGATTAACAATGTAGATCACTCCAAATATTTTACACACATACACACGTACATGCACACACATGTAACCACACATATGCATGCAGACTAAATGACTATCAACAAAAATTTTATTACTAGGCACATTTGTTAAGACTCATAATGTAGGATCCTGATTACCTGGCTAAAGCAATATATCCTGGTATTATAATACAGTTGTATATGGTTAAAATTAAAGGATGGTCCTCTGAGCTAAATTAAGGGGGGCTTTCATGCCCAATATGGAATGGGACGCTGAGGACCATAGTGGTTAAAGAACATCCATAAATATTCAATCCTCATCTTCCTTTCATAGAAGTTTGAAAACAGTGTTGTTGTAATTAATTTAATTTAAAAGGTGAGTTAATTAATAACACTGAACAACACTTACAACATATTTTTCCGGGATGCGTTTCGAAGGTTAACTTTCCTCCATTATTATCCGGTTGATAATGGAGGAAAGTTAACCTTCGAAGCGCGTCCCGGAAAAATATGTTGTAAGTGTTGTTCAGTGTTATTAATTAACTCACCTTTTAAATTCAATTCAATCCTCAATTTAAAGGCTGGTTCACAACCACTCATTAATGATAACCAGAATGGAAACAAAAATGGTAATCAAGGTAGCACTCTACATTTTGGTTTCACAGCAGCGTGGTAATGAGAACGGGAATGCATATCAATCATCATGTGGATAGCAAACTGGAAAGTTAATATTGTGCGTTGGGAATTCATTTGTTTGTGACTAATGATACTTTTTCCAGCTTGTGACTAGAGAGAGCTCTAGCAGCTGTTTCATGGCACAGCCACCTTGAATAATTCTACAGTGAAAAATCTAGTATGCACATATAATTTTAACATGCCATGCCCAAAGGCTGAGAATGAGAATGTTAAAACTTGGCCAAGATTTTTTTTCTCATTCCTGGGGTGCAGGAAAGCTTCCTGTCAACTGTGAATGCTCCCATTTGAATACATATATTTCAACTTTCTTGTTCTGGTTATCATTATCGGTGGTGATGAATCAGCCGTAGGATAGCCTTGATATTATTTCTCATATTATATACCTTCTTTTTTTTTCAATTTATTCAGTTACAGTTAACTGATTTAAAGCAAACCTATTTACTTCCTATTTCTAAATCCATGTTGCTCGTAGTTTCCATAATTCCCTTAAACATTGCAGGAGTCACCATTGATTTCAACATCATATCATTTTCTGCTTATTCCTCATTTTGTAAAATTTTAACAATTAACTTTAAATGCAATTATGTTTCTCATTTAATTTAAAAGTATTATTTTGTGTTTATTGACAGTTCCAGGACAAAGTGTTGGATCAAATAATGGCCTCCTGCTCATTTATCTGCAGATACTGGCAACACTCACTGTCAATATAAGCAAAATTTATAATGCCAGTATAAAGCGGTCAGCACAGGAAAATGCAGATTCTGATGATATGGATTCAGATACTGACATGGAACATGAAGAGAGCAATGTGGAAGAACTACAGGTACATATAATAATTGTTATTAATATTATTGCTACTTTTACATCATCACCACTGCCACTGCCACCACCACTACCACCACCATGGGTGCTGGTGTTGGTGCTGGTTAGTACTAGAATGCAGATATTATGTTCTCAGAGGTTTTCAAAGCCAGAGCCAAAATAATCTAAACTGTCCAATTGATGTCCCATAATGTTTCAACTATCTTCTTCAGAGCATTCGCATGCTATATGTGGATCATGTCTTCTTCAACCAAACAAAAGAAGTATGATACTTGTTACACTGTTGTCTAATGCCTGGATTTGGCAATGAAACCATTAGCTCTTGTGCACTCCAGTATTTTTCTATGATGGATCTGGTAGGTAATGTTGAGCAGTTTTGTAGATGTTCTTATGTCATTTCTTCCTGCTCATTACATAGGGGCTAATTTGGGTTGTCCTAAATTCCTATTGTAGTAAGATGTTTAGCTAGTTAGTTATGTCCTGTGGCTAGATGAAATTTAGCTACTGCAGATTTACCAGGTATGTGAGGAATACTCTGGATTGGAAATTATATTATTCCATTTTTTGTCTTTAGCTGTATGTTGTAGGCATTGAGATTGCTTTTCTTTATAAATAGTTTTGATGATTCTTTTGTTAGATGGGAAGCTTATGGAAGTAGGATTGGATTGGGGTAGTTTGGTTCCTTTCTTTGTAAGAACGTCAGCAGTCTCATTTCCAGCCATTCCACAATGTACTGGTATTCATTGAAGTATTATTTGCTTATGTAGTTTTTGGAGTTCCAGGATCATTTATTAACATTCTTTAGTTTTGAGAGACTCCTTTCTATTTGTATTTAGTGTATACATTGCCGCTTTAGAATCTGATAGAAACACAACTTTTTGGAATTTATTTATCCTGTAGAGTTGTTGAAGGAAGAAATGTATGACCAATATTTCTGCATCACAGTTTGTTGTGTGGGACGCAACTGATTGATAATATGAAAATTATTTGCAAGCTCCTGCTCCTGAACTGTTGTTAATTATAAATTTGTCAGTGTATATGTGAAGCCAATCTTCTGGTGGGTGTCTTTTATTTATAGCTTCTAGTGCTAAGGCTTTCAATATATGATCAGGCGTTATAGATTTTAAGAGCAGTAGGTATTTCTAAGTTAAAATAAATATCAAGTGGTTGATAGTTTAAAGGATTTTCCTTTTGAAGAATATTTTTTTTAGAATGAGGTAGAATGAGGAAACTTTCTTGAGATTTCAGATTTCAATTTCGTTTGTAGAAGCTGTTTTTTCCCGTTTCATTGATGGTAATCTTAACATTTTTTTATGTGGGATTAACACCTGTTCTTCTAATGTTGAGGATATTGGGGGATTTTGGGCTAGAGCTTGATTGCTGTTATGGGTGTTGTTTTGGCACCTCCAGTGATTGGTCTGAGTGCTTGATTTTGATATATTTCCAGTTTGTTAAGATTAGAGTTGTTTGCTGTAATTAATATATCCCCATTATAGACAAGGATAGGTTTTATGAAAGTTTTAGATATAGTATTCAATGTGTGTCTGGAACTACTCCATTTGGCTCCTGCTAATCTTTTTAGAAGTGGGAATCTTTTTATTGCTTTGTTATTTCAACATGGTTTTCCCATGAAAATTTTGGATCAAGAATAGTGCCTATATATTTTGTTTGTGACGTTTGATTTAAGGATATTTTGTTATAATGTAGGTTATTTGAAGGTTCTTTTTCTTAAGGCTAAATATTTAAAATGTAGGTTTATTTGTATTTACAGACATGTTATCATTCCACGTTTTTAGTCTATTCTAGGCCATTGTTATTGATGCTTTGGATTTGTCTAATTGAGGTAATGTTGTCCACAAAATCATATTGTCTGCAAAGAGGGAGATCATTAACATAGATGTTAAAGAGAGTTGTACTTAATACTGATCATTGTGGAATTTCCATTTTTATTTGCTTATATTTGGATATACTATCATTGAACTTTGTGGCACAAAAAAGTTGCAGTAGAAATTGTGTGAGCCAGTTTAGTGTATTATGACAAATGCCTAGCTTTGTAAGCTTTTTGAATAGTTTATATTTCCATACTGAGTCAAAAGTTTTAAGTTTTTTCACAGTCAAGGCGTCTTTAACATCCTGGGTAAGTTAAATCAGGTTTGCTTTGTAGATAAGTGATTTCTGAATCCTGTTTGTGTTGGCATCAATAAATTATTTGTTTCTAAATACCCAATTAACCTTGCTGAGATCATGCATTCTTCTGTTATAGTGATGATACCTGTTAGCTAAATTTGTCTGTAGTTGTATTATCAGCAGACTTATCTTTCTTAAGAATAGGGATGATGAGTGCTTTTTTCCATTCTGTGGGAATTGTAGTGTACCAAGCTAAATTAAATAGTTTGAGCAAAACAGCCCATCCTTTCTGTCAAAGATGCTTGAAAAATTCAGAGTGTATTTTATCAGGTCCCAGAGATTTACTGTCCTTTAGTTCATCGATAGCAGATACGAGGAAACAGGAAGTTGCTAAGGTCCAGTTGCTTGACCATTCACGCCAGAGCTCTAATCTTGTGTCTTCTGGTTGTTTCTTTAAATGAAACCCTGCATTGCTGGGAAATGTTTTATACAAATTCCAGACCTTGCTCAAGCTTTGTTGACAATACCTCAGACTGAATACAGTAGGGCTTTCAGCGTTAAAGAAAAGGCTTTGAGATTGGATTAAGATCCAATAAATTTAAGCATTAAATGCTGCACAAAGACTATGCTCAAAAATGATGAGAAGAAAGTGACTGCTCCTTACATAGCCAGGAGAGGGAAAACTGCTGTAGAATGAATATGTGTGCCTGTTTGAGAGGTAGCATCAGAATTGAAAAATTCAATGCCATAGTCAGGATTTGAACCACAGATCTTTCTATCTCTTTGTGGCTACTCTAACCACTGAGCTACTAACCCAGGACTTAAAAGTACTTTGACAAAATGACAAAATCCAGTCCAATTACTTTTTCTTCTAACTGAATGCACAACAAAAAAGTTCTCTTTTACTGAAGTTAACACAGTCTATAGTCTTTCATGATATTACAACTCACAACTGCTTTCTTCTCACAACCTTGACTCACTCCTTTCTGTCTTTCTTCACTTTCTCTGTCTCTCAAGCAACTTACAAACAGCTTACAATCACTCAACACTCATTAACTGCTTCCTTTTCTTCCTTTCAATGCAACTGTTTTCATGCAGTTGACACACACACTAAAATTAAAAGCTGACTGACTTCAAACTCTTGTTGCCTTGCCTCTCTATATGCAAAGAATGACATAGCATGGACCTTTCTCAAACTTGGCCTTTCTGGAACTTCTAGAAATATGCTGGCCACTGGATACTTCTTGAATAATCTCAAAAACCCCTTTGACGTGCTGCACTCATTGTTGCCACGTGTTTGCTCACATGAGTGGTGTGGGGCAGCTTGGGCCTGAGCTTTTTGATGTGTGCAACCGTAGTCTCGAGGTGTCTCAATACTTATGATTGTAATTCGTGTGTGGGGTATGTAATCTCATGTGTGAGATTCTTTTGGAGTCTACTGGGAAAATATGAATCAGTAGGGGAATTTCATGTCGTACCGGCAGGTTGCCATGGTAGCTCAGTGGTTTAGTAGCTGTAAGAACAGAAGATCCATTGTTCAAGTCCTGGTTATGGCATTGAATTTTTCAGCTCTGATTCTACCTCTCAAGCTTAACCTACACGTACCTTGTGTGTATTAGAACAACCAATTCATAATTGATTGGCATTATAAATAAATGGTTACCAATATTTGCCTGTTTGTTCGTCTTATGGCAGAAAAAAAGCGAGTAGCACTTGCACTCTGAAGCTCCTACAGTAACATGAACCTGTGTTACTATATTTTGAAATAGAGTATTGTTAAAACTACGGTCTAACCACTTTTCTCCAGCTCTGACGTTTTGTGCAACCTATAGAGGCAGTGTTGCTAGTTGCCACTACTGTGACATATGAACAGTCTACAGATATTGTTGCACAAAGAAAGGATAGAGCTTTTCTTTCATTGCTTTTATAAATCATTATTATAATGTATTCAATAAAATGTAGGAATGTAGTAACAATTTAGAACTTTTAGGAGATAACCAAGAATAAAAAGAAAGAATTAAAAAGAAAATTATTTTTCAGGTTTTGGAGCAATGTGTGGAAATGCTAAATGAGTCATCTCGTGTGCAAACCCTGCTCCTTGCAGTGGATCAATCTGGAGATCCCCATGTTCTGCAGGCATTATGCCAAGTATGTCATAACCTCCTTGTGACACACAAATTTGCAGTTCATAAATACAAGTAAGTATGTAAAGCATAAGCGGTTCATGTGCTTTCTTGCTTGAAGTTCAATGTATGCTAATGCAATCAAAGAAACATTATACTCTATTGCACCAAGTTTTAAAATGTACCATGTATGGATATCGTAGGATCATACATATAGTGGAGCCTGGTTCTTCAGGGATCACCGTAAATAAATGTAAAGCTAATAAGTAGTAATAGCTGGATCATGAGTGAGTGATTGAAAACAATGCAGGATATTAATTTGTAAAGATGCTTTAATCAATTAATTTCTTCTGTTACAAATTACATTGTTAGTTATGTATGTGGTGACAGATATACCGGAAGAGCAAAACAGATCTGAATGGGCTGCACGGTATTTTGCCTGTCCACCTTCTCGGCACTCATTGCCATCTGCCGCTATCATTCAAAGGCAACATTTGAAACCATGCAACATTTTTAAAATTACTTTTAAAGGCTTTACTTATCAACTTTATGAAAGGAGATGCTGAAATGGGCCACTGTTATCCTTACATCTGTGGCTTCTGATTAGGAAACTATCCATCACTCGCCATAGTTCATGTTGAGAAATGCTGGCAATTTCCTGGTGGATATTTTGTTTGAATTCTTTCAGGGTTTGTGGGTTTGTCTTGAACACTTTGTTTAAAGTTACTCCAGAGATAGAAATTGCAGGGAGTTAGGTTGGGGGAGGGGCCCACAAATCTCCACTAATAATTCTGTTCTGAAACACTTTCAGTTATTCTCATTGAAAGATTGGCCATATGAGCTTTTCAGATTCTTGTTCAAAAAAGGCATGCTCCCTGCTTGTTAATTCTCTAAAAAAGGGGCAAAATTGTATTCACATATTTACGCACATCAATTGTTGACTCTAAAAGAATTAGCCTGATAACTCAGAACCTGTTTAAAATCTAAAATAAGAACAAATTAGAAACTAAAAGCTTTACTTATCTTAGTAACTGTGCAAGTTCTTCAAATGCTGCTGACTAGTTTCAAGGTGCATCCTGGCGGCGCCATGGCCGAGCGGTTAGCACGCTCGCCTACCACCTAGACGGCCCGGGTTCGATCCCAGGGACCCACATGTGGTATTCGTGGTGGACAAACCGGCGTCAGTGCGGGTTTTCTCCGGGTGCTTCGGTTTCCCCCGCCATCTCATTCCACCGGTGCTCCATCTTCATTCCATGTGTCATCAGTGTCACTGCCTGCGGTGCCGTAGTAGTAAAAGTGGGCGTTAAACACTACAACAACAAGGTGCATCCACCCAAGGAAACTATAGTCGCTCCACTCTAAGATCCGCCCTTGGTGTAAACACAAGCTGTCAACAACTAACCCGCGATTCGCGCGCGAAACCGAAGCACGCCACAAAATATAGTACCTTAAATATTGGCGATTATATGTGACTTTTCATGATGTATGACACTCAAATATAATTTGAAACTTTTGATTAATATAAAATAATAAATAATATTAATAAGAGTAAAGGAGATTATAGCTTCCGTTTAATTGTGTCCAGTTAATCCCCTCTCACGCATCCACATGACAATGGTGTGTAATCAGTAAGGTGATAAACATGGATGCTTCTACAAGTGCTGCTAGCCTGGTTAGTGAAAATAAAGGTGAAATAGTGAAGCACTCTAAAGGTAAGCCCTTAAAAAGTGGTGAGAAACAAATAGTCTTGAATGTTTTTAACAAACTAATGCAAGAGTACCCTTCTGTCACTGTAAATAACATTGTGAAGTTAACTGCAGATTACACCGGTATTTCCGAGTGGAGTGTTAAATGTGCCCGTAAGGAACTTAAGCAAACAGGAACATTGCGGACACCAAGGAAGAACAGAAAAAAACGGAAGCCAGAATTAGAAAAAGCAGATGACTTTACTAAATGTGCTGTTCGTAGAAAAGTGCACCACTTTTTCTTCAAGAATGAACCGCCAACATTAGAAAAAGTCTTAAGTAGTGTTAACAATGACCCAGCATTACCTTCATTTAAGCGATCCACGTTTCATAAATTATTACTAGAAATTGGATTTAGTTTTATGAAGAGAAATAAAGTGAATGTCATAATCAACAGAGAAGATATCGTGCTATGGAGGCGGCGTTACTTGCGGAATATGCGCCGATACAGAGCAGAAGGTAAGAAAATCTATTACCTTGATGAAACGTGGGTTAATGAAGGGCATACTACATCCCGTGCATGGACTGACATTATGACGGGCTCAAAAAAGGATGCATTTCTTTGTGGAGCGTCAACAGGGCTCAAAAATCCTACAGGGAAAGGAAAACGCCTTATTATTGTGCACATCGGCAGTGATTCCGGTTTTGTGGAAGACGGTGTTCTAATCTTCGAGTCAAAACGTACAGGTGATTACCACGAGGATATGAATGGCGATGTTTTTAAGGAGTGGTTTGAAAGTGTACTTCCGAAACTTCAACCCGGTTGTGTTATCATAATGGATAATGCACCTTATCACAGTGTCAGACTGGAACGTCGTCCCAACTGTTCGTGGCGAAAACAAGAAATTGCCGATTGGTTGACGTCACATAATTTGCCCTTTTGTGAATCAGATGTGAAAGCAGAGCTTCTAAATCAAGCACAAAAGGTTGCCGATAACAGTGAAAACAAATATGTTATCGATGACCTTGCTAGAAAATCTGGTCGACACATAGAGAGGTTGCCCCCTTATCACAGCAACCTGAACCCAATAGAAACAATATGGGCCTTCCTCAAGGGATTCGTAGCCAGAAACAACGTAACCTTCAAATTACGGGATGTTCGCAAATTGTTTGAAACTGCAATATCTCAGGCGACACCTAATATGTGGCAAAATAATATACGTCATGCAATTGAGCAAGAAAATGAGATTTGGGTGATGGACGGGCTATCAGATGCTATTGTAGATCGTCTTGTGATTAGTGTGGGTGTTGATTCTTCTTCTTCCCCTTCTTCTGATGACGATGACACCACAAATGATGGAGATGCAGATGTTACACCTCTTCCCGACAGTGATGCAGATTAATGTGAGTTTTATTTTAATTATGTTACATTTAATTTCAGCTCAGCTTTTACTTACGAATGTTGGTTAATAATAATAATAATAATAATAATAATAATAATAATAATAATAATAATAATAATAATAATAATAATAATAATAATAATAATAATAATAATAATAATAATAATAATAATAATAATAATAATAATAATAATAATAATAATAATAATAATAATAATAATAATAATAATAATAATAATAATAATAATAATAATAATAATAATAATAATAATAATAATAATAATAATAATAATAATAATAATAATAATAATAATAATAATAATAATAATAATAATAATAATAATAATAATAATAATAATAATAATAATAATAATAATAATAATAATAATAATAATAATAATAATAATAATAATAATAATAATAATAATAATAATAATAATAATAATAATAATAATAATAATAATAATAATAATAATAATAATAATAATAATAATAATAATAATAATAATAATAATAATAATAATAATAATAATAATAATAATAATAATAATAATAATAATAATAATAATAATAATAATAATAATAATAATAATAATAATAATAATAATAATAATAATAATAATAATAATAATAATAATAATAATAATAATAATAATAATAATAATAATAATAATAATAATAATAATAATAATAATAATAATAATAATAATAATAATAATAATAATAATAATAATAATAATAATAATAATAATAATAATAATAATAATAATAATAATAATAATAATAATAATAATAATAATAATAATAATAATAATAATAATAATAATAATAATAATAATAATAATAATAATAATAATAATAATAATAATAATAATAATAATAATAATAATAATAATAATAATAATAATAATAATAATAATAATAATAATAATAATAATAATAATAATAATAATAATAATAATAATAATAATAATAATAATAATAATTAATAATAATAATGCTAATGATGCTAATGATAATAGTAATAGTAATGTTATTGTTATATTTGAATAATATTACTCAGGACATAAATCCTAGCGTTGTTTACTTGGAAAAAGGCAGCAACAACCCTGATAAAGATTACATGAATATAACGCAATAGCAGCGCTATTCCTAAAGCTCCTAAGTATCATTCTACTGCATCTTTAAACACAAGGATTGAGTCCATGTGGCGTTTGTTTATTTGTGTTAGTGGCAGCTGATACGAGCACGAGGTTACCGCGGAGGGATACAAGGTGCGGATCTTACGCTGGATGGAGTATAGTCAGCTTTAGTTTCTAATTTGTTCTTATTTTAGATTATGTTGCTTCACTGCTAATAACTTCAATTTTTCTTTGAATTATCAGAACCTGTTGTTCATGAAGTACCTCTTCATGGTGAAAAAATTGGTATATGGTGTGCCATTAGCGGAGAGAGGTTTCTCAGCGATTTTTATCTCTGGGGTCACTTAAAACATTAAATGTACAATAAGGAAAATTGAAGCCTAGCTTTGAGAATGAGTTGGAGACAACTTGAAACCCTGGGTCAGTTTGTGCAAAAAGAACGTGCAACATTACTAAGATAAGTGAAGCTTTTAGTTTCTAATTTGTTCTCACTTTAGAATTAAATGTACAACATAAATCTACACACACTGGAAGAATTAAAGTAAAATATCTGCCAGAAAATTGCCAGCATTTCTCAATGTGAACTATGGCGAATGATGGATAGTTTCCTAGAGGTGCCAAAATGTGTGGACAATGACGATGACCAGTTTCAGCATCTCCTTTCATGGAGTTGGTAAGTAAAGACTTTAAAAGTTGTTTTAAAAATGTTGTATGGTTTCATCTGTGCCTTCCTATGATAGCAACAGATGGCAATGAACACCGAGAAGGCAGACAGGCAAAACACCTTGCAGCTCGTTCAGAACTGCTTTGCTCTCCCTGTATTAATCTTGCTCCTTCATAGCTCTCAGTATATCTATTTTATTTTCGGCAATGTAGCTCTGTGCTGCCATTGAATTTTTAAGATTTTAAACTTTTACAGGTACACAGCTATTTAAATTGCATTGGATAGTAAACAGAACTAACTTCTTAAAAATATTTTATCACAGAAAACTAATGTAAATAAAACTGTATCCTGCAACTATTGGTGTATGTGTTGCTGTCATTGTCAACTGCTTTCACTAGATTAGAGCTATCTATTAGGTGCAAAACAAACGTTTAATAACATTTGTTTTAAAAATGCATGGCAGTATCTGTGTTTATAATATTTTTTGCATGAACACTAAGCGGATCTACAGGCCTCTTAAAACTGAGCTTTGAAGTACATTGCTGCCTACCGATATAGAGGAAACAAAGGAAAGCAACACAAATCTTTGCTTTGTAACTAATTTATGTAATAAAAAGTTGACTATTTCAAATTTAACAAGATTTTTTTTTCCATTATTCTACTTCATGACTCAGGATCATACAAAATGGGATGACTTGTTATCTTAAGGTGAAATTAAATTCACAGATAAAGTAGTGTTTTAAAACTTTATTCTGCAAGTAATTCAACTTTGTCAGAATGGTAGCTTTGGCCTTACTTTAGTTCTTTAAGACCATCTTAATAATTTAGTTCCCAGAATTGTTTATGGGCAAGTAAAATGACATATCTTTTAAAAGTTTAAATTCAGCTTCAGGCCCAAAAGCAAAACTTGGAGACAAACAAAATTTGACTTTGCAATTCATTATTGTTGGAGCTTTAGGAAATTTGGAACAATGAATAACATCTCAGAAAGGTTGCCTCAAAATAGTTACTTTTCTAAAGTAAGAACAAATTAGAAACTAGAAACTTCACTTATCTTAGTAATATTGCAAGTTCTTGGTGCAAAACTGACTACAGTTTTTAGTTTCTAATTTGTTCTTACTTAAGAATCTTGTTGCTTCACTGTTAATAGCTTCAATTTCCTAAATTAAGTTACTTTTGTTTTTATTAGTGACATTTATTAGTATGGGAGTGTTCATTAAACTATGATGAAAGTAATTATTATTTATTTATGCCAACAAACAAACTTACTGTTGGTGTTTTTAAACACACAAGCCGTGTGTGGGCAAAGTTTGAGAGGTAGAACTGGAACTTAAAAATTCAATGCCACAACTGGGATTTGAAATACGTACTGGTTTGAGAATTTAATGCCATTCTGGCAGTTTGTCACAATAGCTCAGTGGTAGAGCAGCCGCCCGGTAAGTGGAAGGTCTGTGGTTCAAATCCCAGTTGTGGCATTGAATTTTTAAGTTCCAGTTCTACCTCTCAAACTTTGCCCACACACGGCTTGTGTGTTAAAAACACCAACAGTAAGTTTGTTGGCATAAATAAATAATAATTACCATTCTGAAGGTTATTTAATCCTGGCATATAAAGTACTTATAATAGTAAGTCACCATTGGGTAATTTGTCTCTGATGTGAGACTGCCTTTGTGGTTTACCAGGAGAAATACGAACTGGTTTGAGAATTTAATGCCATTCTGGCAGTTTGTCACAATAGCTCAGTTAGAGCGTCCGCCCGGTAAGCGGAAGGTCCATCCTTGTTTGCATTCAGTGTCTCAGGGGTCCGCAGTGCTGTTATCAGTATCTAAATTTTAATAAAATAGGATTTTAGTGACCAATAATTTGAAACCTGTAAAAGGTGAAGTTATTTTTCCTTAAAAAGTGGTGATATTTTGATTAAAAAGCAAGGTTAGTTTGAATATTCTAAATAAAACAAAGTAGGAGAACCTTAACATTTAATATTAATGTTTCACTTTGAGCCAGTTGGGAAACTAAGTTTTCTTTTCTTTTCTGTACAGGTTATTGTATATGTTGGCTTTCAAGCCTACATTTCTACGCCACCTATGGTCTGCCATCCTAATGGTTTGTCAGACTTCATTGTTTGGCAGTGCTACACCTCTTCTCCATGTGATCTCTAGGGGCATACCAATGTCTCCAGAAGACAGTGATCGTATTGTTCCTCTGCTGGCAGTCTTTTGTTCCCTATTTAGTCTGCTTATAGCTACACTACATGATTCAGAGTTTTATGCAGACGACAATAATCATTCAGGTATTCTAAGTTAGACACAGTTATTGTTCATATTTTAAAAGCTTCCATAACTATTTTTATGTAAAATGCAACCAAGATGAATAACAAAACATAAGAGTAGGAGAAATACAAATAAGAATTAAAAGTGTGATAATCTAATGGAAATTAATATATAAATGGAGTAGCATGTAATTATTATTTATGTCAACAAACTGTCATTCTGGCAGGTTGTCACAGTAGCTTAATGTTATAGCACCTGCCTGGTAAGCGGAGGGTCTGTGGTTCAAATCCCAGCTGTGGCATTGCATTTTTCAGTTCCAATTGTACCTCTCAAATCACAGAGTAGCATGTGTTATGACACTCAGCTCATTAATAATGCATGGTTATGACGCAGTACATATGTAATAGACAAAGGATGCAGCATTCATAGTAGAACAATCTTCCATGATGTTGCTTTCTCAAAACCTGTATAGTGCCCTTTCATCCATTAATTAATAGTTGCTGTAGTACTGGTAAAAATCACAAATATGTTTTCAAATTGCTGCATAGTGTTAGAAGGACTAACACAGTATTTATTTAATTTCCTAGCATTTTATTCAATAGAGAACAGATTTTTAGGGAACATAAAGAGAAAAAGGTTATTAGAATACAATAATGGTTCTGACGAAGGCCATGGAGTTTAGAATGGCTGAAATCTCAATATTTTCAAACCTCACACGGCTGATCGCCTGTGAAACTGTAATAAATAATGGACCATTCGTTATTGATTCCCAGTACCATTAATATGAATGTAACCCTATAGCAAATAGTTGAAAGATGTTTTAAGTGTTTTAATACTATTTGGATGTTTATAAATGAAACAAAATTAAAGTTAACAATAATAGTGCTATAATCAGCACCAACCAAGAAAGGTATTGACAATTTGCGGTGAGAAACAAATGACATTGGTGCTTATCACGACCACGTGGAAAGTGCAGTATGATTATGCATACGAGGAAGATAGGATTGCCCCTGGAATGTTGAATGCATACTATTCATATTGAAGACAATTGTAAAATAGTTAATTTACATGCAAAGGATAGAGCATGCAGGTATATATTAATCTAAAGATTTGTGTTAACTAAAGAAACATAACTGTGAAATATTGATGCTTATTCTAATAGGAAAATGCCGCTGATATCCGAATTGCTTGAATAGCTGTTGTTGCTGCTTGCTTGATAGCTGATCTTCTCTTACAGAGTATTATTATTTCCCATGGTTGTTGTTTAATTGAGATAGGTTTACCAAAAACAGCTGTATTTGGTTCATAAGTATGCCTACTTTTTCATTTGGCAGTACTATCTTTGTCACTATTTTTCAGCATTGTTAAATACTCATTAAAAACATTAGCACAATTGAAAATGCTCACAACACACCGATAGACAAGGCAAATAACCTGTATATAGAATGACGCAAACGAACTTCTCTGCACATGGGCAATCTCTAACTGATGCAAGCATTGCAAGCTCGGGTTACAGAAAGGTATTAGTTGTTTATATACAGCGATAGAACATAACACAAGCAGTTTATGTTACTGCTGCATTCATCAGTCATGTGTTACATACCGGCATCTATTGTTGCTATGGAAATGCCTTAGTTCTTAGTCCTTCTTTTCGTTGCTATGACAGCCTCTATGACATATCCATCCCCTCCCATTTATTTCATACATTTCAACCATGTGGTTAACTCTGTCAATCCCCTTAACTGATGCTGAGTATAATCCTTATGCAGATTCCGTTGTAAGAATGATGAATGTCACCGCTTTGTATTGATGCCTTAAGGCAGGCATCATATTCGGATGCAGAACCATTAGTTATGTAAAAGAAAGAATGTCTATAGCCTATGAGTTGTAAGCAAAAAGTAAAAATGCTATACGTGAAGAGAATACTAGTTGTCTTTTGATTTTATGAAAATAATTATCTTTCTATTCCCACTATATAATTGCACTGTTTATTCTTATTACCTTGGGAACATCATCTATAGACTTGAGCATTGGTAATGATGAAAACCTAATTCAGTTTGTTCTTCCACTTTACTGCAACTAGCTTCAAATTAAGTTTATTTGTAGATAATATTTGTAATTTAATAGTTTCAGTAATGTTTGGAGTGTTTTGTTCAGTAACTTTGCCATAACAATTCATGCAGATTATATTGACATTCAGGCTTTATAAGCTTTAGATTGCAGCATAAATGAGTCTTTACATCAATAAATACACATAAATACCTAGAGACTAAGCTACACTATCTAATTTAAGATATAATATACAGGACTAGTTTCTTTAAGCTTTCATAGCATCCTCAGACTTCAAAACTGTTTTGGTCGCCATCGCTACAGATGCTAGGTGATGTAATTTGTATTGTGTTACCATCCGCTGAAAGCAAAACAAATTTGCTAACAGAATTGATCGGTGATATTTCAAAATTCTTAAAGCGGTCCTTATTTTTCAAAATTAATATCTTTTCCCAAACCATTAAATCTATGGGTTCATTTAATTGTTTTAATAATTTAACCTCTGGATTTATTTCATAATTAAATGACCAAAAATGATCTGCCACAGTTGATTTATCCCTCTGTTTATACATTTTCTAAAATGTTCCTTTATCCTGCTTTCCAAATAGCATTTAGCTTTACCATCACAATCCAAACAACTAAATTGATAAATGCCATAATTTTTATAGTTTGGAATTTTATTCTTTTCAGAAAAATTTAACAAATTTTTATATTATGTTTGTTTTGAGGAACCAAAGTTAATCCATGTTCTTTAAAAATTGCTGTGAATTTTTTACTAGCCCAAGGATGGTAAGTAAAGTTCTTAAATTTACAGTTATTTTTACTTTGATTTCCTGAAAAAGCACATCTCATTTACATCCATTATACTTGCAGTGAATTCTGTATGTTTTGCTTCTTTGGGTCTTATTGGAACTAGAAATCTATCATTCATTTAGTAAATAAATATGTATATCAGTGATATGCATAATTATTAAATCTTCCTTTGTTTCTCTTTGACAAGCAGGATCATCATCTTCAACAGCAATGCCTTTTCCTGTTACTGCATTGGTGCCCGTGAGTCTCACGCTCAAAGAAGTTTGTATAGGACTGGTGGAGTTGGCATTTCCAGATTCTCGACCAAGTGTGAGGGATGATTACCGTACAGCTGTGCGTGTTCTTGAAAGGGAACAGCCGTCTCTAAGTAGTCAGGATACACAAATGTGGGCACATTTATTCAAGGTAACAGTGGTAGATAAGTTATCCATTACTGATGTTAAATTCATCCATCAGGTTTCTCTTGTTTTGTATCTTGTTATTTCATCTAAATGTTCTACAATAATTCAGGCTTTGAAGCAGAAGAAACATTTGAGAAGTATACAAGTTTAAGTCTGACAGAAAATAAGGAGTATTCCATGGTTGGTAAATAACTTTGAAAATTGCTATGTTGTTACTTGCCATATGATGTTTTAAGAAGTTAATTATAGAGTATTTTCTGTTTAATTTTAATTATTTATTTATTCATTTTATTGTTAATTTAAAAATAGCTCAATAGAACTGCAACCTGAGAAGTAGAATCAGAACTAAAAAATTCAGTGCCATAGCCACGGATCTTTCTCTCTACATGCTTCTACCTTAACCACTGAGCTACCATAGCAACCAGCTGGTACGACAATGAATTCTCCAACTGATTCATATTTTCCCAGTAGGACCCAAGAGAATCTTGCATAGTCTACTCAATAGTCACATTATACTGACTTATAAACATGATTTTGAAAGCACATTAAAACTGTGGAATATGTGGAAGCATCATGCTTATGTAGGACTCCTTCACAATTCTTGGCAATTTGTTTGGTTGAATTTGGATGCACTTTCTGTAAGTGGTATTACCCTCAACATGTCCCTTTAGGGACCCACTATGATAGGTACAGGTCTTGCATCCAGGTTCCCGCCACTCACCATCATTTCACCCCATTTATGACCATCAACTGTGCCACGTTGTAGCTGCTTTAGTTGCTACTCTTAACCATCCTCTTAAGTGACCCGGGTTCGATCCCAGGCAACTGCATGTGAGATTTGTGGTGGATGAAGCGGTGCTGGGGCAGGTTTCCTCCAGGTTCTCCGGTTTCCCTTACCATCTCATTCCACCAGTGCTCCATCTTCATTCCATGTATCATCAGTGTCACCGTCTGTGGTGCCATGTATAGTAAAAGCAGGCATTAAACACTACCAATTAACCATCCTATTCCCCTTCTAGGTTTATTATGACTCCCAGACATCAGAGGAATTACCAGAGGATGACAAGTATCACATCCCAGGTCCCCAGTTAACCAAGGTGAAAAAGAAAAAGATGAAGACTATGCATAAATCAGTTGTTTACTATGGAAATAATCCAGTGGAATGTTAAGGGGTTCTGGGTACGTGTTCTGGATATACATTACCTGGTTTCTCAAGATATTCATTTTCAGCCTACTCACGCTCTAAACCTTCATGATTTTTTGGCATTTAGACATGACTCTGCAACTGATAGGCGAGCAAGTGGTGGTCTTGCTATTCTGGTGGCACATATCATCTCTGCCACCACTTAACATGCCGCTGCAAACTGTAGCTGTACGTGTAGAGCTGTAGAGCCTCTGTTTCAATTTCTTTAATTAACTCTGTTTCTCTGTTTACAATTCCTATCTGCCACCCATCAATGTCATATACGGGAACGATCTTTGGGCTCTTTTGGCACAGATTCCGCCACACTCCTCTTTTTGGGCAATCTGAATGCCAAACATACTCATTGGTGCTGTGACACTGATGATGTTTGTTGGTGCCTTGTGGCAGATGTTTGTGATCTGGCCAGCTTACTTTTATTAAACACTGGTATCCCTACCTTTTCATCACCTGCCTATGGTACTCACTCCGCCCTAGACGTTAGCTTCTGTAGCTATCACGGTGGTGCTGTTTTTATAATAATATTGCTTCAGTTTGCGCTGAGCTATGAGATTCTTTTTCTACCCCAGGTCATGGTACTAGGTGGAATGAACAAACACTCGATGTTTATTTCACTATAATATATTACTTTATTAACACTTTTTCTCGTCTTTACACTTTTGTCGCACCAATTTATATTATATAGATAGTCTTTCCAGTTTAACAACTTTAGAACAAAAGCTTCATAAAAGTTTAGTCAATTTTCTACTCACATCTAAGAGCACTACAAAAACATGTCTTCTCATATCAAGCACATGGGCGCTATTAACGATTTCAGCACTGCATCGCATGATGCTACCTTCTTTTTGCGTACATCCGCGTATGCGTTCATCAAATAGTTCCCGTACTGTTATGGAAGCGATCTTTAGCTATTCTCCCTTCGCTTTCAATATTGAACACATATAATTCTTTTATTTATACATATATATTAAATTTAAATATGGAAATATTTATGACGTCTTTAAACAAACTTAATTTTTTTTGTAACAATGAACAATAGCACGACATTTTCGTCACTCAGCCAACTCGTACCAACACCAAAAACAAATAACACTCTTAACAAATATTCACATAAATGATTTTCTTTTGGGGTCTTACAATATCCTGTCTCAATGGGTAGCATTCCTTGATTGGTCGATGCTTTCTGACCTATTCAGCAGTGATCATTATCCCATTAACATTCACCTATCTGGTCACATCTTGTGCCAACGTGACATCCTCACTGGATTATTTCCAAGGTTGATTGGGGGAAATTTTGTTTCCTCATTCATCTGAACAATGTTGTCTTTCCCACCATCGATGAACTGGTGGAGTATTTTACATGTTCTCTCCTGCTTGCAATGAATTCCAGCATTCCTCGTGGTTCCACTATATCTCGTCATGTTCCTGTGCGTTGGTGGTCCGAGAATGCTGTTTGGCTGTTAAAGCATGCAAGTGTGCTCTGCGTGTTTTCAGTTCCCATCCTACAGAGGAGAGCTTTATTGCCTTTAAACGTTCTTGTGCCAGGGCATGTTTTGTACTTCGCTGTGCAAAACGCACATCCTGGGAAACTTGTCTCTTCCCATTCCCATCGCACTTCAGCACAAAGGGTGTGGACTGCTGTTTGGCATATGTATGGCAAGTGTCACCGGACTACCATTCCCGACCGTGCCCTAAACATCTTGCATTACATCAGCAGACGGCATATTGCTAACACCCTTGCTACTTTGTTCACTGTTACAGCCAAACAGATAGTTACGATAGAGCATTTATACCTATCAAGAAATCTGTGGAGCAGATAGTTGACACATGACCAGTGACTGTAATGAACTGTACAAGCACCTTTTACCTAGCAGAGCTAGAACATTCTTTTCTCTCACAAAGGGTTCCTCTCCTGGTCCCGATCCACAGACAAATGCTACATCATCTTCCACCTGCAGACACTTCCCTCTTGGTTACCACCCTATCCAGGAGAATGGTGTGCCGTAGGGGTTGATCCTGTCAGGCCATAGCTATAAACGGCATTCCTAGTGTTGTTCGTAGCAGAATCCTGATATCACTGTATGTTGACGACTTTGCAATTAACTACTGCTCTTATAATCTTGAGCACATTGAGTGTCAGCTGCAGCTGACCATCACTGAGTGGGCACTTCTCACTGGTTTTCAGTTCTCCCCTTTGAAAATGCAGTGTATCCATTGTCATTGAGTTTGTGGCGTACACCCTCCTCCTGATCCTCATTTTCATGACACACATCTACCGTTTGTTCCGCAACTTAAGTTCTTAGGTCTTCACTTCGACAGCAAACTCACTTGGGGCACCATATTTGTCATCTTTGTGCTTCCTGCAATTGTTCGGTTTGGGTGCTCCAAGTTTTATCTGGGATATCTTGGGGCGGTGATCTCACTGTCATGTTGAAATTGTATTGCTCACTGGTCCAGTTCAAGTTAGACTATGGCTGTTTTATCTATAGTACACCATCTGCCTCTAAACTTTGCCATTTAGGTACAATATATCATTGGGGCTTTCTGCACCAGTAGAGTCGAATGTCTGTATGCTGATTCTGGCAAACTTCCGAAGCTCCTTGTTGCTTTGTCCTACACGGCAGGGTTGACCGGTCATCCAGGTCATCCTTTGTTCCCACCTGTGTTGCGTCCAGACTTCGTGCACTATTATATGCGGAATACAACTATCTCCTGTGCAAGTGGTATTAGGTTTCAAGAACTGCTTGCCGCACACACCCTCTGACTGGCTGCTGTCCTCCCTGGCAACTCCAGCTGCATGCTTCGACCTGGAGCTGTTGGGCTGTGCAAAGATAGCTACCCCTCCTTCGGTGTTTTGCCACCTTTTCACCAAATTTCTGGGCCATTATCAGACTTACACTCCAGTATTTACCACTGGTTACCATTTGGGTAGTGCTATGGGTTGCAGTTTTAAGTACAACGGTGACACTTGCACATACCGCCTTCCCAATGCCAGTTTGGTTTTTACCGCTGAGCTGTTTATCTTTTATTTTTTACTTCTTATCTCCAGTTGTAGCCCTGGGAGTTTTATCATCTGTGCTGATTCACTGAGTGCTCTTCAGGTCCTGGAACAGTTTCTCAGCACATCAGCAGTACTGGTTGAAATTCAGACACTCATATCGCAGTTACTCTTTTGTGGATAACAGTTTGTATTTATGTGGATCCCAGATACGTAGGTATTCCTGGCAACAAGGTGGCAGATGCGGCTGTGAAGTCCGCATGTCATCTGCCAGAGTTTTCAACTTGTATTCTGCCTTATATAGATGTGCAGCAGTACCTTCGTCTCCATCCATTTGCTTCTGGCAGGAGTCTTGGGAATGGTTAACTGGACAATCAAGGACACCGTACAACCCTGGCAGACCTCTTGCAGGGATTCCAGGTGGGCAGAAGTTATTTTAACCCGCTTGAGGCTAGGCCACACCCAAGCCACCCATGGACACCTTTCTCATGGAATCCAGCGCCTGTCTGTGCAATGTTTCACTTTCCATCACACATGCCCTTGCTGATTGTCCATGATATGATCATGAGCGCCAGTCCCTTGGTCTGGGTCTTACACTGTGCTCTGTTTTAGGCAATGGCCCAGTAGTTGTAAACACAGTACTGTGGTTTGTTGCCAATATTGATTTTGGTAAGCAAGTGTAAGGCGTTGTTTATGCCAACAAACTTAATTCTGGTGATTCTAAATACACAAGCCATGTGTGGGAAATGTTTCAGCGGTAGAATTGGAACTGAAAAACTTAGTGGGATTTGAACCACAGACCTTCTGCTTTACATGCATCTGCTCTAACCATTAGCTTTTCAGTTCTGATTCTGCCTCTCAAGTGTAAGGTGTATTTTATTTTTAGGTTTTAGAATTTTAGGGTGTTTTACTTCTTTTTGACTTTTTAAAATATCTTAACATTTCACGTTTGTACTAAGTTACGTTTTACATGTTTTAAATGTTAGCTATTTAAATTTTTTAGCTGATTTAAGTTTCATTTTTAACTTTTGAGGTGTGAGGTTTTAACAGTTGAGTTTGCCTGTTTTTATCTTTGAATTTTGGGCCCTAATGACCTAGTTATCAATGGGCCGTTAAACACCACTCACTCACTCACTCACTCACTCACTCACTCACTCACTCACGCACGCACGCCCCCCCCCCCCCCCCCCCCCCCGGTTCAACATGTCTCCCACTGATAGTCATTTTAACCATTTCTATGTGTACTAAAGACCTATTTTGTACCGATCTTAAATATAGTTTTAACTTTTAACACCAGCAAGAAATGAAGTACATTGAATAATTTGAATAATTTTGTCAATTCAGGTGACAGTGGGGCTTGTCAGGCAACTTCATTCAAGGGATATTAGACGTCCATTTTGTCCAGAAGGTCATTGGATCTCAAAACAAGTTTCAGTACGGCTTGACAAACCTTCAGATTTTGCAATTAGAAGATATAGTTCTCGACTATATCGTCCATTTCAAGGCTTGAGAGTTTTTACAAAAGAAGAATTAGGTAAGTTAATGCAGTTATTATATTTAATGCAATTAATGATTTAATATCTTTTACTGTGTTATATGTTGAAAAATAAATTAGATGCTTATTACTACTTCAGATGCAGCAAATGTTTGAAAATATTGAGAGATAATTGAAATTTGCATTGGACTATTTAACATAATTTCAATGTATATTGTACTATCTATTGTTATACGTTTTATCTATGATTTCCAAATAGAGTGAGCCTTGTTAATGCTAGATATATGGACCCTGCCTTTGGAATTTGAGTGATATCTCAACTATGGGTAAACATAGTTTTATGGTAATTTAACTGCTATTCACAAAAATATGATGTGTTACATTTACATGACTTTCTTTGTTCTCGCATTTATTTTTATATAGCTTCTACAGTCTGTTCTTACCAAAGCTTATTTTTATACTTGTTCATACTTCATGCTAATTGAGATAAATTTGCAGAAATAGATTTATGGCACATTTCATTGTTGCTGCAAGCAGAGATACAGAAACCACATTGTCAGTCAAATGCTTAAAGTTTTTAAAAAATGTTGCATGTAAAAGGTAGTTTCTGATAGGAAGATATTCAAATATAATATTTATTCAACTTTTCATTTTTGAGTAATGCTACTCTAACGCAAATGCAGTCAAGAATCTGCGTTAGGTTTATAATGGGAGCAAGAGCTCTTACGACATGTCCTGTTTTATATAAATGTAAGTGATATAGTGTCAATAAAACAACTCATATATGTTATCTTCAAATTGTTTACACATTACTCTATAAAACTTCCAACAAAGTAGTGAAATTAAAATAGGCATACAAGTCTAATGGAAATGAGTCAGTGTCAGGCTCTCAAAACATATCCCGTTTTATATAAACGTCAGTAAACCAAGTCACATAAGTTATCCTTGAAATGGCAATTTCATTTGAAAATAAACATTTTTCAATTTGGCATAACCTATAAAATAAATACAGGAGAAGAGTGATTCATTTTGAGTGTGATTTGTTCTGTTTGAACATACCTCATCCCATTCCATTCCGTTCATCTCTCAATATGTTGAATGGCTTGGTAGTTTCTAAAGTAAGAAAAAACTGAAAGATTGTAGCTTTGGTAACGAATTTGTTTGTATAGCTTTGAGAATGAATTGGAGACAACTTGAAACTCGAGTCAGTTTGCGCAAAACGAACTTGCAACATTACTAAGATAAGTGAAGTTTTTAGTTTCTAATTTGTTCTTACTTTAGAATCTTGTTGCTTCACTGTTAATAGCTTCAATTTTCTTTATTTGGCTTGGTAGTGTTTAGGAATATAAATATTTCAATTGTTGGCTACATTATTTTTATGGTTTTGTTGACCTCCCTAATAAGACATTTGTTACCAGTTAGATTCTGACAGTATGAAAAATAAATTACTTTTGGGGGCAAACAATAGCCATTATTCACAGAAAATATCGCAAACTCTCTTAAGTCTCTATAATGTCTCAATCGCTTTAAGAGCAATTAAGAGGTACTTAATTGATAATGTGTTTTATAATATAGAAGAATATAAATTTAAGTAATTGTAAATAATTTGTAAACCATTTACAAACAGTGCTGTTAGTTTAAGAATCGGCGCTAGCGACAAATGCCGTGCTGCCGCTAATCACCGCCTGCTTGCCAATAGACAGGATTTTACATGCTGGAAGAAACTGGCACGCACTTTTCATGCATCTGTTAGTTTCGACCTTGGCATGCAGTAGTGGCGCGACTTATCAGATGGTTGGCCTTCTTTGTTTCTTTTTGTCAATCATACAACTTGTTTCCATAAACTTTTCACTAACTTGCGTACTGAATCTCTGTGAGGAACTGAGCGATCAGGAAATTTACGTCTAAATTTTTGCCTGGTTTTGCAAACCAATTTCTTTTTTAGAAAATAGCTTTTCACAATATATGCACATTCACTTACTGAATATTTCACCATCATGCAAACAACATGTTTTAACATTAACATGGTTTTGGCTTTAACATTAAGTGCAGAAGAGGACTTTTGTCTTTTGTTGAACATTAATGAAAGAGGGAGGTATGTTCTAGTTGATAAAATGTCTAGTGATCCCTTATAACTTCAAAACACTTTTTTTACTACCCTTTCTTGAAATAATTCAAGTAAAGGGTAGGATTTATTGTTTTTTGTATTTAAATTTTATACTATGTCAACAGTAAAGTTTCTTTTTTGTTGCCTTTATAGAAGAAGGTCCTCCATTATCAACAAAGGAGGTGAGATTGATAACCATATTACGAGAATTGCCATTTCTGGTGGCATTTCAGGAGAGAGTCCTCGTGTTCCAAGGTTTAGTTTTAAAGGATAAGATGCATTATCAAGGAGATGTCCACATCTTACATGCTGGCAGCATTCAAATAACATGTAGACGTAACTACCTGTATGAGGATGCCTTTGACAAACTGTCTTCTGAAAATGGTGAGCATGAGCATAACTTATCATGTTTTTTAAATGTATTTATTTTGTATTTATCAAAAACATGATGGAAAATGTTAGGACTTTTGGCCAGGAATGTAAATAAAACATTATTGTGTGAAGAGGTATTATTATCAACGTCTTTTTGTTGCAAAATAATAGCTTTACTATCAGAGCATGCATCGTGAATATGAACATCACAGCAGCCAATAGGCAGCTGACGATGTGGGTTCATGTTTGCAATACATATTCTGCATGATAAGTAGCCATTAAAAGTGTTTGAGTTGGCTTGACCTGTTTCGTTGTTTTTGCTTTTATCTCTTGGTATATAATGCAAGCTTGGACACAAAATAAACATTCTTTCTATGGCAATTTTATTCTCATATTCAAATACTGAAGTTTTCAAACACACAAGCCGCATACTGGCATGGTTATTTCCCTAAAATGCTTTATGAAATTAATACTCACAGAAGTATTATATATAGTAAAGTAAACATTTTAATAAGTAAGGTCTTTTGAAACCATCACTTATTTTGAATTTGACACATATTTTGACAGTCTTGCTGTACTTCTCAAGTACAAATACTTTAAGGATCCATAGAACTAAATGGTAATACAGTAGAATTGTGATAACTCAACTCTCAATAACTTGTCATTCTGTATAACTCAACTGTTCTTTTTATTTTAATATTTTTGTTTTTTTCATTATAAACTTAATGGTAATAATTTCTACAATTTGCTATACAGTATAAACAGTGTAGGCAAATTTTAATTAGTGTATGTATATAGACCACCTTCGTAGCGCAGTTGGTAGTGCACTTGCTTCTGGCGCGGAGGACCCGGGTTCGATCCCTGGTACCAGCATGGGGATTTTATCCCCTCTGGGAGGTCTGGCATGGGGTGCACTCAGCCTCGTTAGTCCCAGGGGGACCAATTGAGGAGCTACTTGATGAAAAAGTAGCAGCCCCAGGTCGTGAAGACCGCATAACTGGCCGGGAGGGATCAGGGCACTGACCACGTCCCACCCTCCAGTACTGCACCTCACCAATGATGACTGTAGTAGGCAGAGGTGGGGGAAACAGCAGCTGGGCGGTAGGCCTTGGCCCTTCATGGGCTGTTGCGCCGGGGTTTGGGTATTTTTTAGTATGTATATAACCTAGTGCATTCTCCCTTACAGTAGCAAAAGGGCTGACTGCATATTGACCTTCAATATTTAGTTTGAACATAAGAAGCTGGCAAACCATTGTCATGAAATCAAAAGCTTGTTGCTGTAATGTGGATACATAGCACAAACACTTGTGTGGAAGGTTTGAAGGTTTATTGCTTTACCCTATATGTACATGGTGAGCTAAACTTTAGGTTACATATTTCTGGTTGCAGTACAGTTTGTCAAATTTCAAGCATACTGTTAGTGTTGTGTTTGTGCTGGTGAAAATGCTGAATGAGAAAAAAAGACAAGTTAACATGACAATGGAAATTAAATTGAATGTGTTAAAGAGACCAGACAAAGGGGAACCTATTAATATGCAATAAATTGTATTGTGCATTTATGTAATTTATTGTGTTATGAGTTGTGAACAACGGCCCCTTATTACATGAAACTAGACATTTTGGTTACTCAACACCCTCTCAGTCCACATTAAGTCGAGTTATTATGATTCTGCTGTACCATCCTTCATCTAAATGAACCTTTACTGAGATTGCCCTTTGACAGGAGCTCTGAATCAGTAATTTTGTGGTTAAAGTGTTCATTATAAAAATATAACTTTAATTACATAACTGTGAAATTTAACTTTGAATACTACAAAGCAGCAAATTAAAATAATAGTTATCTTTGCTTAGCTAGTAACAGTGATGTGAATCTAAATTATTGTTGTGAGTCTTAGGATTTGCATCTGTAACATAGGATGATTGACAATGTGCATCAATCAATAAGTTGAATGCAATAACATACTCTATTCATATTGTAAGAAAACAGCAGGTTAGATTAATGGTCTTGTTACTTCTTTAGGAATGTCATTTGTAGTAATCAACAAATAAGAAATAGGAAAACACTTGCATATCCAGCCTATAATACATAACCCCAAGGCACAACAGCCCATCCAGCCTAAGGCCTACCGCCCAACCGTTAAGTCCCCCTATCTCTGCCCACCACAGGCATCATGAGTGGGGTGTAGTACTGGATGTGGGATGTGGTCAGCACCCTGGTCCCTCCTGGCTGGTTATCCAACCTATAATCATTTTTATGCTCAACCATACCCAAATTCATTAATTATAAGTCTGATAGTGATCCTTTAATGGACCTCCTTAAGTTCAAATTTTCATTAAAGGACTGGTCTTTATCCAGCCAGAGAATTCAATTTTCATCAAAGGACAGGTGTACCACTAACCAGAGAATTCCCATGCAGCAATGGCAATTAATTCTCGAAATGCAACTAGTGCGAGTTTAGAAAATGCTAAAATGTTGGACAAACACAAAACACACAAATTAACCTCAAGACAGCATCGACTTCCAAGAATATTGCACTAAGCACAGTTCCGCAAATTAATTTCACTAATTGCACAATAAATAACTTATAAAATAAAGTTTCGTCTGAAAACCAATATATTCAGTTTGCCTTCTATTTCTCAATGTTACATAGCATTCCAATGTTATCATTTTCATAATACAGCTGTGACATGCTGGAAACGAATCGATCATTTAGCACCTGCACAGAACTGTAAATATCAGCTGATGCAATAAGTAGGTGAGTGTGAAACAGTTTACAATATTTCCACTGTAAAATTAGGTGTATGGTCGAGCATAAATTGTCATATGAAACTTAACTGTAATGGTAATTAAGACACTCATATGGAAACTCACTTTGCTCGTTTCCTAACATATACTCCATCTTAATTACTGCCATTGTATTCGCATTACATAATATACTAACACAATTCCAAACTAAATCTGTGTCAAATAGTATTTTAACTTGCTTTATTTCAACAGTCAGTCTTGTTCAGAATTGAAAGCATTAAAGTGGTTTATTGTAATGTGCAGAACCAGAACTGAGGCCAAGAATGCGTGTACAGTTGACGAGTGCATTAGGAGTAGATGAACCAGGAGTGGATGGAGGTGGAGTCTTCAGAGAATTCCTCTCTGAATTGTTAAAGACTGCTTTTGATCCCAACAGGGGTTTCTTTCGTCTCACCAAGGATAATCAGCTATATCCTAATCCAAATGTTCATCTTTTAGTAGAGGACTTCCCAAGGCATTATTACTTCATAGGACGCATGTTGGGCAAGGTGAGTCATTCAAATAAACTTCAACTTTATAATGTCTAAGCTAAGTCACATTTAATTAAACATCATTGTTTTTTAGGTGGACAAATTTTAAAATATTACATTCTTATCCTCAACATTAAACTAGTCAGCACATACTCTGTTACTGTTATCACCAGGGTAGGTTTTTAAATAGGACATATTTTTGGAATGTATCTCCTTTTTCAGTTTTAAGCTGCCTGGGACTTGGCTTGCAGACATGTCTGAATCTAAACGAACTCCAAAGACATATTTCCTCTGTTTAATAAAGTTGTTTGCTTTTGTTAACAGCAATAAAAATCACTCATTGCATTTCAAGATTTCTCCAAAAATGCATGTTTTGGTATGCCCTCAAACCAAAAAGCATTTTTAGAAAAATGTGCACCTCCCCCTCTATCTCACCTTTCCCTTCTCTTTCAACCACTTTCCCTCTCTTTCCCTTTCCCTCTCTTCCTTCTTCCCATTGTTTTGAAAATTAAGAATAAATATAATTTACTCTAACATTTGATAGAGTGGAATAAAATTTTATAGGTCTTCCTCTGCAATGTAGAAAGCTAAACAGAATGAAAGGACAGGAGTGAGAGATGCAGTGGCCAGGCAGTAGCCCTTTGCCCGGTGATGGGCTGCTGTGTCACTAAGTTTAGTTTAGTTTTTAAGCAAAATAAAGGAAGACATTTTTGAAACACGATAGTTGAATTGAAATTGTTTATTTATAGATGCTCTTTAAGTACTATGATTCTCAGCATCCCATTCTGTATTGGGCATGAAAGACCGCTAAATTTTGTTCAGAGGCCTCTTTATCAGGTTTGAGGTTCTTTTAGTGCTGTAAATCTATGACAGGAGACCACTGGCTTTACTTCCCTTTCGAAGAATCCACGATCTCAAGAACCAAAGGTTTCAATGTTACCCCTAGACCACGAAGGACATAATAGTTAATGTAGAAGAATGCATGTTTCAGGAATCCTAACAAACAAAGCTTTTGAAGATAAACTGATGTCGAAAATTTTTCACAGAAATTATAGTAAAAATACAAGGTACATCCAGAAAGTAAATCCCGATGACCAATAAAGAGAACAAAAACATCACTAAGTAAGAAATATTTATTGGAATAATTGCATAGACTCACTGGCTACTTTTCAACATAGTCACCACTATTGTTGAGGCATTTATCGTAACAGTGCACCATTAATTGTATGCCCAAGTCATAGGATTCTGACGCCAATGTCCGCAGCCATGAAGTCACTTCATTCTGCACCTCAGCGTCCTGTGAAAACGTTTTCCTGGTTAAGTACTTAAAATAGTAAGTCACCATTGGGGTAATTGTCTTTGATGTGAGACTGTCTTTGTGGTTTACTGGGAGAAATACGAACTGGTTTGAGAATTCAATGTCATTCTGGCAGGTTGTCATAGTAGCTTAATGGTTAGAGCACCCACCTAGTAAACGGAGGATCTGTGGTTCAAATCCCAGCTATGACATTGAATTTTTAAGATCCAGTTCTACCTCTCAAACATTGCCCACACATGGCTTGTGTGTTTAAAAACACCAACTGTAAGTTTGTTGGCATAAATAAATAATAATTACCATCTGAAGGTCAATTAATCCCGGGACATTAAGTACTTACAATAGTAAGTCACCACTGGGGTAATTGTCTCTGATGTGAGACTGCCTTTGTGGTTTACTGGGAGAAATACGAACTGGCTTGAGAATTCAATGTCATTCTGGCAGGTTGTCACAGCAGCTTAATCAGCTTAATGGTTAGAGCACCCACCTAGTAAGCGGAGGATCAAATCACAGCTGTGTCATTGAATTTTTAAGTCCCAGTTCTACCTCTCAAGTATTTGTACAGTTTTACAGTGAAATTAAGTTATTCCGAGCAATAAGTGCACTGCGTTGTGTGATAGTAAGTTCACTAACAGTTCTGAAGGCGGCAGAAGCAAAAAAAAGTTGTGTTATTCATAGTCAAGCCATAAAAATGGTGTATAATGTGCACAAATACTTCTTGAAAAAGATGGGAAACAGTTCAATGCAGTATTTCTCTTTCCCCTACATGCACACTATCTGTCACCATCCATTCCTGACAGCTACTTTTAATATTTTATAATAAAATGCTGTGAAAAGTATACTTTTGTAAATATTAAAAAGAATCCTATGTGTTATTTATGTTGTAGGCACTATATGAAAATCTTCTGGTGGAACTTCCTTTGGCAGAATTTTTTCTGTCAAAATTGGTTGGACGCCACTCAGATGTTGATGTACATCACCTTGCATCTCTTGATCCCATCATGTATCGTAATCTACTTTTTCTTAAGAGTTATGAAGGTGATGTGACAGATCTTGGCTTGGACTTCACTGTGATGAGTGATGAGTTGGGTGAAACAAGGGTGAGTAACAGGAACATCCTTTAAAAAAAATCTGGTGTGTTGCACTCGCATGACTTTCTTTACTCTTGTAAAAGCTGTTCTTAAAAATTGTTTTTCTTAGATTTTCTGGTGTAGGTAGCGTCATGTAGACATTGGCTGCCAAAATTTTACGGGTCATGTGGCCTACTTCTTGGGCTTTGGGCGAAGATGTACATCCTCCTTTAAACTTTCTTCGCTCCCTCCACCAATCTTTCTATTTCTATTGCTACTGGTGGTGGGAGACCCAGTGACGTCATAGTTGACAAAAGAGGGAGCCAGATAGAACTCAAGGCTTTTCCATTGTCACGATTCAATTTATTTTTGTGTGAAAGGTAGAACTGGAACTTAAAAATTCAATACCACAACACAGGGCTTGTGTGTTTAAAAATACCAACAGTAAGTTTGTTGGCATAAATAAATAATAATTACCATCTGAAGGTTATTTAATCCTGGAATATAAAGTACTTACAATAGTAAGTCACCATTGGGGTAATTTGTCTCTGATGTGAGACTGGCTTTGTGGTTTACCAGGAGAAATACGAACTGGTTTAAGAATTTAATGCCATTCTGGCAGTTTGTCACAATAGCTCAGTGGTTAGAGCAGCTGCCCGGTAAGCGGAAGGTCTGTGGTTCAAATCCCAGTTGTGGCATTGAATTTTTAAGTTCCAGTTCTACCTTTCAAACTTTGCCCACACACGGCTTGTGTGTTTAAAAACACCAACCATAAGTTTGTTGGCATAAATAAATAATTATTTTTGTGTGTTAAAATTTCTATACTCTCACATATTTATTCTGTGGGAATAGTTGTCACAAGTAGCTAAAACTTAATTTCCTTCGAAATCAATATGATGAATGTCGATAGCATGTTCTGTTAGTAAGGATTTTTCAGATTGATTGAGTTTAAAACTTTGAATATGTTCTTTTTTTCTCATGCCCATGGGTCTCCCTGTTTGTCCAATGTAGGATTTGCCACAATCACAGCTTATGTTAATAATTATAATCCCAGAGTATATAATACAAGCTGTGATTGCAGCAAATCCTACGTTGGGCACAGGGAGACTCATGGCCACTAGAAGAAGAAAACACATTCAAAGTTTTAAACTTAATCTACCTGAAAAATCTCCACTAACAGAACATGCTAATGATACTTGTCATCACATTGACTCAATGAAATAAAAGTTTTAACTATTTGCGACAACTATTCTCACAGAATAATACGTAAGAGTATAGAATTTTAAAGAACAAAAACAAATTGAATCACGACAACAGAAAAGCCTTGAATTCTAACTGCACCCTCTTTTGTTAACTAATGATGTCACTGGCTCTTCCACCACCATTAGTAATATTGGTGGGGAGAGCAAAGAAAGTATAAATTAGGGTGCACAGCTGGTTTTCTTCGCACATAGCCCAAGAAGAAGCAAGCCACATGACCTGTGAAACATCAGCAGCCATCTACATGATGCTGCCTATACCAGAAAACCTAAGAAAAATAATGGATATTGGCCGTGGAAGCCTTTGTAAACATTTTACAAATGCTTATTCCTCTATCTACGTCATGGTAATCAAGATAAACATTTGCAGAAATTAGTTTATTCCCAATTATCTTATAGGTGCAAGGGGAATATGGGAATATGGGAATGCAGTAGTCTTTAAGCAATAGTCAAATCTTTTAAAAGCTAATCGCTTTATGAAGGCTTTGGCATTCCATTCTCTTTACATGTCTGGGACATAAAAATATGAATAACTTCTCATTTGAGAAAAGCATAAGTATAGGAAAATTCAAACATACAACAAAGAATATCTTGAAAATGGTTTACCTCAAAAAAATATATATATTTGAATAAATTGTGTGTTTTAACATCTAAATTTTTTGTGTAGATTGTGTCTATTTTTATTTTCTCTATCTCTTATGGTTTACCAGTAATGCAAAAGTCATCCTGAATGTAGAGGAATTCTAGGAACATTCCTAGGAAGTTCAATTCGTGAAAGTGGAGTTATATGAGTTTCAGTTCACGTAACTCCAGCAACAGACAGTGACACTATACTTGATAATATCACTGAGTGTTTCTGTGGACAGTTTGTATTATTAATATTCCAAGATTAGAGGAATTGCTGGAAGATAAATACTAAATAGAGACGGTCAGTGAAAAGATATGGATCTCAAGATAGTCCGTAGATGATAGAGATCATATGTATTATTGTACTCTATGTATATTGAATAACTTGTTATGGCGAATTAACTAGGGTTACAGCCAGACCATACTAATGTATGACTTAGTACTTAATCAATAAATGAAATATTTGAGAGGTAGAATTGGAACTGAAAAATTCAATGCCACAGCTGGGATTTAAACCAAGATCCTTCACTCACTAGGCAGGCACTTTTAACCATCTATGACAACTTGCCAGAATGACATTGAATTCTCCAACCGATTCCTATTTCTCCCAGAAACACCAACAGGAAGTTTGTTGGCATAAATAATAAATGAAATATTGTTCATATGGTATTTTCTTTCTTACAGGTAGACGAACTGAAACCAGGAGGTGCCAACATTCCTGTAACAACAGCAAATCGAATTGAATACATTCACCTCATAGCAGACTATAAGCTTAACAAACAAATAAGAGCACAATGCAATGCTTTCAAGCAGGTAAGCTAAGCTTTTCATTTGGTTAATATGTTAGGACTTTTTTATAAGTGACAATGCATTTAAGATATATATGCAATATTGTCACGCCCTGCCCCTGGAAGGGTGTGTGACAGGACGCAACATGGGAGCGTAGCTAGGTGGTTAGGGGTAGAGGGAGCAACTCATGGCACCAACACAAGTTACAAAAATAGGTTTTTAATAAAATAAGATAGATTACAGAAAGCAAGCAATAGAGGTTACCTTGAAGCAGTTGTAAGTTATGAGTCCAGGTTATGTGGGTGGTGCCTTTCAGAATCCATAGCACCCCTGGCCTACCCTGCTGACCATCCGAACATCCCACCGATGTGGATTCCTTTTTCACCTCAAACTGGTGTCTCGGCTTGATCAGAATTCGGGGATTTTAACTTCGCTTACCAGGCAGCATAGTCAGTACTTGCTCAGCAATATGTCAGCAATGACTGCGGGTGAAGGACCGAGGTACGTGCATGACGTAGCCGTGCAAGCGATCTGGCAGGAAACGACTTTAAGAATAACCTGGCTCATAGCTTCTGTGCTCGCATGGAGTCGATACTGTCTACAGACTGATCAACAAGATCAAAGACCTACTGAGATCGTCCAAGGCCACGTTGTCTATACATTAGCTAGTTTAGTTTAATAGTAGTTTAGTTATACTTTAGATGAGTGAAAACTTCTGTCACTTCATTTAACTAGTTTATTGACCTTTTTAATGTTGGCAACAAAGAAAGTAATTTTTTATGTTTTGATTATATTTTTATCTTACTATAGGATATAATATCACAACTGATTCAGAAGTTTGAAAAAAATTTGCAGGACTAAAGAATAGCCAAAACTCAGAGACAGCATTTATATTGTAAGCCTAAGATCCATTATTCAACTTTACAGTCTTAGAATACAGTGTGTGTAAGATAGTGTGACAGAACAATTACTAGACTATAACATCTCTGCATTTACTTCATTGCATAATGTGTTTTTAACATAAAAAATATATTTATTTTACTTCTTGTTTAGTTTTTATATGCTCTGTATTTCTGTGGTTCAGAATTAAAAATAGTTGTTACAACTATTTACATAACATCAATATAGCTTCTTTATATCCTTTTTGTTTATGTTGTATAAATTTTAGGGCTTGGCAAATGTTGTTCCCCTGGAATGGCTGCGGATGTTCAACAACAAAGAGCTCCAGGTGCTGATATCAGGAGCACAAATACCTGTTGATGTTGAGGACTTGAAGCAGCACACAAATTACACGGGAGGTTATGCTTCAGACCATCCCACAATTCGTCTTTTCTGGAAGGTTAGGAAAAAAGAATTACATTGTCTAAGAATTGAAACCTCATATGTCAGAAAATCAACTTATTGACATTAATTTATTGACATTAATTTATAGACATATAAGTACAGTTTGTCCAGATTGTCGTGACACTCCCCCACTCCTGAAGCGTAGGTACGCAATGGAAGAAGCATGCCTGCTTGCATAATAGTGGAGGTGGGGATCAGTGCATTGCGCGCTATCACTGTGATAACTTCACAATAATTATTCATAATACATAAACATACACTGCTTGTGTATGTGACTGCCTGAGTTCTGACATCACTCGGTTGTTCCCCACCACTCCAGTCACTTCTCCTCAATTTCTTCTCTCTAGTGCATGTTGAGTGTCAGGACGTTCTGGACAAACTGTAAATGTATTTATGGACATATAAGTAAGTGTGTAACAACCAATGTACTGCTGGTTTTATAGAGACACAAGCCATGTGTGGGCAATGTTTGAGAGTTAGAATCAGGAGTGAAAAATTGATTGCCATTGCCAAAATGTGAACTATGGATTTTCTGCTTCACGCATGGCTGTTCTAACCACTGAGCTATCATGGCAACTTGCCAATATGACATTAAATTCCCCAGCCAATTCATATTTTCCCGGTAGACCACTAGGGAATCTCAAATCTGAGAAGTATCCCAAGGGAGACCTACGATCATAAGACTTTATGTCCTGGGTTTAAATAACCTTTAGAATGTAATGGTAAGTGGGTTGGTATAAAATAATTACTATCTTAAGGTTGTTTAACCCCGGCACATAAAATACTTAAGATTTAAGTTGCTCTTGGGCTTATTATCTCAGATGTGGATTCCCTAGTGGTGTACCGGGAAAATACAAATTGGTTGAGGAATTTAATGTTATACTTGGCAGGTTGCCATGGTAGTTCATTGGTTAGAGCAACCGCATGTGAAGTGGAAGATCTGTGGTTCAAATCCTGGCTATTTTTCAGTCCTGATTCTACCTCTCAAACATTGCCCATACATGGCTTGTGTGTTTAAAACACCACCACTGAGTTGATTGACATAAAATAACATCAATTATTTATATTTTTTTAGGTTTGTAAGTGGGCCAAACAAAAGCAGCTTGCCTGTCAGATTCAACACCCAGACCATAGTTTGTCATCGCCTAATTGAAATAATAGAGAATCAAACCATAAAGATAGCTACAAGTAAAAATTAAAGCTTCTCTTCATCTTTAAAATGAGCAATATAAGTTATATTTTGGTTAATTCATATGTATACATATGAGTTATTCCAGCATTTGATTTTAGTTCACATCACATACACCCAATATAAAGACTAATTCTGTATGTAAATTAACCAGGCTTGAACTCCAGTAGAAAAGTGTTTGGAAGAAAGACTTGCCCATAAAATTATGTTATTCATTTAGTTGGCATCACCTTGTAAGTTGACCAGAAAATCTGTGAAGTAGATAAAAAATGTTCAGTCCATGTTCCCTAGCAAGACAAGCATAGTGTAAGCTTTGGCATTGAGAGCTGAAAGCTCATGTTTTGAGTTTTGGCTGCATACTTTGAATGAAATTTATTTTAAATATTGCTGTTTATTGCAGGTTGTGGAAAATTTTACAGATGTCCAACGCAGCCAGCTGTTGAAATTCGTCACCAGTTGCTCAAGGCCACCACTTCTGGGTTTCAAGGTTTGTTTCAACTAAAGTTTTTCTCATCATGCTTGAGGAACTCACATTTATTTTCTAGGCTTTACATTGATTTTATTTTAAGTTACCAACTTGCTCCTGTGGCAGTTTCATTTTCTGAGCTTGTAAAGAAAGTTTTCATGTAATGTAGACTTAAACCTGTGATATTCCTGAAAATGTAGTAAACCTGCAGGACTACTGTAACTGTAACTTTGTTGTTAAGAAGGCAGCTACAATTATGCTGAGGTTTAAGAACTGCTCTTAACCTCTTTAGATATGATTTCATTGATTTAAACGAAAAAGGTGAGCTGATTAATAACACTACACAACACTTATAATGTATCGGAACATGTTTTGGAGGCTGGCTTTCCTCTATTATCAATCGGAAATCAACTGATTCTCCCTAGTGTGGATGGTGAAAGTGTTGTGTAGTTATTAATCAACTCACCTTTTTGGTTTAAATTGATTATTACAGCACTGTTTTCAAACTTCCAAGAAAGAAGATTGATTTCATTGATTTTAAGGGTGACAGTTAAGGTATAGCCTTTAAGCAAAAACGTGCCTTATCAATCCTTATTTCATTATTGCTTAAGGTCAAAGTTTACGTATATGCCCCCAGCACATAGAGAACTATGAGACATGTACATTAAAGATATTTGTTGTTCTTATTTTGTACTCAATTTTGTTGTTCTTTATAGCTTTTGTTCATTTATTTGAGGCAATGTGCTTTGAGTTGCATATGAACTACAAATGACTGTTTCAGTAGAAGCACCAATGCTCAGTGGATCTGAGGGAGTCAGGATGCACATTTGTTGGAATTTCTTTTAGTTTATATTCCTAGGGAGACAGAATGGATGTAATATGTTGTCTTCGGGAACAGTAACAAAAAAGTTACAATTTGACCAAGTCTTCTTTTTCAGAATCTGGGAAAATTTCCTGTTAATTGTGAATGCTCACATTACAATGGTTTATAAATTGGCCGAACTGCCCGGCGGTGTCACCAAGCCAGAGTTACATGTAAATGACCGACAAGTCATGGATACAGAACATTAACAGCTGTACTAACTGAAATTGATTACCTTCAACGTTAACACATTCTATCTCGGAAATCAATTCTGGTTTATTCGTAAAAGTTAATGTTCACTGATTGCCTGTATTTCTCTTGTGATTTGTCCTTCAATTCTTGTAATGTATGTGAATTTAATGCTTACACTTGAGACGGAATATTGACTAATAGAAAGTTGTTCATGTAAATATTTTTGTAAGAGTGTGTAAATTTTTAATTCTTTTAATTTGGGTGTATCAGGGACCTATTTCTTTTTGATATTCAAGATCCAATGTCTTCTCGTCACTTTGAGTTCAACCAATGAGAACTGTTGCGCGGATGAATACATAAGAATGGCGGTGTTGCGTCATACCCACGCCAGAAACTACTTTCATTGGCGTCTGTGAGCTCAGAGTGAATGGAAGTGTATTTTTGCTGATGGCGTGTGAACATGTAAATTACACCCAAACTTTTAACCAGCATAGACGCTATCGAATTTTAAAAGTTGTTAACTAACTGAAATTGTGATAAAAAGTGTAAATAACGAATAAATGTGTTTGTGATAAAAGAACGTTGGTTTATGCATTCCATTCGTTGACCGTCGACCCTGCAGATAAGAGTAGCGTCTGCTATAACAAACTTTCCACCTTTTAGTAAAAACATTATTCCCGCTGCTATATTCCTGCTGCTAGGTAAAGACACTTATTTAATAAAATCCCGTAACAAATGGCTTGCCCAACGTGGAGCGCGAATTTAGAATGGAATGCAAAATTACGAGAACAAAGTGTTAACATCGAATGACGCCATCTCATCGCACAGGAGAAAGACGCCATTAGACCATCGTCTGATATCAACAAAACATCGATATACGGAGGATCAACGTGGGAAAAACACCGGAGATCATCTGGCGAAGCCAACTACCCAGGAGACGTAAATAACTGGACGAAGAACCAACAGAAAAGAAAGTAGGATCAAAATTTTTTGTTTTTACATACATTTTATTTCCATTGGTTAATGCTACTCAGAAGTGGCAAAGTAGCGGGACTTTCAACCTTAAGTGAATTGGATAAAGAAAATAAAATGTCGCGAAAAGAGATAGAAACAGGAGTGGGGGAAGGGGCAGATAGGCCTAGTTATCAGATAGAATTAGAGAGTGAGGAACAGGCGGAAATAAGCAAAGACCAAAGGTTAATGATGATGATGTTTGAAAGACTGGAACAAAGTTTAGGTCAGAGTATAGAACAAAAACTGGAACAAAACAAAGTAGAATTAGGTCAGAAAATGGAACAAAATAACATAGAACTGAAACAGGATATAGAACAAAGTTTAGGTCAGAAACTGGAACAGAATAAGGAAGAGATAGGTCAGAAAATGGAGGAAGTGAGAAAAGACTTAGAACAGAAAATGGAATTAGGTAGACAGAACCTAGAACAGAAAATAGAATTAGGAAGACAGGAGTGTAAAGAAAATATGAAAGTAATGGAAACTAATTTAAAATTAGTTCACAAAAACTTAAATGAAACAAAGGAAGCCTTAGAAGCTAGGATAGAAATTGTAGGAGATAGGATGGGAAAGATAGAATCAGAGATGAGAGAGAATAAAATTGTGTTAGAAGGAGAAATTGCTAGATGTAGGGATGAAATAACAGAATGTAATACAAGTGTAGACTGTAAGATAACAAATGTAAAAGCAGAAATAACTGAGGAATTAAGGAAAGAGGTTGAGGTAGTAAAGAAAGACATTATTAATGAAACTGTAGAACAAATTGTAATTCCTAAAATTAAGACAATGAATGATGTGATGCTTTCACAACAGGATGCTATAAATGATATGAAACAAAGCCACTTAGAAATAAAGAATGATTTAAAATCAATTTGTGAAGAAATGAAAAAAGGGAAAGAAAGTTTGGCTAATGTAAATGATGTTGTGAAGGCATTACAAAGACAAGATGATTTAGATGTAAGTAATGTACAAGATGAGAGTTATTTGAGTAATGTACAAAATGTTGACTCACCATACAGAGAAAGAGGTTCACAACCAAACAATGACACAACACATAACACATGTTACACCAACAGCATATTACATGAAATCACACCACCTACATTTGACGAGGAGAAGGGAGACGATCCAAAACTCTTTGTTAAAGAGATGGAAGAATATTTTAAAGTGAAAAGGATACCAAACGAGCTTAGGATGATGATAGTTAAGAAAAGCTTAAAAAACGGCACCAAATATTACTAAGATAAGTGAAGCTTTTAGTTTCTAATTTGTTCTTACTTTAGATTCTTGTTGCTTAACTGTTAATAGCTTCATTATTTCCTCATTTAATTTGTAAATATGTTATTTTAAAATCTGTCTATGTATATATTAATATGGTAATATATATTCTTTTAAGCAGATAATGAATGAATGAATGAATGATACAGAAAACGAGTGTGACATGTTAACAGTGCACAATACAGATAATGTACCCAATTTATTAGTGTAGTTAATGAAGCCTATGTAATTATTGTAATTACCAAAATGGCAAATAAACAAAAGAGATTACAACGAAACTAAATAAATTTTTTCCACAACTAACAAGAAATGACAGATTGTGTGGCTGGTTTCAGCAGGATTCAGCTATAGGCATACTACTATGAATTCTATGTATGAATTGGGAAGTGTGTAGTGACAATAATTAGTTGAGGATTATGGTCACCTTGTTCTCCTGACCTATCTCCATGCAATTTTTATTTTGGGGAATGTTAAAGAATAAAGTGTGTTACGGGATTTTATTAAATAAGTGTCTTTACCTAGCAGCAGGAATATAGCAGCGGGAATAATGTTTTTACTAAAAGGTGGAAAGTTTGTTATAGCAGACGCTACTCTTATCTGCAGGGTCGACGGTCAACGAATGGAATGCATAAACCAACGTTCTTTTATCACAAACACATTTATTCGTTATTTACACTTTTTATCACAATTTCAGTTAGTTAACAACTTTTAAAATTCGATAGCGTCTATGCTGGTTAAAAGTTTGGGTGTAATTTACATGTTCACACGCCATCAGCAAAAATACACTTCCATTCACTCTGAGCTCACAGACGCCAATGAAAGTAGTTTCTGGCGTGGGTATGACGCAACACCGCCATTCTTATGTATTCATCCGCGCAACAGTTCTCATTGGTTGAACTCAAAGTGACGAGAAGACATTGGATCTTGAATATCAAAAAGAAATAGGTCCCTGATACACCCAAATTAAAAGAATTAAAAATTTACACACTCTTACAAAAATATTTACATGAACAACTTTCTATTAGTCAATATTCCGTCTCATATTGTAAGTTCTTTTGCTGTTGACACGTTTCAAGTTGACTCCAACTCATTCTCAAAGCTATACATATCCATTGGGATACATTCTTCACCACTCTGTCTTGTATGTGATCGGCAAGAGGAAATGGACCGAGACCACCTTCAAATATGCCTGGCCGCTTCTAGTGCCCCATCCATCAGTGAAAAATACTGGAGAGTAAGAGGATTAATGACTTCATTGTCAGAAATCCAGCATTAGCTAACAACAACTCCATTGAGTTACTTTGGAATGAACTGGTTCGTCAGGCAAAGAAAACTTGCCCTACATCTCAAAATGCACTGTGGAATGAACTACAAGCCACTAGGAATGATATTCCAGCATCTATAGTTCAAAAACTTGCAGAGAGAATGCCAAGAGTAATGAAGAAAGTGATTTCAGTGAAAGGACATTTTATCAGTGAGAAAACAGTTTAAAACATTTCCTCTAAGGATATCAAACTTTGAACAATATTGTCAGTATTTTGTGTTCATATTGTTATAATCACATTAAATTTTGATGAAACAATAAACCATGGCAAAGATGTTGCTTCACTTTAGGTTCACTTTCTTATTCTTTCTTTGAATAAAGCTGCATTACACTTACTACACTGAGTGTCTGGAAACTCCTGAGTTCGTATATATAATGGGAAAAAGTAAAAATTCACATTTTTTATGAAAAAATCTTAAAATTTGCAAAAATCATATTGTTGCAATCACAAATTATGCATGTTGCTAATCATTAATATCTCGTGTTTAACGCTTTGTAAGTGTGCTTCTATAAATAATTATGTTCTGTAAGTACTATTGGTACGGGTAAATAATTACTATCTTGATATGTTTTTAGGAATTGGATCCACCTTTCTGCATCCAACATGCAGGTTCGGTAGATAGGTTACCAACAGCCAGCACCTGCATGAATCTGCTGAAGCTTCCAGAATTTGCAGAAGAAGCCGTGCTTCGGGACAAACTCCTATATGCAATCCAGGCAGGAGCCGGCTTTGAGCTGAGCTAGATTTGCCCTCCAGAATCACACTGTGGCCTTGGTCCTTCAGCTCTTCCAGCTCTTTCCACAAGTTTGGTTTGTTGCCAATGTTGCAGTGGTAGGTATCCCATACAAGTAATGAACATACTCATAGTTGTGATATTTTTGTGGCCATTTTTGTGCATTTGTTCAATGCAAATTGGCATCAAGTTGTTTGGGAGACACTGGTTTGCAGTGAGACTGAAGTTACTGCAGAAGAATGAAGACGTATTTCTTGGGACAATTTCCAAATGTACTTTGGATGTGTATGTTTTTATTAGCTATGCTGTTGTACAGTGAATGCTCCAGGTAAACACTCGTGCACTTTGGTATTGTTCCTATAGATAGTGTTATTTAACTTGAGATTTATGAGAAAATAGCTTATTTACATAGATAGTTTCTTGTTATTTATATACATCTTTTTTCTAACTGTACTGTACTAGTCATAATCAAAATGTTTTCTTGGTAAATTATACTCTGCAGATTGCAAAAGTCAAGCAACAGCTTGAACATAATTTTTTTAACTATTATTGTTCTTAAATAATTTAAATTTAAGAGTGTATAAGAACTGTATCTCTGTATTTTTCCCCTTATTTTTTTAATATACCCATAAAGTGACATTTGTTTGTTTTTGTATGTTGATCTTTGACAAGTTATTAAGTAGCACTTGGTTACTTAATGAACCCAACTTTCAGGGTTTCTTATTAAGTGAGGGGAAAGAAAGACATTGCATAAAACTTAAGATGATATATGCTTAAATTCATATTTTGTTTATCAGAATATTGTGCAATACATAATTGGAGTGCTATATAGCAATATGCAACTCTTAACATGACATACAATGTATGTATAAAGCTATTATTTACTTACCGCAGCAAAGTTCTTGTGACAGCAAATACAAAACAAAAAAATTCAAATCTTTCAAAACCAAAGTTTCAGACTAATTACAGATGCTATCAAAACTACACCAATACCAGCTATGGAAATACTAAGCAACCAATACCCCATCGAATATGAAATAGAAAAAAGCTGTTATTCAACAGGAAAAGTTTATCAGACTCCCATTCAATACATGGAACAAGAGAAATTTTATATATATGCTAAAGACTCAGGAGAGCTTTCTTTCCAAAATCAAGACCTCAAGAAGAATGTAGACCTTCCTAATTCAAAGGAAAACTTTATACATAAAGTCAATCCGACACAAACATTAGACATCACATATTATTTACACATGACAGAAGAAGTTAAGAAAAATGATACTCCAACTAGTGTTCTAAAATTATTGGCATTAGAGACAATCCATACTAGATTTCTGGAATATGAATGGCTCCATATTTATACCGATAGATCAGGGGCTGGAGTCATGTGCTACCTCTTTTCCTATTAATAATGTTTAGGTTACAGAATTACAAACTTTGATGGAGATATTTCGAGCAGCCCTCCAAAATCTTTAGTACAGAATCTCACATTTTCATCAGGCAGTTATTCTCTCAGATTCCAGGGCAGCTATTATAGCAATTACTTCCAAGTTGTCACCAAAAAACCAAATAATCATAGAATGTGGAAAATCCTTACCTGACCGCACATCAGAAATCTGACCTTACGTCAGAAACGATGGTGGTAAATGGCATACAACGTGCAGATAGGGGAAGTGCTGCATTGCAACTCTTTCCCATCTTTATCAGGAAACATTTGTACACATTATACATAATTTTATATGGCTTTCACTTCAGCAATTTAGTAGCTCTTTGCAAAGAGCCATAAGAAATGCCTGTCTGTTGTGAAAGATGCCTGAGCGATTTTGGGGGGAAATTCTCCAAACGATGACCGGTGTCGTCTAATACTTTTTCAGTAAGAACTGTACGCTGTCTTTTAAATTTCTGAACCTGAACACTTCCTGTGGCCTGAAATTTATTGTAAAGTTTATGGATTGGTTGTACAAACTGAAAATCTTTCTGCAAATCGCACTTTTACTTGGCGAGCTGACTAGGTTAACACATACGAATCTTAAATAAATGCACGCTGTGCAGTAGTAAATAAATGCTGTGCCATAATACACTTTATGACTAAGTACAGGACAAAATAATAAAGAATACTGGTAATAATTCAGCTACATATCAGTGGCAGCTCAACACTGCATGATACTGCACTTTCAGAGCAGAGAAAAACAAGTCATCTGCATGACCTAGTGTACATCAGCTGCTGTTATGTTTCTGTTTGCGCAGTGGAAAAAACACCACACAGCGGTTCTAATGCTTTTGGGTCTCTCTGTATAAGATACTGCCAGAAAGCTGTGTAACATGTCACCAAAATCATTTTTCTGTTTCTGTATTTCCATTAAAATAATTATGTGGGATTTGTATTTCTCCTTAGCTACTGAACATTTTCTCCAAATTACATGTGGCTTGGTTTTTCTGGGCTGCAACATATGTATTTGTATTGTCATTAATGGAGTACTATTGGTTTTTCAATATTTTATAATCCAATCGTATAATGGTTTAATCGTCACATTTCTGATAGTAGAGAAGTTCTGATAATATGGCTGCAGTTTATTGCAAGGGGTAAACTTTAGAAGAAGTTTGATTAGTATTTACATGCAGAATTCATAATTTATTGGAATAATAGCAGAAAGCTTAACAGATCATTTGTAAACTGCTTGATTTCTTCATTTGGCTTAGTTCATTTTGAAAATTTCCTGACCACCTCGAATAAAAAGTGATTGATGAAACTGCAAGTCAAGCATGCATAGTTTTCTTCTCTTGGCAGCATGTCATAAATGGAAACTATTGTATAAAAAACTTAAAGCCTGGGACTTATGTAGTTATGATTGTAAGTGGCCATTGGTATATGTATCTCAAATATGAGATTCCCCTGTGGCCTACTAGGAAGAATCAGTTGGAGGTATCAGCATGTTCTAATGGTAGTTCAGTGTTTAAGAGCAGCCATGCGTAGAGCAAAAGGTGCATGGTTCAAATCCTGGCTATGGCATTAAATTTTTCAATTCTGGTTCTATCTTACCAAGTTTGTATTTAACCGACTTTTTGTTTTTGAGTTATGCTGTACATAGACATACACACAGAGATGAAGAGACAGGCCTTTTTTGAAAAATATTTTCTTCGGACTCTGGGATGTAAAAACATGTCTACAGTGAAATCACAGTATCAAATTTTTGGGTGGAATGCAGTACCTTATGCACCTACTATGTATGTAATAGAAAAAATAAAAATGAATCTAGGAGATAAAACACATTTGAGGACTTTTCCAGGGCACTGAAACTTTAAATCTGGTTACATAAAACAAGCAAGGGAAAGTTAAAAATTGTCATGAATTTTGGTGTTAAACTAGTACCTAAGCAAAACCTAGTTACAGGGAATAAAATACAGTTGTGGATAAGGATTATCTATGTGCAATTGAGGTATGGAAGATGTGATAAACTGCAGATTACTATGACTAGGAATATTAGTATTACAGCAAGGAAATTGCTGCATTTTTGGACCTTTTTAACAACTATCTGAAGCAGTAGCATGGCAGGCACACAAAAGCTATAACACTACAGAGAACTCCAGCATTTTGGAATAAGAAGTGGCCAAAATCTTCAAGACTGCTGCAGTCTAAATAAGGGGAAACCAGTAGCAAGCAGCAGTTCTTTAAGTCGATCAACAGTGTGAATTACAACATAGAGCACAAGCCAAGTGACAAGTGCAAACATTGTCAACCTTTTTTAGAGCATGCACCAGCAGGTACAGTACTTTAGAATGGTGAGCAGTAGACTGTGCCAAAAGCTTGGTTGCCGAGCAATGACCTTCACATCACAGCAATACATGTATATACATTCTAGATGAAAATCTGAAACAAAATTGTTCCTGTGATGTTTAAGAGTTCGTCAGTTAAATGTACAAATACTGTTTCTGTTTTATGTTTTACTGATTAAGTTGCTATACATATAGGTATAAAATAATTAAATTTATCAACTAGATAAACAGAGCAATAGTATTCTGCTGCAAGTGTAACACAGAACCATGTACGATACATTTTCTGATTAATTGAAATAAATATGTCTGTAATTACATACCCACACTTCGTAATGCTTTAAATGTAGAATATTGGTGCACTATTAATAGACTTTCAGGTTAATTTGACCTGCTGTATGGTTAGTTGTGTCATCAATAAAGCATGCCACTGACATAACCTGAGAGCCGCTTTGAGGCCCTACACTAGCAATGAGCCAGAGCAGGGCTCAATCGAGCAAACCCTGCTGGTGCCTGTTTTAATGTATGGATGAATGAGACATTGTTGTCCTAAGTTCAAAGTTCATAAAATTGGTAAAGATGGGAAGCAAGAAGGAAGATAAAATTTAATTAATTATTTTTAAATTATTTAATAATGAGGCAAGGACCATAAGTTATTGAATTTGAAACTGGGCCTATTCACATATAAATCAAGTACAGCATATGCTTTATGCTTTTATGCTTTACTTGTTGAGAATGGCTCAATAAAGCAATAAAAAGTAACTTAAATTAACTTCCTTGTGCATTGTTGACCTTTAAATGCATTATGTTTTATTTTGTGTAATAAAATTGTTTGAATCCATGGAAATAATAATGGAAAAGAAATCAGTATTTGATGTAGGAATTCAATTTAATGAATGTTGCATGCCTATTACAATAATTGTGTTCAATTCTCTGTTTTTAGGTAATATGTAAATGAAACCAGTACAAAGTACTATACCTACTCTATATAAATCAGTTGCTTTTTTCTTCATGTAGCATGCTCCAGAGTACACTTTTGAATTTTAACTAATGCTATTTGTACACATCAATTAAGTCTGCATCATTGCGAAATCTATGCCATCTACTGGTCAGTGAATGTAAACATATGAAAGGATCTTCTAACACATATACTTACTAATTTTTTACAAGTAGTTGCCCCTGAAAATGCACAAATGAGTCTTAAGAAATTGTATCGCAGAAACGCTGCAATGTAACTTAATAAGGGTTAAATTTTTATTTCAATTTCAATCCAATTTACAGAAACAAAAATCACTTAAGAGACATTTAATGCTGTGGTGAATGTTGCCATCCATGGTAGACCAAAATTATAATTATTCCACAATAATTCATTGTTACATCTGTATGCAATATGAAAAGGAAAAATCAGAAGTTAGATACTGGTTAAGTGAATAAAGCTCTATAAAAGTTCCAAAATGTAACTATGCAAGTGCCTCTGCTTTGCACTTTTCCAATGTTTTGATGACTGGTTTTTATCCATACATGATATGCAGTATTTTATTATTAAAGGAAATGTAATATATTTTATTTAAATACAAATGAGAAATTGTAAATGAAATGGTATTATTTTGCACAACATTGTATATGGAGGGTAGTATCAACAGAGTGCAACAGAGTAGAAAGAACAGAAGAAATGTACATTTTTGGGTGAGGGGCCTGATTTGTCATTTTTGTTTAGATATGTACTGGACAAATAGTAACCTTTAAATTGATACCTTATGCAATATCAACCACTATAGTATAGCTATAACAGATGTTTCCAGTACATAAGTATACCCAATTAGCTGTAGACACATTGTTTATCTTTGTTGATAGTAAAGACATTTCATTAGTTTTATTTACCTTTCAATCTGTTTTCTATAACAACCACCATAGTAAATACAATATTTGTGCAGTTATTATTGTTGTTTTGTATTTTGGTGTCACACTGTTTAATAAATTTACACTTCTTTTATGCATGACTGTTTTCTGGAGCTTAGTCAAGATGTTTTAATGTAAATATTACCTTAGTGTGTATATAAAATGCTCTGTTAAAATCTGAGTTTTCTTTTATGTACCTCTGTCACAAGCATCAAGGTAGAGTGTTTGGTATCCATTCAAGTAGTTATAATTCTGTGGTATGCATGGACTATAGTGACATTTGTTATATTTTAATATGTGTCTATGCTCTGCAGAGCATTTTGAAGATAACCAAAGGACTGTAAAACTGTAAGTTTTGTAGGAGGTAGCTTGTGTTATTCTTTTTACGTCCATTGCATTAGTGGTAAGTCCATTTGTTTTAATGTATAGACCACAGTGCATTTTATTGTTAATTGCTGGCTCATAAAAGTGCAGTACCCATTTTTAATAGAGTGAATTTAATGAGATGTCTTGGTTAATTTGAAACCTTGAAGAGAATATATAGGGTTTAAAGGCCTGTCGACAACTAGGTCATTGGGACCATGAAACCTTTGAGTGAGAAATGATATACGAGGTCTGTCTAAAATGTATCTGACCTTAATTTTTCCCACACGTGATATTGGTGGTAGGGCAGTGCCACTGTGCACAATGGAAGGAGAAAGCTTAATGCACGTGGTTGCATTCTTTCACCACCTTTGAGTGTGCCAATCAAAGCCTGTATGCTATTTTATACTTAGTAGGTGCCGTGATACATGTTTGCTGCATTTGCGATTTCTTTCAAAATGACTGAACGAGTTGAGCAAAGGTTCTGCATCAAGTTTTGTCAACGGTTTGGTGATAATCAAAGCGAAACAATCTGTGAAGATTCAGCAGGTGTTAGGAGACGATGGTATAGGGGTAACACAAATCAAGGAGTGGTTCAACCAATTCAAACATGGCTGCACATCGGCAGAGCATGACCAGCGTTCCAGAAGGCCATAAGCCACTCGGAGTGCAGCTGTTATTGAGAGGGTTGAAATTTTAATAATGGTATATCCTCATTTGACCATATGAGAGATTGCCACCGAAAAGGTCAGTAAAGATTCTGAACATGTACTTTTGCATGATGATTTGAACATGCATAGAGTGGCTGCAAAATTTTTACCAAACCTGTCAATGGAACAGAGTGAAATCTGCCTTACGGTTGCATAGGATCTGCTGTACGCTACCAGCACTGATCATGAGTTTCTGAACACAATAAATGGGATGAATCATAGGTGTAAGGATACAATCTGAAAATAAAAGCACAGTCCTCACACTGGAAGCACTCCAAGTCCCTAATGCTGCAAAAAGCGTGACAGGTGCTAAGCAAAATCAAGGTGATGCTAACAGTGTTTTTTGATATCTATGGAATTGTGCATCACAAATATGCTCTGGAAGGACAAACAATGGCAAAAAAAGACTATGAGCAAGATTTTGGCCTACTTGTGATGCAGTTCAGTGCAAAAGACCAGACTTCTGGATGCCGAAAAACTAGCAGTTGCATTATGACATTGCTCCAGGACATTCATCTGACCCAGATTTCCTTGGCAAAGCCTGGGATTTGAGTCATTTAGCAACCTCCCTACTCACCAGACATGATGCCATGCAACTTTTGTTTGTTTCCAAAGATGAAAATGCTGTTGAAAGGATCTCCTTTTGAGAGCAGAAAAAAGATTATGTGGAACACAACAGCGGAGGTGAACACTATTCCAAAAGAAGCCTTCCAAAGGTGTTTTCAGCAGTGGAAGGATCAGTAGGCTAAGTGTGTGAAGGCAAAAGTGGTCAGTTTTAAAGGGGATCAGGGTACCAACCCTGTCATGCAAGTATTTCTTTTTCCCCAGCCAAAGGTTCCAATACTTTTTAGACAGACCTAACATAATGTATGCTTTAATTTCTGAGTAAACTGGAATAAGGATATATATTGGGGTTGAAACATTCCCATTATTTTTAACATTTTTGCATTGGTGTAGTAGTGAAAAAAAAGTGACTTCCATTTTTATATCTTCACGTAAATTGTGTGAAGCACTTTTTTTTTTTTTGTATTGGTTGGAATAAAGTTCTCCAAAAAGGTAAGCATAAAAGCAATGTTAAGCATGATATATGCAGAAAGTAATATCTAAACAGACCTGAAATCTAGGCTTAGAGGAAAATATGAATTTCCAGAATACCAACTATATTTTGTAAGCAAAAATAGTAAGCAAGTGATAAAATTGTTAAATCATAAGTAAGCAGAAAGTGTGCTCAAGTACAGGATTAAGTTATGAATACAAATGTTAAAAAAAGAAAGAAGGAAGCAAGTAGAAAGTGTGCTTGAGTGCAGGATTAAGTTATGATCAGAAATGTTAAAAAAAGAAAGAAGGAAAAAAGGTTATTGGAAATATTCTTCTGTATATCTCTTAATTTATTTACCTCTGGGAATAGCTTAAATGATTTGGTTTGTAAACAAAGGGTAAAATTTAGAAGTTCTTCATGAAGTTCTTACTTTTAGTATTAAACTATAAAAATGGTTAATGATTTGACATCTCTGTATAGTTTACTTGTGCTAATATCAGTATTCAAGAAAATGAGTGAGTGATGCTTTTTGTTTATTAAGTGGTTTAAATAAAATGAAAAAAATCAAACAATTTGGTTTAAGTCATGATTTAAAGCAATCACCTGCTGATTTCTACGTTTAATTCTTAATTACTGGCACTTGTGCATAATGACAAGTATAATTCGGACGTTATATGTCATCTCCCCGAAGCAAATAATAGCAGATATTCTTGAAATAAAATTAGTAAGACAGTTGAAGAATGGAAAAACAAACTTCAATGTTGCATCAGTGTTGTTCTGGTCAGACTTGATTTTAAGACAGAATTCCCATATTCTCATCAAATGGCCACATGATCTTCACATATAACATGGACCTTCATCGTAATTCCTGCAATAAATATATGCAATTTACAGTTTCTCATGACCTTGCTACTCATAGCTGTTCTGTTCTATCGTAACAACTTTAACACAAATACTGCTCACTGTACACCACAAACAACTCCAACAGTTGATTGTCTAAAACTATCTCTGGTAAATACGCTCACTCAAACTCTCTCAACACTTACTGGCACGACACACACTTTAAAACTGACTTCACCGTGCATGCAATTTGCTTATACAATAAGCAGCATTAGGTCCTGTCGATTTCTCTGAAAATACACATTTTCTCAAAGCTTATCATACTGTCTAGTACCAGCCTTTGTTACTTCCCGAACTGCCTGGAATGTCTTTGTTCTCGCCATACTCATTATCACAGCTGCATGTTGCCTAGCAACATAATGATGCAAGGTAGCTAACCTCGAGCACCCTTTGAGGCATGCAACCACTGTGACAATATATAGCTTTACATGAAAGCCGTTAGGAATATACAAGATTCAATCCTTGTCCAAGAAAATGTTAGTGAGAATAAACAATTCTTGAACATTACCGTTAAATCAGTCTTGAATTTCCTGCCGTGGGTTTTTGCCATTCCTTGGTAATGTTCTTCCATTAATTACCATGACAATATTTAAATTCACCAAATGAATAAAGGTCCTTCATAAATAATTGAACAGTCGAAAAATTAGCCAATTTTAATTATTTTTGGATATGTTGTACCTATTTATTATGTAATGTAATCTTTATTTCCATTTCATTTACAAATTATCATACATTTACATACTTGTTACTACATTGAGTTGCTGATTACCCTTGGGCCCATTAGGCTCAAACACCTACCTACTTAAGAGGTAGAACTGGAACTTAAAAATTCAATGCCACAACTGGGATTTGAACCACAGACCTTCCGCTTGCCGGACGGACGCTCTACTTTGCCCACACACGGCTTGTGTGTTTAAAAACACCAACAGTAAGTTTGTTGGCATAAATAAATAATAATTACCTACCTACTTATTAATAAAAACATTTCCCGGTGCCATACACAGTGTATTTACTTAAATTTAAGTTTAAATTAACATCTGTAATATACACTCTGTCCTTACTGAATCCCCATAGGAAAAAGTCTAAAGGAGTTAGGTCGGGAGATTGTGGAGGCCAAGAAATTGGTCCTGTGCAATCTGTCCACCTATTAGGAACACTTCATCAAGCAAATGATGAAGGCTTCTTGTATAACGGGGAGGAGCCCCATCTTGTCCAAAAAGTGTTTCGCAGGTCAAAATGTTGTGTCTTTCCAATTTTGGGATAACAAACATTTGCAACATATTGTAATAATCTTTTCCATTAACCGAGTCTTCTGGGAAAAGAAGGGACCAATAACCATTTCTATAGACAGGAGACACAGAACATTTACCTGAAATTGTAACAAAATCCCTTCATTGGCCAATAGATTAATCTCTGGTAAACCCTCCCATTAGTACCCTTATGTAAGTACTACAATTGATTAAAAATTACCTTACCTTGGGACTGGCCCTGTCATGTTTCCTTGTAGCAGTAGGTCTTTCCTGACCCCAAGTGCAGCAGTTCCATTTGTTCTGGATCCATTTTTAGTTTCTCTACTATGTATAGTAAGTAGAGGAAGTATTGTATTCCACCCAAAAAATCAATGTCAAGATTTCACTGGAAATATATGTTTTGAGGCTCCCTGAATCAAAAAAAAAAAAAACATTTTTAGAAAAATGCCTGTGCACATGTGTGTGTGTGTGTGTGTGTGTGTGCGCGCGCGCGTGCGCGTGTGTAAGAGCAGCATAATTCTAAAACGAAAAGTTGGTTAATAACCAAAGTTGATATTTAAGTTTAACATCTTTTAAGGATGCTACACAAAGATTTTGAAGAAAATTGCTGCTATCTAAACTACCCTTTATACGGAAAATGTTTTTAAAATGTTGATTTTCTTGAAAATGACTAATGATTTTGATTAAAATGCCATATGTTTAAGATATTTTTATGACAAATGAAATGGATATTTAAAATTTTCTGGCTATAATCTATGTAGTCCTATTTACTTTGGATAAGTTTTGCATAACTGGTAAACCACAAGAGATAGACCAAATCTTACTATACAAAAAATGTAGATCTTGCTAAAACACACAATTTATGTCCAAATACATTTTTTTGAATTAACTATTTCAGAGAGTTTGTGTGAGTTTTCGCAGACACGCATACTTTGGTTGTTTGATTTAGATCTTTAAGACGAAGCCATTTGGCAAATGTGTCACAAGCAACATACTATATTTGGAAGTTTGAACTAATGAAAAATATTCAAATGTCTTAACAGAGGGCTAATTTCCTTTCAAAAATAACTAACAATGGAATCCCATGAATATAATGTCCACTAGCTGCATTGTTTCCCAGCTGTTGCTATAACACAGATTGAAGCTTAGATATGCAAGGGCCTTGGAAGCCCTGCTTGTGCATTCTGGATGTGTTTATGAAAAAATTATATAATATGAACAATAAATTAGATATATTGCTGATATCTTAACAGAAAACTCCCAAGGCTTTATTTGAAGATTACTTAGAAGCTCAGTAACCATACTTTCAAAACAATACCATGGTGGATTAATTATTAGGTAATAGGGCCTCGGTAGCCCTGCATATGCATTCTAGGGTTAAACAGATCAAACATAAACTGATTTCATCATACAGAGAATTTGTATCTTTCACTTCTTGAAAGATATTTTTGCTTTTCAATTTTGTGCCATCTGAACTTACTGCATATCATACTTCAAAGTGCCCCTGTATAAAGAGGGTAATAAATGGGATGGTGTTAAGAACAGAAGTGTATTAAAAAGGATTTAGTATAGCTGTTAGTGCCACAAGAAAAATCTTATATGTTGCACTCGCATGACTTTCTCTACTCTTGTACAAACTATTCTTACAAATGCTTATTCCTCTATTTTATGTTAATTAAGATAAACAGTTGCAGAAATTACCTTACTGCTAATTTTCTGTAGCTGTAAGGGGAATATGGGAATGCAGGAGGCTTAAGCAATAGTCAGATCTTTTAAGATTTGAAATTCCATTCTTTTTGAATGGCCGAAGACTTAAAAAAGGAGTAATGACTTTCTATTTGAGAAAAGTAGAAGTATTTGAAAATTCAAACCAGTAACAAGGAACATCTCTGAAATGATTTTCTTCACAAAGGAATTAATTATATAAATTGTGTGCTTCAAGAAGCTCTACATTTTTTATTACAGTAAAATGTTATGTCAAATTATCTTGTTGGAAGATTTACATATAGTGGTGCGTAAACAATTTCTAGATAGTAAAAGTGAGCCAGCTTACTGACACTACATCACTTACTTGTTTATAAAGTGGGACATGTTTTGTAAGCTTATTTGCTTCTATCTTCAATCTGATGCTGACTGCTGGAGCATGGTGTAATTGTGTTGGACATTGCAATGCTGTCATTCTCTGATGTCTTTTCCAGGAATATCTTGCTGAGGTCACTTGGAGGTAACTCAAAGTGGAAAAATCTATCTTTATTTTTCAAAATGAATATCTTTTCACAGACTGTTCATTATTTCACATTTGAGATGCTTTTTAACAATTTAGGTTAAGGATTGATGGGAAAAAGTAAGAGATAGACAAAATCTTACTGCACACAAAATGTAGATCTTGTTAAAACGCACGGGCCCAAATGACCTTGTTGTCGACGGGCCCTTAAATTTAACACTCCACTCCTTGTTAAAACACACAATTTATGTCAAGTATTTTAATCTGTGAAGTGAATAATTTCCAAAATATTTCTTATTAATAATTTTCCATTACTGACACTTCTAAAATGGGAAGTCATTATTTATTTCTTTATGTCTTGGACATGCAAAGGGAATGGAGTACCAAAGCTCTTAAAAGATTTGATTACCACTTATATGTACTATGTTCTCTTCTCATTCTGCTTATAAGGAAACATGAAATAAAACCATTTCTACAAATCTCTGCATCAATTAGTGCGTAATAGAAGGTTATTAAGAGTAGTTTGTACAAGAGTGATAGAGAAAGTCTCGTGAGTACACATTAAGATTTTATAAAGATAATGAATGCATGGCATTTTTCAGTAAGTATGTTGATTAATCAAATCTGTTGATATAATGCTTTCATACAGAAATTTGTGGAAAAAAGTAGTACATATTAGAAAACAGACTTGAAATGCTTGTGTACTGTAGGGGGAAAGTCTTAGTACTGCAGTCAGTTTCATACAGGTTGTATGGTGGCATTCTGATATACCTGAGATGGTGGTACTGTATTTATAGTTCAAGTATTCCAGCTGTATGGATATATGAATGACCTGTATGCAGAATCAATGTATTTATTTGTGGGTATGCATGTGCGTGCATCATTTTTTCTTTTTTTTTTTTTTTTTTTTTTTTTTTTTTTTTTTTTTTTTTTTTTTTTTTTTTTTTTTTTTTTTTTTTTTTTCCCAATAAAAGAGTGTTATACTGTGTGGCCCTAAGTCAGTTGACCAATGCAACAATTTTCAGTCATATTAAAATTAACCATAATGAAGTCTTGTCCTGTTCATTTAAGAGCTAATGCAGTTGTTCTAAGTGGCGCCCATCAACAAGAAGGTAATGCTTCACTTGATCCTGGACTCAGCACTCATATTAGAAAGTGTAGCTGGTGAAATATGCAGAATAACATAATGGTTTTGCACCATTGTTCTAAAGTACAGATTGAGGCTGAAAAATATTTTTCATATCCCCAAATAAATAAGTCTAGGGGCTTAACGTGTAGGCTAAGGTGTTGGACTACCCCATCTAATCCATCAATATCCAAACTTGTGCATTCAAATTGTCTCCAATGAAGTTGCTCCATCGTGTTAAAACCACAATCTCTGCTGCCTGTTCAATGGTAGGTCATCTAGAAAATTTTAATAAAGTAAAATCTAGCTCTTGATTATAACAATATTGGCCTCTGTTAGTTTCAAAGAAGTTTGACCCTACAAGACATCACTAAAAAGACCACACTGCAGCATTATTGTGGAAGCACTCATTAAGGTTGACGCACACTGGCCTGTCATGACCAGAAGAGAATGAAGCAGAAAATTTCTGTGAGGGTAGGATTAATGTTTTTTAATGGTCAAACATGTAATGGCCCACTCAGAAGTGGCAGGTTCACTCCTGCTACATGACCGTCCCACAAGCTTCTGCTGGTGACATGTAGCCTTCGTAAAGCTCATTAGATCATATATGCATTTGGCTCCATGAACTGATATAGAGTATAGGAGGTCCTCTCTGAAACTAGTCCTATGATTAACATTATTACAAGTAAGTTGGAGCAGAATGTGTTTAGAAATATTGACATATTTTTCAATTTATTAATATGCTCCACTATTTTAAACACTTCATTTTCATCAGTTTTACACTTTATTGCTGTTGTTACCACATACGTATATAGGAGTGGGAAGGATGAGTTCATTTGCTCTGAGGGAAGGTAGGCATCTAACCTAGTTCTGTAATGAATTATAATGCTTAACTCTGTTCCACAGCGCATGGTTGCCACTGTTAAAAAATGAATCCATATAGGTTAGAGAGGCAATGCCGGAAGCTGTCTAAAAGCTATCTTATGAGGATCTTCAGGATAGAACAAGCATCATGTTAGAACCCATGTTTGCTAAAGTAGTTTCTTACAGGGAGAAGAAACTCCCCAACAAAAAATGCCATAGATAAAAACTGAATGAACATATGAAAAATAAACATTTCTAATAGTAACTTTTGAGTAATTTTGAGTTGAAATTAATACTTGAGTTCCACTAACCTTACCTAAATAGTATATATCATTCATATATCATCATAGCTACCTTTGTCTCATTATCACATTTCTAATAGTACCTGTACTTAACAAGTTTGTGAGTATTTTAATTTTATAGTAACTAATAGTCAATTTTTTATAAGATACTTCACATGTTCATCACATTTTAAATTATTTTGTATCAAAGTACCTAGGAATTTTGTACTTCTTCATAACTTGTATGTTCACTATTTAGCTTAATCAGGGGTTCATTACTATTTGATTTTTTATGTGTATGAAAAGACATTGCAACTTTTTCATTGGATTTACTACTACTTTATTCATATTAAATCAATTATAAGCTTCAGCTGTAACTACATCAAGTTGAATTTGTTTACTTTCTTTTTAGAATGTTCTATAATAACAATGATGTCATCAGCAAACGGAATTGATGATGTGATTGATAAGTTAGCTTTTAGATCATTTACAAACAAGGAAAAGTATAGGATTCAGAATTGCATCTTATGGAACATTTCATATTTGTTTGTGCTGATTGATATTGCTTAATTTTAACCATTTGAATGCATGCTCTCTAATACCCTGGTGTTCTACTTTATGTATTAGTATATTACTACGCAAAATATCAAAAGCCTTTGCTAAATCAAAAATATCCCAGCCATTTTACTTTTTTGTCTATTCTCTTAATCCACTATTTACAAAAACAAAAAAATGCTGTTTCTATGTAGCTCTCCTTTCTGAAACTGGTGGCATTCTGTTAACAAATTATTTTTCTCAATGAAGGATAGCAGTCTTCTGTGAAATATTATTTAATGTATTTTAAAAAAATCTGATAATAGTAATATGGATGTATAGTGTTATAATTTCTTGCCATTTCCTTGTTTTAACAATGGAGTGACTAACAATTTTTAGATAATTTGTAAAAATAGCATACTTAAGTCAACTGTTATATATAGAGGGTGGAAGGTACTGCTTCGGCCATATGTTATCTAGCAATTCTACATGAGTGTAACAAATATGTCTAATACAATTATTGTCAATAAAAACACATTTTGCAAAAAAAAAAAAAAAAAAAAAGAGATAATTTGTGTCAAACATCTAGCTTCTTGATGAATGGATATAAATAGTTCATTTCACTGTCACGCTAACATTGTGAACAATGCTGCAATGCATTTCTGCTTTAATTCGAATTAATTGAGCCACAATTTAATTTAACTTTATGTTGCCAAATTTCTCTTAGAAATTAAATGTTGAATGACCAATATATTTGACACAAATATTTTTTTCCAGCAAAATGGTTTTTTATTGACAATAATTCTATTGGACGTATTTGTTACACTCATCATGTATAATCCCTGGTTTAACACATGGCCGAAGTAACACCTTCCACCTGATATATATATCAGAGCAAGTGGCTAATTAATGTATCGTGCACAGTATTCAATTATTAAATTTGGAACATTATCAATCCCAGAAGAATTTTTCATCTTTAATCCTGCTATTATTTATGTAATATTTTTTACATTGGTTTGCTTTAGAAAATGGTTAATGTTAGTGATTTTAATTTGCTACACATATCCCTATCTTTAAAGTATTTGAAATTAAGTTTTCAGCTATGCTGGCAAAATATTCGTTAAATGTTTTGCTAGTAATCTGGTTTTGTAATAGAAGATATATTTGCACTTTCTAATTCTATATTATTAATAATTACCTTAGCAGCAGTGAAGAACATTTGCAGTGGCCTTTTTTGTTATTGATATTCTTTTTCTTATTTCCTGTTTGTTGTTTATCCTGTTTAATGTACATGCAGACTACATGTGTAAAGGTCCATGTGCTAAGCATGATGTGTAGTTAATCTCGAACATTAGAATGATACAGCGCGAGTGTGACCATGGAGTGGCCTAAACAACAAACAGAGACTTTCATGGTAACAAACATAAATGTTGCACTGAGAGGCAGGAAAAAACATGTGTTCACTGTGATATAATTTCTTTGGCGTGAATATAATTTATACCGAAAATGAAACTAACTCTGCGATGCAACATACCTTTTTGGACCAAGGCCTACTGCGCAGCCATTGCAACACCCTCTTCTGGCCATCACAGGCGACATGAGTTATACTCAATATAATTTCCTGCAAATGTGAAATTCGTGAAGATAATTCATATAAATGGTTATTCCATTTCCATACACCTGCCCAAGTTTGTTATAGAATCATAATGGTCTTTTCCATATTCCACCCAAAAAGAAGTATCTGCGTTTGTTGTAGTTTAAACTTTAAAATCATTGTATTTTTAGAAATTCAGAAGTACAGAATAATAAACTATTTTTTCCAGAATGGTTAAGTGCAACGAGAAGAGAAAGTATAAGGTAAATGACAAACCAGTATGGTTAACAGCATAAGATGTATTAGAAGAAAACAAAACTAAATTGTTTGTTTCTGCCTATCAGCTTAAAATTTATGAAATGTTGGTGGAAAAGATATACTTAATAGGTTATTTCTAATACAAAGAAAAAATCAATGAACTGGTTATAAAATGTTTCTTCAGTAAAAACAATTGTCTGTCAGCAGCATTATGTTTTTATGCTGCAAGGATCTAATTGGTGCAAAATGCCAAAGTGTTCGCTGTTGTACATTGCTGTACAATGTTTTTGACTGATTATGTGATATGTCAATTGTACACCTTGTGTAACATTTTAGTGTTTAAGTATTCCAATAGCATATGTATATAAGAAATAAAGAGTAACAGTGTATTTATAAAAGGTTCAATTTTTATTAACACCAGCATGTTTCACTTTTTGAAATATGCACCTAAAATAAATTAGGAATAAGGTAATGTGGGTGGTATAGTTACAGGCAGAGATTAAGATAGGATAAAGCTGTCTTCAATTTTCTCTTTTGGTTGCTTACCTGTATAGTGAAATATTACATTGCATCCAAAACTTCAGTACTGAGATTTTTAAAGCCACTGAGTGTAAAAAATAATATTTTTAGAAAATGTGTGTGCAAAAGAGAGGCAGTACAACTCAAGAATGAAAACAATGATAAATATTGAAGTTCATATATAGGTATTAACTCTGGCATCTTTTGAGGGTGGAAGGTTTTCATAAAATTTCCCACTTTAGTTGTATTGTATTCTTGAAAGTTCTGTAAATAGTCAATGAGTGCTGTTCATTGCCGGGGAATTTTATGTAACTGGAAAGCCATAAAGATAGAAGCACAATGAAGAAATGGTAAATCCCATTAAAATAGCAGTTTGGTCCAATAACATTCTGCTAACATTAGCACTTTCTGAAATATCCATTGTTGTATGTTCAAGATTTACCAAGTTCCATGTAATGTAAAAGGTTTGAAAATATTGAATTTCTCTTCTTTTCTTCGCATAAGCTCATTACTAACAAAGACTATCTAGCTCAGGGCCTCTTGAGGTGCATGCACCAGAGAATTGCACAGTGCAAGGTGCAAAATGTGACTACGAAAAGTTGACCTCGGTGTCAACCTCAATTCATTTTTTTGTTAAGCTTGTATCTCTCACTTTGCTGTCTCGCCCTCTTTCAGTGCTCTTTCTTCCTCACTGTGTAAAGTTTACAAGCGGTGGTTGATTTGGTTTTTAATACTAAATCTAGTCCTTTGTTTTAATGATTTAGAAAGCACTTGTACAAACCCCATTTTTGGATAAAAATGCAAGATATATCAACCTCTTTAATACTTTCTCTAGCATCCCTTATGATTTCACCATATATTTCGGGTGTACTCTGTCATTCTGTCTTTCAACAAATGACTTTCCTACACCTGTAATTATGTATCACAAATGAGGCATTTGGCTCTATTGTGACAACTTTAAAAAAGAATAAAGGCTCACACTTTGATTTAAATGAACTTTCGTCATTCTTTGCTTTCTTTGGAGCAAGTTGCCCCCATAATTCAGTATTTTCTATTGCACATATCTATTTCACTGATAAGCAAGCCCCCTATCAACATAGGTTTCCTCAATTCTTTGCTTCTTCGTTCTGCAGCGTGCAAGTTGAGCCAAGCTTAACCGAATTGCCACATTGCACGGTGCAAGGAAGCTCTGCACCTTGGATTTTTTTTTTTTATTCCTAAACTAAAGTTATTCTGTGGTGATACAATTTATTTGTTAACCAGGGGTGACATGAGGTCCGGTACCGCCGAAGCAAACCGGAAAATTGTGGGTGCATACTATGATGGGTGGTGCATGGAGGCAGGTTTAATATCATGGCGGATGCCCTGACATTGACCTACAATTTGGAGCATTTATGTGTGGCATTGGGGGACCAATGGGAAATCTGGGGAGTGTGATGAAGTCGTATATCTGGTTGACTTTAGTCTCTATTGCTGTGGTGTCTTGGATTTTCTGTGTGTTGCGATAGATGGTCTCAGTGTGTTGGCGTAGTCGGGCGAGTTCTTCGCTGGTTTTGGTGAGAATCTGTATGAGCTCCGTGAGGTGTGTCTGGATTGCTGCTAGGACGTTGGTTGTGGCGTGGTCATGGCGCTGTAGGAGCTCAGTGACGTTGGTGTTGTTTGCCGGCGTGTTGTTTTCTGTGATAGCCTCCAGCCGAGAGCCAATGTTCAGAACCTCTGAATGGAGGCCCTGAACCGCGTCTCGAAGGATGCTATCGGCGACAACGGGTGCTGGGACTGCTACGGTCTGTGGCGATCTGACTGTGGCTGCGGTGACTGGTGGTGTTCCTGTAGTGGTTGGGGCCGCTCGTGTGTACGGCCGTGGAGCTGCGGTGAAAGGTGCTGGCGTATATGCAGGCCATGAAGCTGCGTTGGGATGTGCTGGTGTGTGTCCGTGCCGGGGATACAGTGGGCACTGTGCTTGTCCCGTGAAGTGGCCAAAGCCACTGCAGGAGGCACAGTACCGGCGTTGTCTGCGAAGATCATGTGATGTGCAGTCACTGGTGAGGTTCTGGGCGCCACAGTAGTGGCACCGAGGAGCGGCGGTGCAGTGGGTGTTTTCGTGTCCATAGGCACAGCAGCGGCGGCAGGGTAACTGGCGTTTCGCTCGGCTCGCCTCAGCGCGCAAGCACCGCCCTAACAGGGGCAGACCCGTGCGTAAGGCAGCCTCCCGGTCGCGTGAATCGGCGAAGACTAGTCGCATGAGGCATTGTGGATTGTACCCGGTGCGATTTTAAGCTTTGAGAGGCCCTCGCCTAGTTTTTTGATAGTTGAGGGTTGTTTCTACACACTGCATGCAATCAAGTACATATTGTTCAAATTTTAAACAATTAGCTTAACAGAATCATAGGATCACTTTTTGTGTGAATAATAAAATACAGAAGGGATACATCTAAATTAGTAATCAGAAAGGCATGTGAGTGTTAACTTATTGGATTGTTTCGACATGTGCATGTGCAACATCATATTCTAGAGTGACTTTTTTGATAATACAATCCTAAGTTAAGAAGTACATCAAGCAAGCACATTCATACTCATCACTCAATGTTTCCTACAAAATATGTATTAGGAACATCTCCATTCACAAACATGCACACACACACAAAGAAAGCAAGTTTTGCTGCTTGTACTACCCAGGGTTTGCATTGGCAATGCACTCAGTTGTTTAGACCGAATAGAATTATTATATGTTCTATACTGTATAAGAGAAAAATCAGATAGGTTGCACTCACATGACTTTCTCTACTCTTGTACCAACTGCTCTTACAAACTCTTATTCCTGTATCTTCTTCGTGTTAGTTGAGATAAAATTTGCAGAAATTATGTTACTGTTTATCTTCTGGGTACAAGGAGAATATGGGACTTTGGTAGACTTTGAGCGATAGTCAAATCTTTTAAAGCTTTCAAATTCATTCTCTTTGCATGGTTAACATATAAAAAATGAATAAATATGTTTCATTTGACAGAAGTACAAGTTCTCCAAAACTTGCACAAATAACACTCTACACACTGTTCACACTACAAAAAAAAAAAAAAAAAAAAATTAAATGTAAATTGTGTGTTTTAGCAAGATCTACATTTGTTTTTGTATAGTAAGATTTGGTCTATATCTTACGGATTACCAGTTACATAAAAGTCGTCCATAATAAATAGGACTACATGGGCTATAGCCAGAAAATTCAAGATATAAATTTTTATTTATTTATAAACAGGTTTACAATGTGATCACATCTTCCTGTATCCAAAGCGTTTAAGTACGTATCTTCTTCCTCCATTCTTCTCTTATTTCCCAATCCCGCTCTTCTAAATTCTTCTCCTTCATACTACTCCTTATATCATCTATCCAGGTTTTCCACGGTCTTCCCCTCTTTCCTCTCCCTGGTGGAATCCATTCCAAAACTTGTCTCGCCAATCTTGTTTCCATCATCCTACGTGTATGACCATACCATTCCAATTGTTTGTATTTTACAAAATCTAATAATGTATCATTAATATTCATTTTTTGTCTAATCGTTGTATTTCTAATTTTCTCTAATTTAGAATGCCTAGTGGATCTTCTAAAACAATCCATTTCAGTAGAAAGCAATTTTAATTTCAGGTTTGTGTTTAGGTGCCATGTTTCCGCTCCATAACTTATAGTGCTTCTTATTATAGATTTGTAATTTTGTGTCAACTGCTAATGCCTTATCCCACAAAATTCCGTTCAACATAGCTATTGTTGATCTACCTTTCTGGATTCTATATTTTATGTCATTTTCCTGACTGCAGTTTGAATTTATTTTAACCCCCAAATATTCACATTCTTCTCGTCCTTTGATACGTCCCATTCCATCTTCCAAAATCAAGTCTTTCCTTTCATCCCCACAAGACATATATAGTGTTTTCTCCAAATTTATTTTTAAACCCCATTTAGTGTATTCTTCCATAAGTTTTCTAGTCATATATTCTATGTCATCATAATCTTGAGCTATAACCAATTGATCATCAGCAAACAACAGTGTATAAATTGTGGAGTTATTAATAGGTATTCCCATATTTTTACATTTCTTCTTCCAATTGGATAAAGCTTGCTGTATATATATCTTAAATAATGTTGGAGACAGGCAACAGCCTTGGCGTAATCCTTTTGTTACTAGGAATTCCTCCGAAATGTTCTTTCCTATCTTGATTCTAGAAGTTGCATTTTCATATAATTTCCCAATGGCATTTAAGAGAAGTTTATTGTCTATTTTATTCTTTAATACTTCCCATAATTTTTGTAACGGAACGGAGTCATAAGCTTTTTCTAAATCCGCTAATAAAAGATGCAATGACTGCCCTTTAACATATTTCTTTTCCATTAACTGCTTTACCACAAAAATGTGATCAGTCGTTGATCTCCCAGCTCGGAAGTCTGCCTGTTCTTCATCTTCTTGTCCCTTATAATAATCTTCTAACATATATTTCAAAATTTTTCCATACATTCTACTGACTGTGCTAAGTACTGCAATACCCCTGTAATTATTACAATCATCCTTTTTTCCTTTTTTATGGATGACGGATATAAGCCCTGTTTTCCATGATTTTGGTATCTCTTCACCATTTAGACATCTTTCCAACAGTAGTCTCAACATTTCAAACAGTTTGTCCGTTCCCTGTTTAATAAGTTCAGGATAAATACCATCTGTTCCACAGGCCTTACCATTCTTAAGTTGTCCAATTACTAACTTTACTAGTTCTATGTCTAAAACTATATTAATGCCTTCTGTTTCCATTTCATAATTCACCTTCAAAAATTCCTTTCTATGTTCTTGTAATAGATTTTCAAAATGGTTCTTCCAAGTACTTACAGGAATGTCTCCTAATTTATTTCCATTTTTATTATTACATCTTAAATTTTTTAAAACATTCCAAGCTTCAGTGCTTCTTTTTCCACCAATATAATGTTGAATTTTATGACATGTTTTTTGCCAAAATTTATTCTTCTCATTTGCAACTAATTTTCTTACTTTTGCTTGTGCTTTTTTGAAGTCCATCCTGTCTTCATTACCCTTAGTATTCATCCATTTAATGTATTTCTTGTTCTTAATTTCAATTTCTTTTTTAATATTTTCATTCCAATAATAAACATGTTTATGTTTATTTTCTATCCTTTTCTCTCCTAGAGCTTCTTTTGCTGCCTCCTGTATCTTACTAGTCACATACATATATAATTCCTCTGTAGTAGGGAAATTTGTCTCTTGTAATTTTTCATCTAACCTCTTTTGATAGAGATATACAGTACTTTCATCCTCTAAAGCTCTTAAATTATATTGTGGGACTATCAAGTAATCCAAATTGTCATTTGATATATCGTTATCTTGTGGGTTATGGTAAAATGGGATATATATCTTAGCATTTACTAAATAATGATCACTACCACAAGTGGGGCCTCTAAAACCTCGAACATCTTGAACTTTTAATTCTGTTTTCTGTTTAACAATTATGTAATCAATTATAGACTTCGAATCTAATGTATCCTGGTGTCTTGTGTATTTATGGATGTCTTTGTGTTGATAGAAGCCGTTTAAAATTTTCAATGCATGTTGTTCACATAACTCAATCAATCTTCCTCCATTATCATTCAAAATCTCTTCCCCATGTGGACTTACTATCTCGCTATTAAATCTTTTACCTATTCTCCCATTCATATCCCCTGCCAATATAATTTCTCTAGAATTACCAATTTCACCTATAACATTATTTAGTAAATCATAAAATTCAATTTTTGTCAATCGATTTTCATCCTCACTTATTCCATACACCCCTAATATTGTAAGTTTCTTTCCAAAAATGTATATGTTCATTTGAAGAATGTTTTCATTGATTGGTTGCCAACTTTTAACCAATTTTTTAAATTTATTCTTAATCACTATTGAAACTCCTCTAGCTGCTCGTTTATTTTTCGGTACTCCACTATAAAATTGAGTATATCTTCTTCCAAGATTTTCTATTCCGTTCCCTTTCTTTTTGGTTTCGGTTAAAATTATAATATCTTGGTAATTTTTTTCTAATTCATACTGGATATCTCCATATTTATTCGCTATTCCTTGAACATTCCATGTACCTAGTCGAATTATCCGTTTCCTTAGCTTATGTCGTGTATTTTTTGATCCAACCGGCTTAATCACTTTGGACTTTTTAGCATTGATTTTTTTTACAATGAATAGGGAGCTGGCCTAATGCATCAACCCCCAACCTGGAGGACCAGGAATATTTTTATTGAGGTGTTCTTCCTCTAGCCTTTGACGAACCAACGCCTCACTGCAAGGCAGCAGCTGCTAGTTTTGGTCTGCCCCGGGTATTTTATTTCCCCGGTACCCTCCATATCTGGCGAGCATTCCCCTATCCGCCACCTGGGGAGGCACCCGATGGGAGACTAGCAACTCCTCACGGGAGATATAAATTTCATTTGCTATAAAAATATCTCAAACTTATGGCATTTTAATCAAAATCGTTAGAGCCATTTTCAAGAAAATCGAAATTTTCGAAAAATTATCCATTTAAAGGGTAGTTTAGGGTTGAGCAAATTTCTTCAAAATCTTCTTGTCGCACCCTTGAAAGACATTAAACTTAAATACCAATAAATACTTTGGTTTTTAACCGACTTTTCGTTTTTGAGTTATGCTGTCCACAGGCTGACAGACACGCGCGCGCGCGAACCTGTTTCTAGAAATGCTTTTCTTTGGATTCAGAGGGCCTCAAAACATATTTTGGGTGAAATCTCGACATCGAATTTTTGGGTGGAATACACTACTTCCTCTACTTTACTATATTTGTAGAGAAAGTAAAAATGCTTGAGAATCTGTTAATTTTATTTTATTCATTTATTTAGTTTTTACTGCACTGTGCCGATTTCATGACGTGAGGTGTAATGTTTGTCATTCCGCGCAAAATATAGAATATTCTGGGTGCGGTTTCCCTACTGCTGGGTTGTCTTTTGTTTTGGTTAATGGCACTACTGTCAAATACCGAGTTGAGCTGGCTCGCTAAGGTTATCGAGAGGACTTCGCTTCCAGGTCGCAACTGTGCGTGTTGTCATGGAATAGCCTGAGATTGTTGCTCATTGTGTAACTGTTTCTCTTGGGGCAACCAATACCTGGCATACCATATCGTAAATGGTTCGGCTGATCGCTATAGTCTGTGTTCGCCTAAGTATATTTACAGTTTAATACAATAATGAGGAGCGGAACATCAAAATTCCGTTTTAATATGTGATTGTAGTTTATTCTCAAGGTTATTTCTCCACTTATGGGTTTTTAATCGAGGGCATTGTTTTGGTTATTTGAGGATATACTAATTATGACCTAGACCTATTAAGCTTACGTTAAATACCAAGTCGGCAATGATAATTTTATTGCTATATTTATACAGAGAGATACATTTTGTTGTACACGTGTTAATGTTACCTGCTTCTCTTATCCAATTTGACATTAAGTGCATGTGTAATGCTCCAAAATGGACACTTCAAGGTATAAACAAATGGTTTGGCTTTGGGCTAGAGGGGATGTCATTTATTGGTAAGATTTCCACCCCACGTCCCCTATTTTTCTTTCTGTTCTGTAAGCACCACATATTCCCTCGATATCCCCTACACCTCATTTAATTAATGTCGTTATCAATTGTAAACACATGCGAAGGAAAATAATAATTCAAAATCGATTCAAAGCAGTAGTTGAAACATTTGGAAAGATAGGTCTTACCAGGAATATATCTAAGGGGCCACGAGGGAGCTCTGCCCCTCCCCGTAATTTCTTCTTTCCTGGTACGAAAGAGTGAAAATAATTTGATAAGGAAAGAGGCAGTCGCAGACATTTTAGCTAAAACCAATGCCAGAGGGAAGTCTTTCTTCAGAAAGGGAATCTTTATGTTTCAAACGGAACATTTCTTAAGACAATTTGAGAGCGTACCAAGCCTCAAAGATATGACGTTCTCAAAACATTGGCCATGTTACCAATTTCCTCTACTTGTGCAGTTTTCCACACTAAGACAAAGATTTAAGGTTGACGCACACTGGTCCGTGAAGACCGGAGCGTAGTAAAGCAGAAAATTTTAGCGAGGTTCGGATTCATGTTATTTAATGAGTAAAGGTACATTGTCCCGATCGGAAGGATTTGGCTTCCTCTCCTTCCGAGAGCGATGCCTGACGCATAACTCTCCCGGAAGTTTCCGCTGGTTACGCATGGCCTTCGTAAACGCTCGCTAGATTACGTATGTATTCGGCACGCTCAACATGCTGCTATCTTATCACATGCACATAAACAGAAACCAGTCGGCATCTGTGACATGGATGACGAATTATTAATGTGCAAAATTATAAATAATTATGATGCCGCAGACGCCAACTATCAACCAGTTACGCTGTAGAAAGCTTTACTAGGGCCTTCTCGCAAATATGGAAAAAGATTACTAATAATAAATTAACCATACTGGTTTCTTCCGATTTATGCTGTGATTCCATTCCTCTTTCCCCTGATTCTTTCTCTCTTCTAAATAGCTAAAATATGTAATATTACAACATCCCCCGTCCGAAGAGCTACAGCTTTTACTGTTGCATCCACCCGAATTTGATGACCAACTAAATTTTCTGGTCGGAATATTATGAGCAGTGAACGTTTAAGCTTCCGCGGAAGGTGCAAATGTCCGCTCCGGTCGTGATGGGCCAGTGTGCGTCAACCTTTACTTGCAAAGCACATTTGAATTTGCCCAAAGGTTCTTGTTTAAAATAACCCTCGAGAATTGCATTCTTAAAACGGATGTATCTCATTTGTAAGTGCTCCAAGTTGATTAGTGAGTTTCCGTACCACCGAAATAAAATTTCTAATTACGCTCTTGGGTCTTACATTTCATGAACATTCGCCGACAGCACTGGGATATTTTTTTTATGCTAATGACGCTGTTAATTGCCAGGATCATATCAGCGCAAACGCCGGAATTTTTGGCCCGCAGTTTTAAGGTTATCGTTTTTTAAGTAAACTGGGTTCGCTGGACCGAACCGCTTGAATCCACAGCACAGATGATTCAATGGAGAATTGCACGTATGAATCATTGGGGGTGCCAATATGAGCAGCACTGTGACATCATCACGAACGACGACACAGATCGATTCGAGAATGACGTGCGAAGGAACTTGTCTCATTACAACTGTAATGAGGCAATTCGCGCATCCTGCGAGAAATGGCAAAGGTGCACTATGCAATCTGGATTAGCCAGTCGTAATCATGTCATTTTCCTCCTACACAACAAGAAAGGCAAGGCACAAGGTTAGAGCTTATAGGCAGCTTGATCTACAGTTTTTGCACCCAGAGAATCGCATTTCTCCTTATTGTAACATTTCCTGAGCAAAGCATAAGAATAATTTTAACGAAATTACGCTTACTCTTTGGTTCCATAACGGATAAAATGCATTTACTCCGCAGCAAGACAAATTGTAATGTTTATTTGCGCTGTAGCAAGAAAAACAGATTGTGGCAATTCCACAATTCATTTATAACGTCTACCCTTTGAATACCAGCATTAAAAAGGAATTCATGCATCAAGACCATTGGCATAAAACGTTCTTACGCTTTTCGGTGTACCTCTGGCCCCACAAGGTGTACCTCCAGACCCAGCGCTCGACCTTGTAGGGGGCCAAGTGTTCGTCGCAGATTTTTTAAGCGTCGTTATTTAATATACTGGACATAAAGTGTTGTTCCAAAGATATTTATTTTCTATTAAAAATAAGTAAAACTCTACAGATGACTTCTTGGCAAACCTGATGACGTGATTCGTGAACATCTGGCCAAGGTAGCATAAAGGCAACTGAAAGGCAGAAGCATGAAAGGTTTAGCCCATTATCTATAACGGTACTCTAAAATTGAGTTTATTTTTCTATGGGTGAAAAACTTTCGAAATAGTTTTGAATCATAGAGGAGACAATTTTTACAACATACAATTCTTGAAGGGAGATAAACTTGATCTCTCATCAGGAACAGAATGATATTATTTGCGGAAGTTTTTTCAAAACAAAGAAATAAATTCATGTGAAATTTCCGAGTGATGTATTTAATTTAGTTTGGGTATTAATGACAGTGAAAAAGCGTCGTTTATTGCTAATTTCGAAGTGGCTACGCAATTTTACAAGAATGTATAAAATAAAACTAATTGCTTCACATTTGAGGAAAGCATGTTTTCAAACTGTAACATAATAACAAGAAATATCTTGGAAACGATTAGTCCAATCTGTCCCTCAAAAAACACAATTATCCATAACATAAACCTACTTAAAAATAATGGCACCAGCTGTGTTTTGAAAATGAGTAATATTTTATATAAATGTGAAACTCGTGTAAATGTGAAACTTGCTACACAGCTTACTAGTGGCCCACTTATAGTCTACACAAAATTTTAAGTCAGTAGCTTACATATTACAGAACTTTGAAATGTCAGTCCTCGTGTCTCTTAAACGAGTAAAGACTCTGAATTTGAGAAATTTGTGCTTCTCGCATTTGAAACTGCTTAGTTACGCTGTGAGTTTTTATGGTTGTAAATAAATTATTAAGTCTGCTCTTTCTATTTGTGTATAAAATTCTGCATTGAAATTGCAGGTTATTAAATATTTTTAAATTATTGACACCCCTTACTGTCTTTAATGTTGTGATGCACTCTTGATAAATGATGCTCTACTAGAGCTGTAAAACTACCGTAGACTATCATAAATAAGTGTGGACTACGGTAGTCTTCCTGGTACAATTAGTTAAGAAGCTACCTGCATTACCTGTACGTCAGATGTGTTGCATATCTATAGGACGTTATCTCATATCGATCGCGTTGTTTACGTTTTTTGATCATGTTTTACTTGATTCCTCTAGAAATTGGAAGCTTCTCGAAACTGACAAGAGGGTATATATATGGCCAGTTAATCCACGGAGCATCAGTGTCTTCAAAAACATTGGGAACCTTCTCTAAGGATACTAGAGTTCCAAGTCGAAGGCGCAGATAGTGATCATGAGTAATGTTATTTTGAACCGAAAAATACTATTTTTATTTTGATTACAATGATCAAACTCAATCACAGTTTTTGGTGAATACCTTTTTTTTTTAATTTTCATTGAGTTACTTAATTCGTTGTATTTTGTATTGTTTCTTTATCTACCAATGCTACCAATACTACCGTTTACTACGTCATTTATGTACTGTACCAAAGCTACCGAAACGTAGTTTAGGTAGAGCGCATCTCTGTACTGTACTTCTGCTTGGTAAGTATGTAAAAGCGACGAAGGAAAGAAAATGCAATTTAGTCCCTATAAGAACTTTAAAAATCTCGTTTTCTCTAAAATAAATATTTTCAGACATATTTTGTCCCAGTTTCTGAGATACTTATAGAAATTATTGCATTCGTTTTGTATATGCGTAAAATCACTTATACATAAAATATTGATTCTTGGTTGTATATGACAGTTCAATAAGATGCTTGGATTTAGAAAAATAATAAATTGTCTTAGAAGAAGTATATACTTAGATTTCATGAAGATCAGTAGCCTCTGTAAATATCACTTAGAGATGTAAAACTATCGTAAGCTACCATAGACTTCCTTAAGTAAGTGTAGACTACGGTAGTTTTCCTAGTAGAACTGGTCAGTTAAGAACTTACCCGCGTCACCTGTACGTCAGGTGTGTTGCATACCTATCGGGCGTTACGTCACATCGATCGAGTTGTTTACGTTATGTGATCATGTTCTATTACACTCCTATACAAACCAGAAGCGTTGAACTTTGAACCTTCTCGAAACTGAGGGACCGCTTAACCTACCCAACATTAGTGTCTCCAAAAACATTTGGAAGCTCCTCTAAATATATTTCAGATTACATCGAAGATACTGCTAGTGATTACGAGAAATGCTATTTTGAACCGAAAAGTATAATTCAGCAATGGATCCTTACAAAGTAGAACAATAAAGAATGTGGAAGCTTCTGCAAGAGGTATTAGGCGTGTAAAGACATAAAAGTTTAATCACAATGTGCCCGATGTTTGAAAGCCATGTGTCTAAAGCACGTGAAACATACTTGTGAAAAGTGTTGTGATAACGCCAGTGGCAGTGATTAAATTCACATAACTTTTGTATGAGTTGACAGAGTAAATGTGTAGTGTCATGTGTACTGGCTTAAATCAATAGTAGAAAACAAAGAATACCAGAAACAAATAATTCTACCAAAGTTTATAAGCAAATAGCCAGTATTGTATGTGCTTCAAAAAAAGTAATTTTATACTTTATTAATATAAAAAATACGCTCATATAAGGTGAGGTAGCATTCTGAAGAGCGATTTAGTCAGTAAATCTATATCAATGATATGCTGTACAGAAATGAAATTTGAGCCACCTTTGTAACAACAAATATTGCGAGTTTCTAGCTCTTCTTCATCGTGGGATACTTCTTACCGAGTGTAGATCAGAAATCTTGCATATTGTATCACATCCACTGTTCTTCTTAACACATTTTCCATTTTAGCAAGGACAAGTTCGTCCACTTCTACTTCCACATGACTTAGATTATTTCCAACTGATTTCACCAGTTCTATTTCATTTTTGCTGAAATTCTTGTTTTTACATTCGGCCTGACGAAAGACTGGAGACTGCATTGTAACAGCAGGCGTAGTGCGACTCTCAGAAGTAGCAGATAGATTCGCTCTACATTCCTTTAGAGGACAAGTCTTCCTCACCATAGACGTAAGCTATTTAGTTGGGCGAGTTCAAATGTTTAACAATAGATTTCCAAGAATTTTTAGATTTTGAGGTTCTGAAATTTGATTGTGTTAACATAGAAGTAATGCGATCAAACTCACGAAAAATGACAAAAACCTAGATTTATTTTGTCCTTAAAATGACTTAAAATTGCCTGTAAAAAGTATCAGATAAAATTGTCTAAATATATAGAGAAAGTGGCCCTTAAAGCGGATTAATTTCGCTCAAAATGTTATGAGCTACGTACATATGTATGTTTTCCATAAAGCATTACTCTAGCGCAGCCCTGGGCATTTGGTGCTCTCTGAGCGCAGCCCGCCACGGCCTTACACTGATAACTATGTTTAGCAGGTATCTAAATAAAATGAAGGAGCTAAGCTATTTCGCGAGTTGCGCAGGCCTGCCCCAGCGTCATCAGAAAAATAAATATGCAAAGTCATCGAAATCCGGACCCTAGGTATCACTTACCATCAGCTAGTTGCACCAATGATCTATGGAGAAGCTAAACTATATGGCGTCTTCAATTGTCTTGTAGTTTATTATCTGCGTCAGATCTCCTGCATATACAGTAGCCAATAGGAGCGCGCTACAACGTAGCTATATCGTGTGCTTGTGCGTGAAAGAGATAGACATAGTAGCATGCGCGCAGCGTAAAAATAGCGTTTCGCTGTGCGTTTTTCAAAATGCTCTGTGTCGTTCTTTTCGGTGTGTTAATGTGTTTTACAGATGAAACAAAATCTGCATCAGAACCCGACTCACATTTTTTTACCTCTAAACAGATTCGAGAAACTGTGGATTGATTTACTCCACACGCGGCAGCAGTTAACTCTTGTCACTTTTTAAAATCAAAGTTGCATCTTTCTTCGCCATTTGAGTTCCTTTAAAAAAAAAAAAAAAAAAAAAAAAACTCATACACCCTGTAAACAACTTGTTCTCTTCTACGTAATACACTATTTTTTCCCTCGTCTATCACTAACTCATTTGCTTTACTTAGGCCCTAATGACCTATAATCGCTCCACCCTTAGATCCGCACTTGATGTAAACGCAAGCCGTCAACAACTAACCGCAACATGCCGAAACTAAAGCACACCACAAAATATAGTACCTTAAATATTGACGATTATCTGTAAGTTTTCAGGATGTTTAATAACCCTGGTAAAGATTACTTGAATATAACGTGATAGCAGCGCCATTCCTAAAACTCCCGAGTAAATATCGTTCTGTTGCTCCATAAACACGAGGCATGAGTCCACGTGGCGTTTGTGTTAGTCGCAGCTGATATGAACACACACACACACACACACACACACACACACACACACACACACACACACACACACACACACACACACACACACACACAGTTTTACTTATCGACATGTTACAAGATTCTATAAATGCATAGAACTGCACATTATCTACCTGGTCCGTCCCCTGGTCAGAGTAATTAGAGGTGTATTAGAAGTAAGGGAGAAGCAAAACGGTCCACTTATTCACAAAGGTTATTCACTCCTCTGTTAACAGCTCAAGGTCTGCTTCAGTTCTGACAAATTATATGTAAATATAATTGTGTATAAATACCGAAAGGCTGAAGCTAAAATTACGTTCTTTTTTCGTACATGCTTGCACAACCGTTCTGTTTATATCTAACATAAATTTTAAGCTTGTAATAAATTGTTAATGTCCGAACGTTAATCTAGTAATTACTAAGCGAAACGAAGTTAGTTCTGAATAAGCAGCGCTGCAGGCCCGTGATTCGTTAAAGCTGTGGAGCCTCTGAAGGTCATATACAGGAGGTTTGACGCGAACCCTAGCTATAAAGGGAATTCAGGTAATGTATCCTTAAATAATACAGGGTTATTCATAAGTTCCGTGAAATATTTTAAAGTTTAGCAAGTTAACTATGCGACAGATCATGTGGCAATAGGGAGACCAGAAACTCCAAATTTTTCCAGAAACTCCATGCTGAGTAGCCTTGATCTATCGTTAGGTGGTAACAGTTATCAATAGTGGCCCTCTATTGGACAGTCGCCCTGGACATGAATATAATGCATTATACCGCTCGCAAAAGTTAAAGGCATGTGAACGCTGGCCAATGCTCAAGCAGAGCGCTGTTGCCAAGCATAGTGCGTGTACCGGCAGAGAGTCTGTACATAAGGTTGTGTGAGATGCATGCACCACATTCGGCAGCGCTGGTAGGAGGGGCAAGCGTAGGATTCGCTGGAGTCCGCAGTACGCCCCGCCTCCATATGCCTTTAAGTTTTGCGAAGATTATAATGGCGTGGACACCACGATAACCGGATTTAACTCCCTGTGAGCTTTTCCTATGGTGATTTGTAAAGGCTGTTGTCTAGTATGTGTCTCGCTACCTTCTAATCTTCAATAACTTCTTCGTAAGATACAGCGCCTTGGTTTTGTTCATGACATCCGGCAACGTGTATGGGTGGAGACGCATTACCATATCGATATTTGCCGTGTAAGTAAAGGTGGACACGTTGAGCATTTGTCAGACGTAACATGTAAGGTGCATCATATAAGCAAATTAAGTAAATAAATTCAAGGAATGCATGGAAGCGAAACATGGAAGTAAAACATGGGTGCTAAGAGCAAGTGATAAAAGACGTATTGAAGCAGCTGAAATTAGATTTTTAAGGTCGGCATTAGGGGTGAGCTTTAAAGATCAAAGAAAAAGTCAAGAAATTAGAGAAGAATTGAAGATCAAAACAGTATGGTGAAAGAAGTGAGAGGGTATCAGAAGAGATGGTATGAACATGTGCAAAGAATGTCCACTGAGCGTCTGCCGTTGCAAGCATTTTTATATAAGTCAAGGGACGGCCCAAAAAGAGATGGAAGCAGCAGTTTCGGTGATACTTAGGCTTCGGAACGGGAAAACTCCAATCCTTGATACGGAAGAAGAAGAAGAAGAAGAAGAAGAAGAAGATGATGATGATGATTATGATGATGATTATGATTATGATAAAATACTTGAGTTCAATTTTATAATCAGAAGGGAAAAGCTATTTTGAAATTGAAAAATTAAAAAACAGTGAAGGAACAAAAGTAATTGGCATGTTAAATTCAGTGTTATGGGGGTAAAAATGTTGTAAATAAAACCAAGACATTGATATTCAAAACATTAATGCAAAGTATCATGTTATATGGTGAACATTAGGTAGACACCAAGCGAATAAATTGTTGGCAACAGAGACGGACTTTTGGCGGAGAGCAGCTAGCAAATCAAGGCAGGAGAAAATTAGGAACCAGAAAATTTGAGAAATAACGAATGTTAAATTAATATTTTGGAAATAATAAAATAACGACGATTGAAATGGTTTGGGCATCTAAAGAGAATTAAGAGTAATAGGATCCCAAAAATGATGCTGGATTGGAATTGATGGCAGGAGAAGGGGGAAGCCCAGAGAATAGTGGCTGGATGAAGTAAGAAGAAACATGACAAAGGCCTCAAAGAAGAAGATGTGGAAGAACAGAAATTGATTTGGGCTGAAGGAAAACTACTGTATTGTAGAAGAATCCTTAAAAAATGTAAGCAACAAGACTTCGAGAGTTGCTCTTTCTTTTAGTGTCAAAAGCTTCGTTAGCCATCGTAATTTAGTGGTTATGACTTTTTAAAATGTTTCACGGACTTCTGAATAATCCCAACATTTTAAAAAGAGCCATCAAAGAGTTATCATAAGAATAAGCTTGAGCGTCAGTGAGAGGAAGATCACAGAATGAACTTCATCTATAAGTGGAGAGGTTAGTGTTTATTCCATTCTTTATCGTTAAATTTTACTGTTGTTCTAATACATTTCAAAACTCCCCCATCAAAAAAATAAAAAAATAAAATAAAAATAAAGAAAAGAGAAAGTGACACCTCGAATAGTAATATTTAAATTTTCTGAAGAGGAGTAAATAACGAAATGCACGAAAAACTTAAGTGAAGCTGAATTATTATTTTATAAGTTTTGCCCCACGAACTAAAATGTGCATGGGCCGCCACTGTTATAATTATAACAGTCCACAACAGCGATGTTCATCTCTAGTGTAGTTTCTTTCAGAGGCTGCGCCAGCGACCTCCGTTTCCGCCACTTTACACGCTGACATCTTAATCGTATTTTTATGGGCTTATATGCTTCCGCGGAATAAACGGCAGAATACCAAGTAGGTCATACTGTTCCTTCTCTGCTTTTTGGAATGCCAGCACAATTCTGACGTGTATGGGAGCTCGATAAAATGGCGCCAACTGGGGGAATCCCATTAAACATTTTCCACTCTGGAGCTCTTGCATTATTGCGATTTAATGAGCAGTTATAGAATTGTCATTCTGTTGATTTAGTGCCATTGAGTAATGTGCTTGTAGTTTTATTACCCAGAGGAAACCTCTTTGTGTTTTCCCTTTGTGTTAAACGATAAAGAAATAAACATAGTTCATTTTCCTGCCATATTGTCCATTTCAGAAGTACCTGGCACGTGTGTGGACTGTAGGCCTAGTAAACGAAATGTAAATGTTTCCTTTAAACACACCTAACACAGAAGACACCTTCGGAAGAAGACCTACAGACGAACACTTTTCTTTTGTAGCTCTTTCCTAGACATAATTCAGAAATCCAGACAAAGAGTTTTAGTTGTGGAATCCCCTTCTCGTAATAAAGAACTTGTTAATAAGTGACCTCAGTTGCATAGGCGCCATCCTAGGCACCATCATTCAAACTGATTTTAGTCATTTATGCTTTCTTAAGGGGATAATTACAGCTTAAGGGGAATAAAAATTAGTGATATCATCATCCTAGGGCACCACAACTTCAAAAGCGAACATCTTGGCCTTATCAATAATCCTCTTCCAACTTTTTCTACCTTTTGCTGTGCTCAAATTTGTCACTTTCAATTTCTTTAAGTCTTGCATCACATCAACTTCCCATCTCAGTTTTGGTTTGCTAACTGTTCTTCCTCCCATAGATTTCCATTTGTATAACTCTTTAACTAAACTCTGCTCATCCAACCCGAATATGTGTCCAAACTAACCCAATCTGAGTGATCTAACATAGTTTACTGTATTTTGATTCTTGATTAGTTTATTTAGCTCATTGTTTTCATTTTCCAGTTATTATCTGCTACTCTATTTGGTCCAAATATTTTCCTGAGTATTCTTCTTTCAAAGATTAATCATTTTTGTTGTATCGTTTCTTTGAGTACCCAGGTTTCGCTGGCGTATGTGATGACTGCTCTAATAACTGTTTTATGAAATCCCATTTTGCAGGTTTAGATATTAATTTACTTTTAAATAAATATTGATATTCAATAATTAACTCCTCTGTATGGACCAACCGTACGAAGTTGTTATTGAAGGCTTGAAACATAATAGTTTTTTCATGCCAGATGAAGTTAATTTCTTCTTCTTCTTCTTCTTTATCTGATTACCCTCCCCTTATGTAGGACTTACACCCCTAGGACTTACAAGTCAGTGCCTAGGGTCAGACCCCTCTCAGGGAGCACAGGAACCTCTGGACCGGACAGAGTGAAGACCTGGAAGCGGGTAGTCAGCCAATCACGAGGCCACGGCACCGTGCGAAGTTAATTTCAATTTCACAAAATTAATTTGCATGCCTAATTTCTATGCTGAAACCAGGTTTATCCCTAATATATTGAATCATTAAATTAGGCACTGTATGACAGTAAGGTACAGGATGCTTGAAATGCAGGCGAAATCGATGAATGGAAAGGTAATGATGGAGCATGGTGGAAAGAGTGGCGAGGGAAACCAAGGAATCCGCCGGATTGGAAGGTGACTACTGGTTTCTGGCCCCCCATGGGATATTAGAAGCGCAAGGGGGTGAGGAAAGCCAGTTCCCGAGTCTCGCGCTCCCCTTGGGAGTACGAACCCGAAGGGGACAGGAGAGGAAGAGAAGAACCAGGCTGAGCCGGCCTCCCCCTGGATGCTTCTAACTGGGAAAATGTAGTGACCCTGTCCTCTGCTCTGTTGTGAATCAATAGATAATCTGTTCCTTTTATCTGTCCATCTTATTAGTGGAATACTCTTTCAACATTAGCATTGTGTTGCTTTGCCTCCACAGAATACTAATCTTTTGCCTCGGAGTGCAAATGTCGCGTTGTCAACCTCTCGTTCAATGTTACTATGCATGAGCACGCTCTTTGACCGTAGTCGGTGTACTAATATACTGGGTTTTTTTTTTTCCTGAAAATGTAGGGCATTAGAGACTTTTCAAACATTTCCCCCGGACACAGGACAAAATGGTTAAAATGTAGGGTATGCCCGGCACTTTCCGGACGTCTGGTAACCCTAGTTAAGTTATTCAGAGTAAGCATGACTCCTGACATGGTTCATTAGGAATTGAACCCTCTCACCGCAATAAGATGAAAACACCGAGGTGCAAAGGTCCAACATTAATAGTGTGCTAAGTGATTTGTCTTTATTTTGGGACAGCCTATTTTTTGACTTGTATTCAACACTTAAAGTCATTACATCTAAACTAAGAAATGTTTTAATTGATGAACATTTAAGTGAATGCTTGAATGGCATTTATCTGACCTCCAACCAAATATCAATCAGTAGAAATCCGAAAAGGTGTAGTGTAATTTGATTTTATAAAAATGTTCAGAGATGTACCGTATTTTAACATCCCCCACAAATGAATGTGAATGTGCATAATATCAGAAACTGATAAAACCCACGTTAAGAAGCCCTGCAGTTTAGCAAACAATAGCGCCACTAAGTTTCCGTCCGATATGACAGAGGAGTCAAAGGGGAGTATAAAATGCGCGTATACTCTTTGCATAGTTGCTATAAGGATGTGTAAATCGATATTTCCTTTTAGAACAAAAGATATATGTATTGGCTTTTCCGCTGCGTCATCTTATTTATTTTAACTGAAGGCAGTCCAAGGATACCAGCGGTGGTATTTATGGTTTCCTTTAGCCAAAGAGATAAGCTTAAACAGACATTCATTTCATCAAACGTGGTTCTTTCAGCATCATTCATAGTTCTGTCAAATTTTGTTCAAGAAGGCAATTCATAAGTACTAAGCTTATAAATTATTTGTGCATGTATCCTCCAATGATAACAAGAATGAGGGGTTCATTATCCGGAATATTCCGGTTTTAGAAGAAGCGATGGTGAAATAAAGACATCGTTGTGCATGGAAGATACAAAGACAGAAAGTGATTCTGATTTTTCCTCTGCAGTTATTTTTCTCTCTTTTCCCAAAGTACAAACTTGTTGCTGGTCGCTGTCCTATGTATGTTTAGTTGATAAAAAGAAGAAATTTGCTGTATGTGTATTTCAGATACCTTATCTCAATTTAATTGTCATGTATACACGTGCACCTAAGGAGCGAGATGGCGCTGCGGCAACGTGTGTGACTCGCGTTTGGAGGGTCACGGGTCCGATCCCCGGCGACCGTGCAGCACTCTGACTTGGGTTTTTCCGTGGTTTCCCCATGTCACTTAAGCGAATGTTGGGGTGTTTAATTTCATACCGTGGTTTCCTTTCCACCACTTCCTTCATTTCCTTATCATCTTTCAGGTATGTTTTCAGACGAGTAATGTTGGCGGTGCCGGATAGATGGCGCGGATGCTTGCGCATGCTAACTGCTGCTCTCAACGCTAGGTGACATTTGGGCGGCTTTGTGCTCCGTTGGGGGGGGGGGGTAGAAGCGCTTGTAGGACACCGGATCCGTGGTGGTGACTGTTCGGTGGAGCTTAGCGCCGGAATGAAGAGATCTCAGCGCTTGTTAGGGACTTCCGCCCGTCTCTGTGGACCATCTAGCTGCGGAACTGTAGCACCTGTGGTTCCCTCACTTCATCTCTGTCTCCTGGGGTCGTTAGTCACAATAGATCTGCGTAGGTCGAGGTGCGCGAGGTGTCCCCCTCTGTATCTGTACCCTTTACCTTTACATGTGCACCTTGTGTTACATCCGTAATCCACACAGTAGTGTAACGCAGTTACTGCTGCTCCCTCCAAATATCTGATATGTTGCACCCACATCAGTTTTCCTACTAATTCTTCCACAAATTATTCTTTCGAAACTCCATTCTTCTAATTACTCCTTATTAATCAAGATAAAGTTTCAATTCATCTTGCACATTTCATTGTAGGATACAGTAGGTAAAACGATAGTCCGACTTTGAAAGAGCGTGCAGTTATGTAATGGCTTTGATATAACATGCTCTTTGCATTAATGGCTTCCCATTTGAGAAAAGTAGAACTATTTGAAAATAGCAAGGATTATCTCTCTTCGCACGATTTATGCCGTCATAATAAGCCGTTTTAATGTTGGGATTGCATAAACTAATGAATTGTCTAAATGTTCGACTTGATGTAAGGAAAATGAATCACATAAAAGATTTGAAATGGATTTTCCTTGAGAATGTCCTTTTTATCTTAGCTAAATTTTTAGGAGAGTTATTATTATTATTATTATTATTATTATTATTATTATTATTATTATTATTATTATTATTATTATTATTATTATTATTATTATTATTATTATTATTATTATTATTATTATTATTATTATTATTATTATTATTATTATTATTATTATTATTATTATTATTATTATTATTATTATTATTATTATTATTATTATTATTATTATTATTATTATTATTATTATTATTATTATTATTATTATTATTATTATTATTATTATTATTATTATTATTATTATTATTATTATTATTATTATTATTATTATTATTATTATTATTATTATTATTATTATTATTATTATTATTATTATTATTATTATTATTATTATTATTATTATTATTATTATTATTATTATTATTATTACTAATACTATTATTATCATCATTATTCAGTATCGAATTTCAGTATTTAAGAATACAGGACTCTTATTTGTGATGAAACGTATCATACGAAACAATAAATGCGCTATAATTAATTTCAGTGGCCATAATTTTGACTTCTTTGAACTGTTTTATCTAGTTTTCAGTATATCACACAAAGATGTGGGATTATGAATGACTTGCTTTTTTCCATCGTCTTTTGGAACGGGTTTAACGGCGCAACTATACTCCGAATGTGTAATGATCTTCGTGGGTGTACAAGTGTACTTGTTCTCATAAGCCCTGTTATCAACTGGCCGGATATACTGTTCTCTATATGCTAACAAGTGAACTGCACCGTCAGGAAGTCGATTGTATTAAATATTTTAAGAAGCCTGATTTTAGGGTTACAAGAAGCGGATGGAATGTCCAAGTAAGCATGAGTTGACATAAAATATTTTGCATCATAACCAATTGTTACTGTTCATCACTGAATTTGCTTCAAAGCCTTCTAATGTCGATGGATAAAGGAAAAAACTCGTAGTTTGTTTTTTATGAACTTTTGAAAGGAAGCCATGTTAACGCGCTAACAATAATTCGTATTGGTTTAAGCTGTTACGTAATATACAGACTACGTGTATCACCTACCCACAGAACACAATAAATAACAATTGAAAGTCATGCTTCTGCACTATGGAACAGACCCAATAGAGATCCAACAATATTTGTTGAAGATAATGACAACACAAGGGTTAAAGATGAAGTCCTTTCTGTAGCTAATTTCACTGATCTTTCGAATATAGCAGCTGTTTTCAGAACATCAGATGGAAGAATTTGAGTGTATTTAGCTGAAATCGTTGGCATCTTTACCCCAGCTTTTCAAATGTAGTTATGAGCAAATAATAGCATCAGACGTTAAAAGTTAGAAACCAAGTAAAGCATAAGATAAGGATTCAGCAGATTCATTATGAATCTATGTATATGAAGTGTTAAATAGTGCACAAAATAAAGTTTGGTGTACAAATAAATAATCACAATTTTATTATGCAAATATCTAAGCATATGTTTGTATAGGTCCCCAAGAAAACGAAGATGAGGTTCAATACTGCGGGTAAGTAAATAGAAATAGGTATATAATCTTTAAAACTAATGCGATGCATTTACAGGACTTCCTCTGCAAACTACGAACTCACATACTTATGTCCATATACAGGTAAGTCACCTAAGACTTCCACGGGAAATATCTGTGAAACAGAAATAGGAATTGAAAAAGGCTTTGATAGTTGAAGGTAGATGAAGGGCTCATTAAAGTAGATTATATAGATAATTCGAACATTTAAGAACATGTGATCTTCAACATAAAATTGTGATTTTTTTTAAAATTGAAACACTATTATTTTGTACGCAGGTGCAAATAACAAAAAATAACACTAAGATGGTATGTGTTACACCACAAATAGCTCAGTAATTCCTGGAAATTGCACCATTAAGCTTGCTTTAGTTGCAACGAAAGAGACAAACTTTAATGGGTTTTTTTTGGGGGAGGGGTGGTTGGTGGGAGGCTTTTTTTCCTTTAACACATGCATTAAGAGAGAAGGTACTGCATTCCAACAAAAAATTCAATACCGATATTTGATTGGAAATGCAGGTTTTTAGATCTCCTAAATCCAAAAAACTATGTGCGTCTGTGAACAGTATAACACAAAAACGAAAAGTCGGTTAAACATCAAACTTGTTATTTAAGTTCAGTACATTTCCAAGGTGGGGATTTTATCCCCTCTGGGAGGTCTGGCACGGGGTGCACTCAGCCTCGTTAGGTCCCGGGGGGACCAATTGAGGAGCTACTTGATGGAAAAGTAGCGGCCCCAGGTCGAGAAGACCGCATAACTGGCCGGGAGGGCTCGGGGCGCTGACCACGTCCCACCCTCCAGTACTGCACCTCACCAATGACGCCTGTAGTGGGCAGAGGTGGGGGACGCAGCGGCTGGGCGGTAGGCCTTGGCCCTTCGTGGGCTGTCGCGCGGGGTTTACATTACATTTCCAAGGATGCATGAAGATTTTCAAGAAAATCTCCCCACCCAGACTACCCTTTACATGAAATATTTTTCGAAATCTTTTATTTTCTCAAAAATGGCTCAAACCATTTTGATTAAAACATAGTATGTTTAAGATATTTTCATGACAATTGAATGTATATCTTGAATTCTCTGCGAATGTCTTCAGGAGTCCTCTGTTAAACATTATAACATGAAAAATAACTTTAAGTATGGCCTTTGTTACATCGCAATAGGTTAATTACATCCTAAGAAATTGTAGCATGAAGTTGAAGCTGGAGATACAATGAAATACACTCAACTGGTGCATCCTGAAGTTCGTCCGCGTCGTTGACTTCTAAGTGCCAACTTCACGTTGCAATAATTAATCCAGATGAGTGACTTATAACAACGCTTCAAGAGCTGTTCTTAATGTTCTTAATTACGCTGGAAATAACAGGTTTTACACACACACACACACACACACACACACACACACACACACACACACCACACACACACACACACACACGCACACGCACACGCACACGCACACGAACACGCGCACGCACTCGTGTTGCACTCACATGACATTCTCTACCCTTACACAAACTGCTTAAAAGCACCGATTCCTCTACTTCATGTTATTTGAGATAAACATTTGCAGAAATTATCGTATTGCTAGCTTTCTTGTAAGTGCAAGCGGAATATGAGAATAAAGTAGGCTTTAAGCGATAGTCCAACCTGTTAAGAGCTGATCGCTATGTGGTAGCTTTGACAGTCCATTCTTTTTGCATGACCATAAAAAATAAAAAAGAATGAACAAAAAGACTTCTCATTTGAAAAAAAGGATAAATAGTGGAAAATTCAAACATATAACAAGGAAAATTTTGTAAATGGCTGAAAGCAGATAGAAAAAAAAGAAAAGAATACAAAAGTCATGTATAATGAAAAGGACTTGTGAGTATATTCTCAGAATATTCAAGATATACATTTCATTTGCATTAAAATATCTAAACTACGTTGTATTTTAATAAAAATCGTTTGTCATTAAAAAAAAAAAAAAAAAGTAGTCCATCTAAAAGGTAGTCAGGGGCGGGGGATTTGCTTGAAAATCTTTGTGTGTCATCCTTGAAAGATGCTGGACTTAGTACATACAAAGTTTGGTATTTAATCGACTTTTCGTTTATCAGTGATACTGTTCATAAACACAAACACACACACGTATCCAAAATTCCTTTGTTTTTAGATTCAGGAATCTCAAAACATGTATTTCCGGTGAAATCTCGGTATCGAATTTTTGGTTGGAATATACTACTTTCCCTATTTATTGTAAGTGCGTAGTAGAGAACGTAAAAACGAATGACTTCCTAATTGAGAAAATTGAAGTATTGGAAATTCAAGCCAATAACAAGGAATATCTCGAAAATAGTTAATTCCACAAAAACTTTTGTTTGACGTAAATTGTGTGCTTTAAAGAGATCCACATTTTTGTGCAGCTTTAGTTAGTCCATTTCTTGCAGTTATGCAAAAGTCATCCAGAATGAAAATGACTGCAGAGACTATTGCTAGAAAGTTCAAGATATACATTTCATTTGTCATGGAAATATCTTGAACATACGTTATTTTAATAAAAATCGTTATCATTTTTATAAAACTAATATTTTCTAAATGTTTTCCATGTAAAGTGTAGTTTGAGGTATTTTTTATGAAACGAGCATTTTCTAAACGTTTTCTAAGTAAGGTGCAGTTTGAGGAATTATTACTTTCTCTATTGCGTATAGCAAGTAGAGGGAGTATTGCATTCCACCCAAAAAGTTCTATGTCAAGAGTTCACTGGAAATATATGTTTTGAGGTCCCCTGTATAAAAAACATTTTTAGAAAAGGTCCGTGTGTATGACAGCCTGTGAACAGCATAACTCAAAAACGAAAAGCTTTTTCACACGTGCAGTAAGTCGACAACGTTGCGTTGAGGTTGTTCAGGGAATTGAGCTGGTTTGTGCATGTAAAAAGGTCTGGCACTTTCGCTTTCGCTTTAATGTTTTGGGAGCTAACGCTTGTGATTGGCCTACACTCGCACAGTAAACACAGAAGGACAAGGCAGGGTATTTGTTTGCGTTCTCAAGAAGCACCGTTACTGTGTTTGTTTATGTACTGAGCTAGGGAAAGTGACACCCACACAATCTGCAGTGTTGCCAGCTTGCTTTCGAGAAAACTAAAATATCTCCGTAGGAAATGGTTAGAGACAAAAATGTAAGATACAAAATGTGTTCCAAATATCGAGATCTATCACTGGTTTAAGTTAGTGAATTACTTCCCTTTCAACCGCTAGGGTGGATAATGTTAGAAAACTTGCATCAAAGTTATACGGACAAAGAGCTACTATTTTCACTATTTTCTATAAGATTATAAGTTTCTTTTTCTTTCTGAGTACATTGAGTTCCTCGCTGGAAGCTCTGACGACTACTGGTATAAGGACACTGCCGTATGGAGGCAATTCCCGTATTCTATAGCTTGTTTCATAGTCGGAAGAATTTCAATTCAACCAAACAACGGCAACGAAATAATACAAGTCAAAATGTTTAAATTATTACCCTGAAAAAAGTAGCGTGAGAGCTGAGAAAGAGACGGCTTAAAGTGGTTAAACCATTAGAGAACGAATGTGCTTATCTTTAAAGTGAAGAATTAGAATAATATCACCTTAGAATTCTGTAGATAAAAAATAACACGACATCGAACGAGGCGATGTCCGAAGCCGAATTTACCACATGAGTTTCACAGTCACGTGACAATTTGAAAAAGCCACCAGATAGAGTATAGTGTTACAAAACATCGATTACCTGCTTGTCTGCTTAGTGTGCTTCTAGTACAAATATTAGCGATATAATAAGATCATTTTATTCTGGAATATTTTATAGCTATAGCTGTGGATGTATTGCGCGTGTTACAGACAGCAAGAACAAATGTTTCTCTTGTAGTGAATGATGTCAAGAAATACAAATGTTTCCCCTGTGGACCACATGTTCTGAGGGGAAAGTGTTTAGACATCCGCGTCTAAAACAAAACGCTGCTCAGAGTGCTTCAGTTCGACCTCCCCTCCACCGCCCCGGCCCAGATCGTGCCCACTCCAGGCAGAGCCTTGGCGCGTTTCATCTGTCAGTGTGCAACCCACGACGCACAGCTACGGGCGCACTGGTTTGTGCAACTAGTAAATCCTCCCTGTTAGTACTTTTCTACCATTCAACAACAGGTGAGTAAACAACTGTGTCAGTAGAATTGGCCACTGTGTCACAGTTTGCAAAAAAATCTTCAGTTATAACATTCTTAGCATTAATAATACCGTTAATCTAATTTTAGATTGCTAATTTTTCTCCCGTACATCTCTGACGAGTTGCATGTGGTCCTTTGCTTCGTTTTACTGCTAACCCTTTCCACGATGCTTTACTGTGTTTGGAAAATCTCGAAATATTTACACACATACTCCATTTAACCATTTAAACACCGAAGTCGAATGAATGCCATGTGCCAAGTTTAAATCGGGGTTCTTTTAAATACACAAATATTTTTTTAAATTCTCCCCAACACGAGGAAACTTTCCACGTAGAAAAATGTTTGTTATTTTTAGACTGGTGATTTGTTTAAAATATATGCTACAAAAACTGCATGCATCTGTATATAACCTATGAAGTCCTAATTCTCATTTAATGTTATAAAAACACTGTTATGCTAAACGTGTAGAACTTATGTCATTTACGAAATATTCCTCCAAGCCAACATTTAACTTTAAGCTCCATTTGTACAGCCTGTATGAAAAAGATCACTCTTTTTTTAGGGATAAACCCTTTACTAACAAAAATCTACTTATGCTGTAAATAGCGAGTATCATTTCCGCAACCTGTATTTAATTAAGCAAGTTTTATTATGTAAGACAAATTCTACGCAAACTGTTGTTCTGATTAAGTAAAATGGATTGCATTTTTTTTTTTTTTTTTTTTTTTTTTTTTGTGTATGTTATTTGAAGATCGGTAAAGAGGGCGGGTATTTCCTCCTCTTTACTTAATGTTGCTTTAACGTCTAGGTCACATCGTCTTGTTAGCTATAGATTCTTTGTGTGTGTGTGTGTGTGTGTGTGTGTGTGTGTGTGTGTGTGTGTGTGTGTGTGTGTGTGTGTGTGTGTGTGTGTGTGTGTGTGCGTGTGTACTAGGAGCAGGAATTTAAGTTGCATAGTTGACTTCCTGCAACATCTGCTGTAGTAACTTGATGACAGACGGCTTCAGTTGCGTCAATGCTTTCCTAAAACATCAGGTTCATTACTATTCATTCAACCGAAGGATGTTAAATGGCCGCAGTAGTGTAGTTGCTTCCACATACCATTGTATTTGTATTGCATTCCGTGGATGGAGCTTACGCTCGTGGTACTGATATCCTTTTACACATTTGAATCAATTGAAAATGCCGGTAATTGTTTACAAACTCGACCGCTCGAGAAAACGAATGAAATATACTGCAATGGATGCAGTTTTTATTGCTGATTACGATTTTGAAAGTTTTATTTGGTGCTCAAGCTTCGTTTTTTATTTATGAGCAAATTTCGTACATGCAATGCAGCGGTTTTATTTCGCGTATGCGGCGGATATTTAGCAAATTGATGCTAATAAACGAGTATACTATACGCTAGAATGATTGATTAATGTATTTACGTTGAGATTGTTATTGCTGATTACAATTTTGGAAGTTTTATTTGGCGGTCAATCTTCGTTTTCGTTTTGCTTGTGTTAGGTTAGGTTTAGTGTGTGTATGAGTGTGGTAACAGGGACCTGTGTTATTGAAATTTTGCCCGTGTTAGGTTAGGTTGGGTGAGGTGACAGGTTTCTGTGCCATCGAAATATTTACAACTTGGGCAGTGTTTATGCAACAATTTCAACGTAAATGCATTAACCAGTAATTCTAGCATATATTATATAAGTAAATCAATAGAACTGTCCAGAAGTGAACCTACCTATTTGTCCCTTATTAAAACCCGAGACCACTCCCATAACGCCTCTGGCACCCGGGGCCGATCCCCGATACCGGCCTCGTGATTCCCACTGAGTAGCTATTCTGAGGGAAAGGTCGATCCCTAAAAGTCAAGTAGTCGCCTGCCACTCGGGGGAGTAGGCGCGTTGACCGTCGCCACCCCTATTGCACTCCTCCTTGGCCTTGGCTACGGCTGGAGGATGCAGCGGCCAGGCAATAGGGATACCCTCTGGAAAGGGAAGACGCCCTATGGATTATTCTTAAAATCTGAGACTTTTTAAATCTAAACCCAAACTAGTTCTAATTAAGATGTTTTCACCTTTAAAAACCTGCAAGTAAACCTATAGATTACGTACCATAATGGAAATTCCCTTTTATGGGTAATATCATGCTCACCACCTACTACTCGCATTTATTCAAGTGTTATATTTTTAAGTTTTTGATACTACCACAATGATAATCACATTTGTTTACATTTTGTAAAGGGAAGGACAATACATCATTGACATCGCACGCGTTTTTTATTCTTATTTTTAATTTTTTTTTTTAATTTTTTATTTATTTTTTATTTATTTTTTTTTCTTCTCACTAAATAAGATTTATTTTTTCATATAATGAAGCAAATATTTAAGACTCCAGTGAAAGAATCTGATGTATTGCACTCACATGACTTTCTCTACTATTGTACTAACCATTCTTACAAACTCTTATTCCTATATTTTCTTCGTGTTGGTTGAGATAAACATTTGCAGAAATTGTAGGTACAAGGAGAAAATGGGAATACAATAGGCTTTGAACAATAGTCACAACTTTTAAGGCTTTCAAATGTTGCTCTTTTTGCACGGTTAACATATAAAAAATGAATGACGATGTTCCATCTGACAGAAGTATAAGTTCTCAAAAAATTGCACAAATAACAAGGAATATTTCCAAAATGGTTCACTCCACAAAACAAATTTATTTAGACATAACTTGTATGTTTTTAGCAAGATCTACAATTTTGTATAGTAAGATTTGGTCTATCTCTTACGGTTTACCAGTTGTGCAAATGTCTTCTAGATTAGATAGGACTTCATGGGCTATAACCAGAAAATTCAAGATATACATTTCATTTGTCATAAAAATATCTCAAACATACGACACTTTAATCAAAATCGTCAGTCTTTTTCAAGAAAATCAAAATTTTCGAAACATTTTCCATGTAAAGGGTTGTTTAGCGTGGAGGAATTTTCTTCAAAATTTTCGTGTCGCATCCTTGAAAGACATTAACTTTAAATATCAACTTTGGTTTTTAACCGACTTTTCGTTTTGAATTATGCTGTCCACAGGCTGATAGACACGCACGGACCTTTTTCTAAAAATGTGTTTTTTTATACACTGGGCCTCAAAATATATTTCCGGTGAAATATCGACATCAAATTGAATCTAGGAAAAGTGACCACCCACACAATCTGCAGTGTTGCCAGATTGTTTTCGATAAAACAAAATATCTCCGTAGGAAATGGCCAGAGACAAAAACGTAAGATACAAAATGTGTTCCAAATACCGAGATCTACCACTGGTTTAAATTAATGTGATGACTTCCCTTCCACTTGGTATATATTCAATTAGAAAGCACTGAAACTTCAGTAAGCAAAGTGGAATGCTGAATTTATTTACTAAGTAACTTGATTATAACGCGGTATTAGTAACGAGATAATCTCAAACTTAAGTTCAAAAGTATGCAAGAATGCACAAGCTAAGAGAAAAAATTATAGCAGATACAACATTTAATGGCCGGTGGCAGGAGTTGTTCAACACATCTATTCAAAGACTCGGCACGCCTTTGGATGTTGTATAGTAAAACATGCTGCTCCGCTGGTGATATATCATTTGCTCCCACTGATTATATTTGTGTACAAGGAAAGAGAATAGTCTGATTATGAGGTGGCCAGCCGCCATTAAATTTTGTCTGTTATAATTATAATCAAATTACTTTAACGGCCCATAGCGCTCTGATAGAGAAGAGTGCGAAGAAACCCGATACTGGCATGGGAATTTTCTCCTCTTCTAAGAGATCTGGTGCGCTCAGACTTGGGAAGTCCTTGGGGACCACTTATGAAACCACTTGATGGAAAACCAATGTCAAAAACCACTTCAAAGCTGTCGGAGTGGTGGCACGCCAACCACATGGCATCCCCTTTACTACGGTCTGCCCGTGTTTTCTGTGTATAGAGGCGAAGATACAGCGGGCTTGCGGTAAGCCTTAGTCCATTGGGGATGTCGTGCCAGGAGTTACGTTTTTGTAGTTAACTAATTTGATTACTTGTTTGTGAAAAGAGTAAATACTGTTGTCATGGACGCTATTTCTTCACTAGAAATTGTGATTAATCCTTTCCCGTTTTCTTCCATTACGGTCACAGCTATGTTAGGCTTTTGACCACTAGAGTGTTGGCAGGCCGAGGACAGCCCGAGGTGTGTTAGATATGCACCTGCCCTTGTCAGGGCTTAACCACTGTAGTGACGGGGTGTGGGGTTTGCAGTGTAGCGAGTGTAATTGAGGTTGGGGTAGTGACAGCAGGTATTAAAGTATTTACTGTATGCCTATTTGGCCTCATTTTGCGACAAGAGATATTTAAATCGGTATGAGGTTTATTATTGCATAACTGTTCTAGTTTAAGCAACTCATATGTTGCTTAAGAAGTTTTATGTATATAACTGCCAGGAGTTAATTTAATAAGTTAAGAGTATATATTTTTCTACGCTTTAGGAGCTTTCATGCTGGTGTTTTTTCAGGTACTTTTCTTAACCTGACAAAGCGAATCTTGACTAACTCGGCTCTACGAACCCCGGCTCATTTAACAGCTCATTCCACGTATTGTGCAGATCCGAGTAGCACAACAGACGCTAATATCTCTCTCACCCTTTGCTCTTTATCTCCTAATTTTCGTCCATACTCTTTAGTTGTGTCCAACGTCTTCTTATGAGCTAATGCCATCTTGTTGTTGTACTACCCCTCCTTCGTTTTGTGCATGAAGCATTTCAACTTCACTCACTCAGGTAACCAAGCATTAGAGAGGTTTGGCTTTTAGTCCCATGAATACGTCATGGCTCGACGAACAGTAGGTGGAGACAAATCCGTCCACTCCTCTTTTAAATTAGGTTGAGCACCGCTGCGCCGAACTCTTTGTGGGTTCGTTTCAACACATGTATTTTCAAAATTTAATTTAACAGAAATGTTTACGGTGTCTAATAAACACCATCTTGCTAGCTTTAAAATCGCAGTTTGATGAACTTTGCTTATTAACATAAAGGATACGTTTCCGATAAGGTTTATCAGGAACCAAAATCACTGCTAAAATCATGCAAGTACCTATCGCTTATGCACTTTCGTTGGCCTTGCTATTTATTTTTGATAAAATTCCCAATACAGGGAATGTTAACATTGTTACTTTGCCATTTAATTCTTGTTTTGCATTTTTCTAAATTATCCCATGCATCTGACTACTGAGAACTTGCAAGTTCACCTGTAAGATAATATATTTTATTTATTTAGTGTTATTTGATTATAACTAATAGTTATATTGACACGTGACTAAAACTTCCCAAAATTTCGTTTACTAGCTTTATTTTTAAACTTTGAAAGTTTGAATATAGTCGTAAAACTGATATAGTTTGAACGGCTCGGTACTTAATAATTTTTGAGGGCTTTACTCTGAAAATTAAGTTAGTGCACACTCGGAATGGTCATGTCGGCATATTTAACTTTGGAACGACTGCAATGATAAATCGTCATGTTTGGATTTTATTACTCCGATTCCAAACAATGAACACTACTATTTATATTTATACTTCCAGAATCTAGGAACATTGAAAAATGAATCTAATTAAAGAAAAAAATTAGTTCTCAAACCAGGGATCGAACCCGTTTCATTTCAGGATCGGTTTAAAACAAAAATGTTTGGAAGCAGTTCTAGTTTGAAGAAGACTATACCAGTATATCATGATTGGCACAGAAGTCTCAAATGACGTGGAAATGAAATTAAAGAAAAATCTTTAAAACGAAGTTTGTGAATGACAGTATTATACTTATTAAACATTTCAAATGCATTGCGGTGGCGTCGTGGCCGAGTGGTTAGACCGTTCGCCTATCACCGAAGCGGCCCGAGTTCGATCCTATGGACCCGCAGTGGTATTCGTGGTGGGTGAAGCGGCGACTGGGGAAGGGGGTTCCTCCGGATTCTCCGGTTTTCCTCACCACTCATTCCACCAATTGCTTCATCACCTTTCCAATCACCCATCTCATCTAAATTTCATATTATCCTCTTTCTCACGATCATACCTGGTGCTGTGCTGACCACCCGCTTCCAGGTCTTCATTCCATCCGGTCCATCGGTTCGTCTGCTCCCAGACAGGCGTCCTAGGCACAGGTTTTCAAGTCCTAGGGGACGCAAGTGCTCCATACGGGGAGGGTAAGAAGAAGATAAAACATACTCAGGTCGTGATTTATTAACAAAACAACATTAAAATTAATTATACCATCCATTGATTGAACTAGTAAAACTGTTAAAATGTTCCAATTAAGACAGAAGGCTCTACATTTAATAAATACGAGTATTTCATTTGCATACGTTCCAATATTCTTTTCACTTTTAATATGTTGGGTATACAGATTACATTATTAGATATTTTAAGTTCCTGTATTATCACAGGATAAGAGCTAAAATATTTCTTTCATATGCAGACATTTGAAGAAGCTAGAAAATTGTCTAAAATAATTATAAATAATGCTTATTAATCTTACATATACACCATGCCGAGAATAGTAATAATAGGCACTTTGGAATTATAATATTAAGAAGGTAAATTTCCGATTAAATCGTAAATAATAGAACATCCGCGCAACAAATTTACAAATGAATGATAAAATACGAATAGTTTGGCTTATTGTTTTAAATCTGTATATGACAAAACCTTAAGTCATTATATTAATGAACCAATTAGCATCTGTTAAAAAAATCACTATACAACAGCGATGTCCAACATTTGCGAAAGAGGAGATTGGATTTACCTCCTTCCGCTATACGTGGACTATGCCATTCTTTAACAGTGGGACGTGCATTGTGTTGCAGTGGCGGTTTGGTTGCATGCGTTTGATTCACAAAAGCACTTTCTTATGCGCCACACATCTGTTCATTAGTTACTTCTTTGGTACTGCTTACGTTTAAGAAGTCGATCTATATTTGGCGACAAAGTCGAAGCCTTAGAAGATCCACCAAGTGATCGTCGCGTAACCTGTTGCGATTGAGTTTTAATATAGTTCAATTTGGAGAAACTGTTTTTAAATATAGCTAGAGCTGTACACACATCCGTGCAAATGCTTATTTCTCTGTCTACTTCATTTTAATCGACATAAGCATGTTTTATTTAATAAATTTTTGTCTGTCTATTACTGTTTGCCATTTGTGCAAAAATCATCCAGAATGAAAGCCTTCTGAGACATTCGCAGAAAATTCAAGGCATGACTTGGCAAGTGCCATGGAATCGCCTGTTTGTGTCCATCACTGAGTATTGATTGTCTGTTGTGAGCTGATTCATCCTGTGAGTGAAAGAGGAGATGGCGAATAGCAGCTACTTAGGTAAGCGTCTCCAAAGAGACAAGGTTGGACATCACTGCTATACAAGATGTAAATGAAGTACTTAAAAGCTTACGCCAAAAACTAGTTGTGGAGTGATCATTTACTACCATATATAAATATTAAAAGGTACTCTTAAGTGACTAGCTCAGAGCCGCCCAAACTTTTACATGCAAGGCCACTAATTATAAAGGCGATTGGTCGTGGGCCTTTTGCGCAGTTTAGCAAACTTATAGATAAATTCAAGATTCTACGGAATGTTTACTTAATGTTATTGAATACATTTATATTTCACATGGTATATTACCCAGTTCTGAAGAACCTTCCACTATAACTGTAAAAGTTCATTCAACTCGTCTAATGCCAACTGTGAACTGGTGTTTTGAAGTTAATAAGTTTTTTAAATCCTGATGTGCGGTTTTTGCTCGGATATGCTTTGGAGATATCCATTACTCACGCTAGACCTTAGCGGTGATCTTTGCAAGTGGGCTTTGAAAATGTTTTATTTACATGTACATGTTGATGTAAACATGAAATTCAAACATCCATTTGTTTCTTCAGTGCTGAATATTTTTTTCTGGCAATAACCTGTAGGAATTACAAAGAGTCTAGGGCTGAAGGTTCCTTTAATTATAGCATTGCATTGCAAACCTAACAGCTTTAGTTGCAGCAGCTTAGGTATTTTATCAAAATCAAAAGTGAAGGATGACCAAAACAGAGAAACCTGCGATTCCAGCTTTACAAAATCAGTGAACCTATATTTCTAAAGTCTTGTTCAAGGTCCTCAATAACTTTTACAAAAGAGTTAGTGTCGAAAGATACTTCCGATAGTGGTTTTTAGGGGTACCAAGGAAATGTGTTCATTTCTGCAAGCTAATTTGTCTCTTGAGTAATTTTCATATCGGCTAAAATGATTAAACTGTGATGAGTTTGTCTTTAACTTCTAGGGTCAAGTTCAAGTCATTCAAATATCTTAATAATGTTATTAATGAATACTTTCGTTTAAAAGAAAATATGCATAATGGTGAAGTCATCTAAAAATGTAATCCTACCAGTCGGAATCACCTTATTCACACCCTTTCTCTTTTAGAAATTTGCAAATTACCTCTCGCAAAGCTGGAGATATAGTTGACTACGACTAAGCTGCCTTATTTCTGCATGATAAATTACGTCTCCGTATTCATACTCATATGATCTAGAAAACATTTAAATTTGCGGTGAGTTAATATCTTTGTTCGGATAAATTAATCAATTTGGTGACAATCTGCATAACATTGCCAAGTTTAACTACCTTTGCGCATAGCGCCTCCTGATGTACAATGCAATGTAATTTATCCACTTTTCCTCCAAAAGCTTCAGTTTTTTTCTTGATCAGCTCTGTCATTCTAAAATCAATTCTTTCCATACTAAGTGCGCAGTTCTTCCCATTATTGCAATACTGTTGAACTGTATGGTATATTTAAAGCCACGCTTTTTATACTCTCCTTTCCCTTTCAAACCAGTGTCATTTGTTCTGGCTCCCTCAGTGCTTTACTTAGTTTACGGAATCTCTATAGCCTTCAACCGCTTGTTCAGAAAATCCATGATCAGTTGCCCTCTTTACATAGTGATGACTTTTGGGTGGTCTTCGCCTGAATTCCTGGTAATTGTGGTATTGTAGGCAACGAACAAGCGGATCAAGCAGCGAAAGATGGGATTCTTCATCCCGGACAACAGATTTTTCGCCCTTTACCTACGAATTTGAAGAGTTTTTTGCGCAGAAAGATCTGTTTCAATGGCAATAGTGGTGGTTTACATCTACCACCAAATTCCGAGAGGTCAAGACTACAGCGCTTCCTTGGTGTTGCTCCTCTCGTCCCTTCCATCGCGAGGAGATCGCACTTGCTCGGCTTCGTATTGGCCACTGTTACACTTGTAAATCCGTATCCTTAGTGGTGAACCACCATTTCACTGCGGAGTGCACTTTAACTGTGAAGCATTTCCTCAGCCTGTGTCGTCACTTCCTTCCTTCGCCGTCAGCTTGGTCTGTCTCATGATTTAATTAATATTTTAGGAGATGACTCTGCCTCTATTGCCAAGCTTCTGTTATGTTTTACTAAGTAGTTTCTTTACAAACATTTAACTTACGCAGTTTTCGCGTGATATTAACTGTCGAACTGCCAGAAGTGTTGCACCTACTTGTTTGTTATTGTTTTATCATGAATTGCTTTCTGTGCTAAGAAAAAAGGGAGAGGGGTCATCTACTACAAACTTTGAGTTTTGAAGGCAAAGAAAAATCACATCTCGATGCATTTCACCCAATTCTTTCAAGTATTTTGAATTTTTAAATCCATTTGTAGCATACTGGAAGTGTCTGACGATAACAATAGTGTACATTTAAACACCTGGAAGGAAGACCAAGGCCAGTGACCAGTTCTGATCTTTGGTCACTTCCTCTTTAAGGTAACTTCTCCATGAGCAAAATAGCAAGGGAAGTGCGTCAGTTACGGATTTAGCTTGTACGAAGCAGATTAAAGGGAGTTTGTTGGGAGGGGGCGGTCGGCCGTTGTCTCTTGTGTTCAGTGTAAACCATTAACCAAACGGTAGCCTTCGAAGCACTTCAATAGCGACTAACTAGCGCAATATAAGACAGAATGATGGTCTGTTGAAGCGAAAGGCTGACTTTTTTCGGACAAGATAGGACTTCCAACGTTGTACTCGTAAAATGTGTACGCTTAGAAAGTATTGGAGCTGGCTGAATTCTAAGGAATATGCACAACATATAGAAATTTATATACTTTATATTTATTTGTTTATTTATTTACGCTACTAAGGATCGCTCCAATAATTACAACGCACCATATGCAATTATTTATTGCAATGAATGTATATGTACCTAATATATTATTTGGAATACATAGAAAATTTAATATAGCATCTGAGGTTGCGACTTTGTCTATTGATTCTTCTACAAACTATTTTACTGAAGCTTATTCTTTTATTTGCCTCTGTTAATTGAATTGTATCATTACTCATTTCATTGTAGGTGCGACCACAAAATTGAACCGATAGCCAAATCTTTAAAAAGCTCATCGCTTTTAACTTTAACGAGATCTAAATGTTCACAGGAATTCACAGTAGGTATGCAGAAAATCCAAGATATTTATTTTGTTAGTCATGCATGGGTATACCTTAATCATACGGAATTTAGGGGTTCGATCCCAAGCAACTGTTTGTGAGTTTCGCGGTGGAGAAGCGGCATCTTGGCCGGGTTTTATCTGAGCTCTTCTCCTTCCCCCGCCTTTCATTCCATCAACTGCTCCATCACCTTCCTTCCGTCAACCTTGCCTTCATTTCATATCATCTTCCTCGCACTCATACTAGACTCCGGGGCACTCCCTCCCGTTTGTTTGTTTATTTACTTATTTATTTAATTTTTTTTGTCACACCTTCGTTTCTTGGTAGCCAAGATCACATTGATCGGCTGGAAGAGATTCGGAGCACAAACCACCTCCTACCCTCCACTACTGCACCCCATTCATGACCTCTGTTGGGAGCTGGGGGCGTGGCGGTCGTATGATAAGTCTTGGCCATGCATGGCCTGCTGTGCTACAGAGTTTAGTATCTGCAAATGATTATTTCTTATTAAATTACAAGATATGTCTAAAAGGTGATTGCTCGTTAAATGGGTTTGTTGTACACCACTGAAGAAATACTTTAAATGCACCTGTAATTTCACTTAAGACAAAAAGTGCTATTTCGTCTTCTCTTTATATAATAAATAATTATGATGATGACGATGATGATGATAATTATAATAATATTAATATAGATTAAACCTTTAGAAACTTCCCAGAGACGTTACAACAATAATATATTAATTTTCACTGATTTAATGCGCATTTGAATCCAATGTGCACAGCCATTTTGAATTGAGTCAAAACAGATGCGTAAATAGCATACATTTTTCTTTTCTCTTCTTTTTTCCGTTAATAGCATATACACATTTGTAATATGGTTACCAAGGCAGTGTTCAACGTAGCAGTGTACATAAACACTTTCTTCTGTTTGACTTTAACAAGATAGAAACTTAAAACATTCAATAAAGTCGACGCATATTTTGGAAATATTTGGCAATTTAATATTTTTGCATCTCATTACAATTTCTTAGTCCGGACTTTCGAGATTGATATATAAATTCATTTGCATTCGAATCAAACGAAAGCAAAGCTTTGCAGCAGTTAAGAGTACTTGAGCAAAAGAAAAATGAGATTTAAATCTTGCACGTTTGAGAACTCTTTTCTACGTCTTCGCGTTGAGACATGTTATGTAACTGGCCGTTATTTGACCTCTAGGTATGCCTGTTACAAATTATTCATATCCCAGAACACGGTTCTTTGTTCATTTTTCAGCCCTTCGGCATTCTTTATTGCAAGAATGCTGGTCTTACTTTCAAGAAGACTTTCTCTCAAGAGCAAATGTAGTGACAGCGTCTGACTACAATTAGCTCATAGGCATGCAAATGCAAGTAGACATCAATTAAGCCTTCGGTTACATTCTGAGTATTCGCCGATCTGAAATCTCGCTCCCTGCCAAGAAGTGCATAATGGAGAGTATAACTGCATACATCCTGTCTTATTAGCGATGACACATTCTGTCGCCTATTATAAGGCCCAGATTTCCATGCAAATGCACGTTTTACATATGTTGCTTACACTGCTGAAACATTGTAGTTCATCTATTTCAAGACTTATGTATTCCAAATAACAGTATTTTTACTTTCTCTACTACGTATAATAAGTAGGGGAAGTATTGTATTCGACCCAAAAATTCGATGTGAGATTTCACCGGAAATGTTTGGAGGCCCCCTGAATCCAAAAAAAAAGCATTCTTAGAAAAAGGTGTGTGCGCGTGCGTGTGGGTGTGTGCGTGCGCGTGCATGTGCGCGCGTGTGCGCGTGTGCATGCGCGTGTGTGTTTTTATAATTTCGTTCAATACAAAGTTTGTAAAACCGATCCTAAACATATTTCCTGTTGTATTCTGTGTTATGAGGTTTCCCTTTCGAATTATTTCATCTACTTCAGCATTGAATGTTTCACCGAAGTGAGTCAGCCAGTTTTGACATTTGAATAGCGGCTCTACAGCGTCAAATTACGTAAGCTGTTGCGCATCTGTAGCACAGTGCAACTAGATTCTCTAACCTGATCATAACATAAGAAAAGCAGAGGAGGTGATAATGAAATGTGGCACATTTTTCGCGAATGAAGGCTCTCATTGGTTGAAATTTGAAATTGTTATACATATGATTGGTTCATTTCAATCAAGTCACATGAGTGGAATAGTCTTTAAAATCGCGCTGTGACGAAATGGGTGTAGTAACTAGGCAAAAGCTTGAAGTACTTAGCTCAAATTCTGATCTGAAATTCGTGAAAACAGTGAAAGATATACCTACTTTGTGGGGGAAATGCAAAGGACTTAGAATTCGACCACACCCTCAGCCAGATTTCCTCTCTTAAGTACGCATCTCATTTCTTCTGAAGCAGAAAAATCTTTTTCAGCTTTCATGAATGTTCTACTGATAAACGCATGAGCTTAAGTGAGCAGAATTTGTTCACTGTTTTAAAAGAGAATAAAATTCATTGCAGTACAGTGTAAATTCTGATAGTGTATGTTTTTTGCCCTTCATGTACATGTTTGAAGATACGATAGTGTATAAATGCAGTCTTATTTTTAGGTTTAATAGTGCAGGGAGATGTTCTGCTGCACTATCTTTATTCTTGTAGTCTCAAATAATGAAAAAGGACAATATACCTTACAAAGTCAAACTCTTTCTCTGGTTTATTTGTAAAACATTTGCAGCTTTATGTTCATGACTGTTTTAAACGCCGGAGCAGGGCTCTAAGATTAATAAAGTGGTGCTAATAGCGGCTATTGCGATGACGTAAGGCCATGTGGCAAAGAAAATTAGGTAAGAGATTGCTACTTGTAGATGGGTTGAGTGCTATTGTCTCATAGCAAGCTTCCAGGATGTTTCCATGAATCTTACTTTGTTGACGTTGGTCAACACAGCTAAGAAGTGGCGGAACTCTATTTAAAGAAGTCTCCTGCTTTGAACAAATGATGAAACGAATGACATGAAACGTTGATGAGTCAGAGTAAATATTATTCCGCATGCGGATAAAACTTTGTACACATGGAGATACTTTGCTCTACCAAAGTGAGATTTCTAGCATCTCTTACAGATTTTTCCATATAATAAGGTCAAAGCCCCAGAAAATTGAGGGGAATAACCTGAAATTAAAACTACTCTGTAAACCGGAAATAACATATCAACTTGAACAAAGAGAATGTCCTTCCAAGAGAAGTTAAAATGACACTGCTTTTTATTCACTATTGCACAGAAGTGTAGCTTTCAACCAAAAACTTAGAACGTGGTAATTTCATTAGAAATACAGGCACTTGAAGAGATTAATTAGATAACATTTTCCTTTAAACTAGGTATTTTTTTCTAAATGCAAGGAGAATATTCAGCGGAAATTTTCCAGGCCAAATTTGCACCTGCTTGGAAAATAATTTTTATTTCTTAGAGATTACCAAAGATTTCGATCCAAAGATGATAAACTAGTGATAAATGCATTACACATTTTATTTAAATTGTATGCAAATCTAAGCTACTGAACATTAAATGAGGTTTAATTAACCATACTTTGCCATGCGTTACAAGTAATTAAACACTGATAGAAAGGACATATTATGTTTTAACATTCTTCGCTATTTCTTTAATGCTGGAAGGACATGCCGCTAAAATATTTCAAACTTATCCATCCCACACTCTTCTTATTTACATCCCAATGCGGCAAACATCTCTACAATTCCACTCATACGTGGCTTAGTTAAAATCAGTCAATCATGTGCATAACATTTCAAATTTCAACCAATGACAACCTTCGTTCGCGAAAAATGTATGAAATTTCATTATCACTTCCGCTGAATTTTATCATCTCTGCTTTCCGTATATTATGATCAGGTTAGAGAATCTAGCTGCATAGTTCTACAGATGCGCAACAGGCTACGTAATTTGACGCTACAGAGCCACTAAGTTTAAATGTCAAAGAATGAGTGACTCTCAGTTCGGTGAAGCATCTATGCTGAAATAGATGAAACAATTCGAAGGGGGAAACCTCACAACTTAGAATACAACAGGAAATAATGTTTGAAATAGTTTGAAAAATGTATTGAGTGAAATTATAAATTATCAATTTTTGACATTGCCAACATCTTAAAAATTGGAGCATCAATGTGAGAATCTTGTAGGCTTTGTCAATGGACGCTTATGCATGTATTCACGCTACATGTTTCTTTTAAGAGATTAGTAATTAAAATGCAACATTTAAATAACATTTAATTTCCTTTAATTAGTCTTAATAAATGCAACTCGTGCTCGTAAATTGGCAATCACTCGTGGCATCGTTTACGGCAATTGTTCGTCCGTTAATGATAATTCCCTGAGGTAGCCCCAATCCATCAGAACCACTATAACGTGACAAAGCGTTATGGAAAAATTCTGGAAACCTGATGGAGCAGAAACCACTGTTACAACTGGGGATGATAGTAAAAATTTCGTTTAGTAAAGCGCAGCATGTCTTTAGCCAGACATATTTGGTGAAAGGATTGCCGCAGGTAATGATGCCGCTTCAAATATTTTATAACAAACGCTCCACGACGAAAAATAAACATATATCCTCTCTCCCTTAAGCTACTCTTCAGGCATTCTCACACGCTTTTACACAAAAGGAAATGGTCTACCAAAAGACCAATAACCCACGCATTCAGTATGCTGCATAATGCACGTGCGTGTTGGCGGAGGGGAGAGGTTCGTAAGCAGCCTTGGGAGATGGTGTGGTAATGTGTTAAGGGATTGTGTGCCGGAGTAGCGGATACAATATATAATAATGAACGTATCAACTGTCAGAAATAAGTGCTCTCAATGTTCTTGATATATTGTTCTATCGTAAACAAGCACTTCTTGACACATTTTCATTGCTTAATTTAAGCAGCTTGATTTGCTTTACGGGCTTTCAAGGCGCGAAGACATGAAAGTCATTCTCTTTTTGCACTACACATGTGAGACGTAGCATTTATTTAATTTTTTATTTAAAATATATGAAGTTTAGTATATGATCTAAAGTATGGTATGATACGCGTACGCCGACGATACAGCGGTTGGTTCAAAAGACCTCATGAAACTACAAAACAAACGATGTGAAAGAACAGTGTTGCAAACACGTTTTAGAAATAAGCACTTCAAAGACCGAAATTAGTGTTTAGACAAGGAGAGCGGGCTCCAGCTTCGGTAGAAATCTTTATCAAAGGAAGAAGAAAGAGTTCAAATACCTGGGCATCACACTAGAAACAAGTGTCAAATGTTTTATAAAGCTTGTAACAGAGAAATCAGCACAAGCTATAAGGGCGGTACACAAAATTAGCTACATTAGAACCCTCAAGTTAGAGACAACAATATTCAGAACAAAAATCATAACAATCCTAGCGCAGGGGATATAAATTGTATGGTCATACCCACAGAACAGGTCACACCTTAGCGAAAGGAACCTATCCGTACTAGAATGAGTAAAAGAGCTGTCGGAGTGTCAAAGACTACCAGATCCAGACTCGTCTACCTCTTCGCAAGAGAAACATTCCTCATTGAGGATCTCAGACCAAGCACAGGAGCCTCAGAGCCGATACTAAAATCGCTGAAAAGAAGAGAAGAAAAGGGACCTTGATAGGCCGGACATAGACGAAATGAGGCACGTGATTACAAGATGGCAGTACATGGGTTTCAGCATGTGATTTATAACCACTCAGCATTTCATGAACCAGGGAAAAGTGTGAATGTAAACTATATTAACGCTATCATTTCGAACTCTGCAGCAAAACAGTAAAATCAATTGAAGGCTATGCAAACCAAGGTGTAAATGGAGTGCGTAATCTCAATAATGTAATGGAAATGTGTTTTACCTCTTTTTATATGACTATTTAGCTGAAATAAACATATTATATGTATTATCTGACAAAAGCTAAAAGCAAATGCTTTTGGACACCGTTTATATCCGCTGCATTTTCTCCTGTGTAAGTTAATAAATAAATAATAAAGTAATAGAAATAGTCATTATCCATCCTTATCTACCGAAGAATGATTCAGTGTAATTCGCACCGACACGAGTTGGGCCGAGGTTCCTAGTTCAAATCCCTCCGGAGCCGTCCTCTCTAACACGTTATCTCAGGTTTAGCTCCGTCCCAGTACTGGAATTTGTTGGGGAGGTTCGTAACGTTTCCTCCCCAAACCTCCTTTCCCAATTATTATCCCATTACGTCTAGCATCGGTGTCCACCGCCTGTGGTGCCGTATGCAGTTAGAGCGGGCATTAACCGCTGTTAAAAACTGATAATTCTCTTGCATCACATTCTGGAGGAATTACGACCAAATTCGCAGTTCTGATCTTGTTTAGCGTGCTTCTTTCAGTGTTTTCTTTTTATTAGAATTTTCAAAGTTCGTATACCTACCAGTTTATACAATAAAGTCAAGGTGAAGGATATTTAACACCTATCGTTATCAATAGGAATATTAATGGTACAGGTTTAATTTAAGGTCCTCGTATAAAAGTTACATGCAATAATACGAATGGAGCAATAATATCGTAGGAAGAAGAGATAAATAAAAATAATAGCAATAACGATAAACTAAAATTACACATTGAAAATTTTGTGAACAGTAAACAAAAGATAAGTGACAATGTATTTGTCATAGTTTTACATTTTAGTGTGCATTAACTACTTTTAGGTTAAAGACTAAAACACTGTAGTATTTTTTAAAAGTCTGCTCCAACAATACTTGGTTTATATTTCAAGGCTACTCAAGAAGCAAATTTATTATTTGCTTTTATGTTTTACGTGATATTGTTTAAAAATGTTTCAATTTCTGACCTTAAAAAAGAAACACGTTTGCGAGAAGAAATGATATAATGACAAATAGACAAAGCCCTGTAAACAGGGCAGAATATTTGATATTTGAATAAAGGAAAAATGTAGGTACAGTCAATTTTACCGGAGTTTGATGGGTTGAATAAGGGAAGTAACTTGAGAAGTCAGTCCAAGAAGGACCAGAACGGTGTCCACACTGACATGTCAGTCTCAACAACACATATCTCGCCTTTCTTGTTTTACGTTCTGTAACTACAAAGAATGACGTCATCAAGTTTATGATCTGAGCGAGCAGGGCAGACGCCGGAAGGAGATTCATCATCGCTATTCATAACCGAGTCTTGGCGAAGGGAGCAGGTTGCTGAATGTGGGTGTGTCCATTATGTCATCGTGAATGGGCGAGAATGTCTCTTGTGTGCCGTCACTGTCGAAGGCATGTGCCTTTTCTCCTTCAAGCAGTAATACATAATTATATTACATCATAATCCCAAGCGCAGGTCCCTGGAATCGCACAATTAAAGGACTGGTCTGTTGTTATTCTGATTGAACAGGTGTCCAAGGACGTCCAGTTACATGTTGTGTTGGCGAGGATGACCATGCGGAAGAAGGTTTCCACTCCCCACTGAAAGGAAGGTTTATCAGAACAAAAACTACGCGTTACATTCGCAAGCCTTTCTCTTCCCATTATCGTTTATTTTATATACCTTCTACAAACTACTCTTACAAACCTGTTTTCTGTGTCTACTTCATGCTACAGTGTTGAGTGAATGGAGTTTAAGGGCCCGTCGACAGGTCATTTGGGCCTATCGTGCTATAGGCAGGCATGGGGAAGAGGGGTGACTGCAATACAATCTAGTATTTACCCTCTCCACTTGCCCCTTCACCAAATGCAGGCCACATCTCTTTTGCGGTTCTGTTTCTCGTCTTTACAAACAAGGTAAGCTTTTCAAGGCGTGCAGTGGCGAACCGTATAGAAATATGATGTATTGGTTTTGTGATTACGAGGTAGCGATGACGTTATGTACATTTTCTTTTGGCACAGCAAACACAAAGCTTTATTTTTACTAGGAACACAAAAGTGCTTATGTTCTTATTCTGCTTTGAAGTATCTTTTTTACTTGTTATGCGACATGATTTCCACCACTGACACAATTTGAGGAACTGGCCGGTTCTCTGAGGTAGATAACAGTGGAGGCGTGGCTTGTTAGCTAACCGGCGTAGGGGAAATGACCTGTTGTGTCAGTTCTCCCCATCAATGTTATAGGAGAAACGGTTTAATGGCCGCTCCCATAAGTTTAACTAGCCGAGATTACGCTAAATGCCAACTTTACAATAGGATGTACTAGTATCAAACAACTTATTCCGTAAAACCTACTTTGCAAATCTTGTTTTGAAACAACACATTTCATGTTATATACATCATACTGCATTTACTAATACGAATTGTGTTGTAAAACTGGCAATGAGGAAGTATCCAACAATTATTTTATGCATTAAAACAATAGTTGCTTATATGCACACGTGAGGCACAAGGACATCTGCACAACCATTTAAACCGAACACTTCACCCACCTGCAAGATAAGATGAATTACAGTACGAGCGTATCTTTACCTGGGGTACCTTCTAGGAGAAGTTACTGGTACTGATATAACTTAACAGACGGAATGTCACTGAAAGTAACCAGAGCACTACATGTCACATTTGGCTTTTGGTGAATTACACATTACGAGTAGTCATATACCGGCTCCGTTTTAAGAATATGTATGTTGCGTTGTAAACAAAACCACATGCATTAGTTCAACACCATTGGCTAGTTCACCCTAATAACCCTTGCGGAGGGAAAATTAGTTCGCAATGATATCTCAATTTCCTATATTTGCTAAAAAATATATAAAACTACCACTTTATTAGAAATCATTGAGTGAAATAGTTTTGAATTAGCCATCCAGTACATTACCATTTTGCCCTGCTTCCAAATATTTCATATTCTTCCCAACAGAGGCCACATCCGTTATAGAGTCGCTTAGTCGCGTTCTACAACTTCCAGGCTAACATTTAATTTTTGGCTTCCGCCATCCTACAACATCCTAAGTCCCGTCATATAGTGGTTAAACCCTAAAAGGGTAGGTACACGAATGACACACCTCGCGCTGTTCTCAGCCTGCCAACTGGTAGTCAGTCAGTGACCGCTGAGTAATAAATTTATCCGCTTCAGTGCAGCAATTTTTTGTTTACATTATCTCTTTAGGGCATTAAGGGTTTCGCTCATAATTTACCATTGAGTTAAAGTTAAACCTGAGGCACTACAGTGTTTGTGTCCTGTAGCAACTAGGATGCTGATCTCATGCCCACATATGCGAGGCAGAGGTGGACGATCATCTAGCCGACGAGGAGATAATGTGGTCAGGACCATGATCTCTCCAGCCGAAATGTTGCCTTCTGTGACCTTTAGATACCTATCGTAGCTCCTCAAATGCATCATGATGTTGATGGCCTCAGCTAAAATTGTTCCTTTACTCTGCAAAACATAGACATGTATTGCACATAAGAAAAAGGATCTGTTCTATGTATTTTCATATAATAACTTATATACTACAATATTCATATAAAAAGCTATTCACCTATCATAAAATACATTAGTACTAGAAATAATTTCAAATTATTATTAGTAGTAAAGTCATTCTGAATAAAAATCTGATGTGTTGCACTCACTTGACTTTGTCTACTCTTCTACCAACTATTCTTACACACTCTTATTGCTTTATCTTCATGTTAGTTGAGATAAACATTTGCAGAAATTATCTTATTGCTCATTTTCTTGTAGGTGCATCGGGAATGAGGGAATATAGTAGGCTTTGAGCGATAGTCAAATCTTTGAAAGCTTTGAGATTCCGTTCTCTTTGCACGGCTAAGATACAAAAAAATCAGTAATGATCTTCCATTTGTGGAAAGTATTTTAAACTAACACAAATAACGGGGAATATCTCCGAAATGGTTGACTACCAAAAAAATATTTATTGGGTGTTTTAGCAAGATGTACATATTTTGCGTAGTAAAATTTGGTCTATCTCTTACGGTTTGCCAATTACGCGAAAGTCATCCAGAGTAAACAGGATTACATGGGCTATAGCCAAAAATTCAAGATATTAATTTCATTTGCCACAAAATTATCTCAAACGTATGACATCTTTAACCAAAATCGTTAGCCATTTTCGTGAAAATTAAAATAATCGAAAACTTTTCAACACAAAGGCTAGTTTAGGGTGGAGGAATTTTCCTCAGAATCTCCGTGTCGCATCCTCAAAGTATATTAAACTTAGATATGAACTTTTGTTTTTAACCGACTTTTTGAGTAATCCTCTAGTTATACGCGCGCGCGCGCGCGCGCACACACACACACACACACACACACACAAACACACACACACTTTCGAAAACTGCTTCTTTTTGGATTCAGAGGGCTCAAAACGTACGTTCAGTGAACATCGAACTTCTGGGTGGATTACAATAGAGGCAAGTAGCGGAGAAAAGTGATATCTTGTATTTATAATGTGAAGCATGAAACGTTTAAAAGTATTCGAAGGGCGCACCCAATTTTCTTTCACTCTGAGGCACACGCCATGTTACATAAGTTTACATGAGTGACATCTACGCAGATGTATTTATTGTTTATGGGCAATTATCTGTTAAATTAATGATATAGAGAGCCAATTTCGATCAGCTGCTGGATTCCAAAAAGGTTGCATCATCTGCTTAAAGTGTTAATGTTTTCTCGGCTTTTATAACAAAAGCTAGTAGGTCCTCTGTGGTGGAGAAATAGCGTGTCTGTCACATATTCGAGAGGTTCCAAGTTCAAATCTCGGCTAGGGTGCACTAACCTAGATAAGGTTTCCTTTCATATTTTCCCCTATCCTGAAAGACGAATGTCGGGTAGTCTATGCGCTCCGGGCTCATTGGAACATCATTTCACCCATTTCATTCATCGTCCGGTATGACATAATCGGGAAAAGGACGTTAAACCTAAAAAACCCGCAATTGCTTCAAGGCAGCGCATCTGCGAAGAAAATCTTTTCTTATTTGCTTTGATATTTTTATCATATATTTACGCAATACTTAAGATATATAATGTATACAAAATTTTAATGGACTATGTCAAACGGTTGTTACAGTATTAATCTTTTATTCATAATTAACAACTTTTTGTTACGATAATAAGAAAAGCCCATTGGACCGTAAGGCTTAATATATTGTTCCAAATTTTCGACTTGAGTTTAGTATACAAAATTAGACATTTCTTTGTAGACGTCTTAATTTTAATTTCTTTAAGAGGAAAGAAAGTTTTTGTATACATGTTGCTGAATTTTTCAACTTTTTCATAGCGGTTATATTTAATTTTATCTGAACTGTTTAAAATGTTTCCACTAGTTTACAGCAATTTTCAAGCTGTCCTGAAAATTTCTGTCTAATAATCTATAAACGGTGGTCCAAGGACTATTGAATGATTTTATTTATTTGTTTATTTATTATTTTTTGTTTTATTTGATCTTTATTTTTTAATTTATTTTTTACTGTTCTTTTTATATGTCGCAAGGTTTTTTGACCTCATTTTACTATCATTCTTTGTCATAACTTTAGGCTCATAAGCATAAAATTTGCAGGCTTCATGCGTTGGTTTTTAAAATATAGGTTTCAGAGGAAATTAAGGATTCTCTTTTTCCAGTGTACCTAATAATCCTTGTACAATTGTTGTGCGTATACCTATTTTCAAGGTGTGTAACATACCTTTTTAAATGTTTGATTTTACGGAAATTATGTATATAAATTTAGGTTATTTATTTTTAAATGTCATACTGGGTAAATATTGTAAAACTGAAAATGTTATTACCAATAAAAATATTGATATTCATTACATCGTACACGTATATACATTCATACTTTCAGATTCTGTGAAGGGTGGTAAATAACCTTGGGTAGAGAAAAATTCCTACCACCCAACTGAACTTGATTTTATCCTATTATTGTTTCTACACAATTTTGCCATTGTTAAATATTCTCTTAATGCGATTTTTCTTCGTTTACTTTGAAACTATTAAGACTTTCTCTGAAGATGGATGTAGAGATATAAAACAGCCTCTTCCTCATATAGGTAGTTCTAGATCTATGATTTTAATGATTGACATTTAGGAAAATAAAAGCATGCAATACTTCAGTTCTTCAAGTCAAAGTTTTGATGTTGCACAAAATTAAATCTTCGAATGTATACAAATATGTTCGATAAATAATACGAAAGTTTACGAAGGTTGAATTTTTGAAATGTTCGTCACATGAAGCTTTTCATATGGGTAGGTTTGGATTTTCATTTTGTGCAATATTTTCTTAGCAAGTTGTGTACACATAAATTCTAATGTAAATTAAGTTTTCATGATAAGTAGTTTAAGCAAATCTCTGATAAAAATGCGAACTTGGTTGAAAGTAGCCGTGGTAAATAGCATTGTTGACATGGCCGCACTGACAGCTATTGCGCTTAATATTAAAGTGCATTTACACTTGCACTATATTCATCTTTACCTTCAGTTGAACTTGTTCAGGGAGAATGTGCATCCCAACAAAGGTGGAGTGCACAATTTTGGAGAGTGGTGTTGGAAACGGGAATCAGAAGTTGGGGAAAGGAATTAAAGCATTCATTTTCAGATGTGGGCATTCAAAATTAGCTGTATCAGGGATCCAAGAACAGGATACTTAATAAAATTTTAACTATCTTTCTTGTTCCCCGTCACAGTAAACTGCACTCTTGCGGTAAGTGTCTTTATTGTAGAAATTATCTAAGTAGGGTTAGACTTAGAGTTATACAACAAAGAAGGACATTACCAGATCTATGTAGATCCATTGTAGCTAACAACATCCCCCCCCCCTCCACGAGGAAGTGATGAAGTGAAGGAACCACAGAAGCCTAAAGGCCGCTGGCAGACAGTCCACAGTGACGCTTGGAAGTCCCTAACAGCTCCAGACCCGCCCTATTGCTGGAACTACCTAGAGAAGGCGAAGAATTGCCCATCGACCAAGCAGCCTTCAAGTGTCTACGGGGAGGAGTCTTTCCTTTGAGCAAGTACTCACACAGTCTGTTCAGATCGCCTTATGCCACGAAACGTAAGCATAACCCTGAAAAATAAGAAGAAAACTTAATGAAAGGGAAATGATTGAAAGGAAATCATGGTAGATGAGAAACAACTCCAACATTCACCTAACAACCAGGGAAAATCACGGTCAGAGTAGGCAGTCCATGGGAATCGAACCTGGGACCTCCAGAATGCGAACTCACTCGACCGCATAGCCTCGTTCGGTTACGATAAGTAAGTAGTGGGTGTTAATTTAAAAGTGTACCATGACATGCTGTATGACGTCATTTGTCTAGCCGCTGAACCTTCCGTAGAGGCGTATGGCGTGTCAGAACAGTTGCCTGTCCACCAAGGCGTTCAGATCTTAATATGAGAATCTTCCACGTCTCAGTAAAAGATTGCCTCTAGACGTCACGTGTCCTTCCAAATTGTCTCTCAAATTGTGTTCGGTCGATATTGAAGGTGTGTAAAATTTATAAGTGGAGTACATGTGATATTGCTAGCGTAAGACACACGAATTTGTCAACGAGGGTGTAGTGGTTCCCTGCGAATGTAAACAAAAACACTATTTGTGTGGAATGTAGAGACGTTGATATGGTTATGCAATACAAATCAATGCCTTTATTTTATCTTAAACTCTTGAGATTCCGAAGCACGTTACGTTTTATGACATGACTAAGTTTAGTGGGTGAGCTACCAAAATAATAAAGTTGTGCACGTTTTGTCTGTACAGCAGACGAGCAGTCGGTTCCCCACGCTGTGCGGTCACATAAATTTTATTGGAAAAAAGCGTGGGTGCTTTCCAGATATTTTTATCATCTTTATCATCTGCAAATTTTCAAGTCCATCAGACGACCCTTAAGTTGTTGAAAATTACGTCGAAGGATTCCTTTGCATTGATACATTTTTGGGTGGAATACAATGTTTCCTCTACTTTACTACACGTAGTAGAGAAAGTAAAAAGGCGTTCTGTGTAGTTTGCATTTATATCACCAGTCAACTAATCGTGTTTTCGTAAGGACACGCGCTTTGCCACAAAACTAGCTTCTTCCACTCTTCCATCGTTTCCATCTATCTCTTAGTCTGAAAATTAGAACCATTTGAGTTAATCGCGATGGAGATAAACAACTGTGGGGAGGAATAGGAAATGAAAAAGTATCGGGAACAAAGATTGTATAAGTATTTCAAATAATCTGACAGTCGATTTCTCCTCAATGCCCTTAAAGTTTACGTTACTTTGCCATGACTTTTGTGAAAATTTCCCTGCTTAGTAATATCTTTAATATAATATAGTTTTAAACTGCACAACGTTGTTTGATATTTTCTGAAAGCGTCAAAGTTTGAAAAAAGAAGAAAAGTGGGTGGGGGGGAACACAAGTAGTTCAGTTCTTTTGGAGCAATAATATATTACAGAAATCATTTTTAAACTACCTGGTTATTCAGAAACTACAGCTCTACAGATAAAAAATATCTTTATCTCACTAAAGTATCCATTGTTGGCTTAGGAAATAGGTAGTCACATTTTCTCACAGAATATGGCTCACTCTGGAGGTGTATAGGCTAAAAGCTGGGAAGTTAAATCAGAGTTGAAAATTATATGTCACGGCCAAGGCAAACAAGGTCACGAGAAAGAATAATGGTGATCGCAAAATTAACTCCATTAGTGCAATTAACCAGAAACTCGTATATTAGAAGCACTTCCAGCGTTGCAAGTCATCTTTAAGGTAAGTAATTGAAGTCGTCTCTGAGGTTTGCGGGATACATGAATCAGATAAGGAAGGTTTCGGGTACTCAGGGATACAGCATCTATGTTTTGTGTACCTACCGTGACGTTCAATTTTCCAGCTTAACTTTTTAAGTCTACATAAACGTAGTGAGACACTATTTATTATTAAATACTAATCCTGGTATCGTGGATAATTAGAAGCCCGGAAATTAAACATAAGTCCCATTTAAGGTATAGTAAGTTGGTATAATTGAAATCACTGTGTATTACTATGTTGCCTAGATAAACGGCGCTGTGAACACTGGAGGGTACAATCAGTTGTAGCACTCTCGATTACAATAACATGGCCAGTACAAGTAAAACGGAGTAGTGTGCATTAATATTACAACATCCAAGACGTTTTTTTGTGTTATTAACACATATGTTTCCGTGTTTTCTACATTGCTGCATGCCGCTTGCCTCAAATCACTTCCTCTTCCCTTGCGGCAGCAGTACACAGCTCAGTGACGTCACACGCTGAACTGGTTTTCAGTATGAGCATGTTCTGCGGTGTGAGCTGACGTGACTATTTGTACTCCTAGGCGAAGACGGTCTAGCGCGATTTCGGGTGTCCTGTCATGGTAGTTGAACACCGGCACGGACATACAATGTATTTTGCGTGTATGATTCACGTTTCCAAAGAGTTTTGTTCGTAGCAATGTCTTGATCGAGTAAGGAAAACACATTAAATATACACATCCGTCAATGCCGCAGTAAGGGGGAGCTTTCCTGTGAGCACCACAGGAAAAGAACAAAATTATATATAACACAAAGCGCATGCAATGTTACTGAAAGCTTTACCCAGACCCTGCTTCAAAGGCAACAAAGTCCTTCATCACATTTAAGTTTCATTAGCGATTGAGTTCTACAGTTTACTGATGATAGGCGAAGCACCGCTCAAAGCGATAGCCTGAATACTGTTAACCGAATGGTACTCTTAATTATTGAAGCCCGTGTTCTTTGTACCGACCGGCGCACCTGGTGGCAGTTTCCCATCACACCAGCGTATCAGTGACGAATTACACCATTGCTACTACTGGGGAAGCTAACCGAGCGAGGTGGCTCTGTGGTAACGTGTGAAGTTACTCACATTCCTGTTAAATCAATACAAATATATGTAAGTAAACTATCATCTTCAAAAACAAAAACACAAAAAGTAAACATAATATCGTGTATGAACCCTCAGCATATATAACTGTCCAAAACCTTCGGGGCATAGACAAAATGTAGCTCCCAGGCTTCTTGGATTTGTGCCCAGAGGCCACATCTTGTCCTTCGCCCAGCTACAGGGGCATTGGAGCAGAGCTCCCTTTTCACCTTAGCACACACATTCACAATAGGGTTCAAATCTGGTGAACAGGGAGGCCAGTCTATCACTCTGATATCCTGCCTCTCTGCGAACCAATTTCAAACCTTTCGAGATGTGTGAACAGGATGATTATGCTGTACGAATTCAATAACTCCAGCAGGATATCCCATCCTCAAAGCGGGAACCGAAATATTCTCAAGTATTACTGTGTACTGCGCACTGTTCAGCGTATTGTCAAGCTGCCACAGGACACCTAGACCTTCCTTGATATCTAGCTGCAACTTTATACAGATAAACGACCATGATGAAATTGTGAAGTCACGTACTTTGCATCGTATCGGGACCTCTTTGGACGATAGACAATCACCTTTTCCTTACGCGAGGAAGAAAATGACACCTCGTCTGAAAATATCACGTTATTCCATTGTAGTTGGTATTTTCCTCTGTAGGCGAAAGGCGAAACAATCTGTGATCTTCTGTCAGAGATATATAATCAATCAATCAATCTCATAGGGAGTAGGAAAGCCCTCTATTTTTAAGTTCCAGTTCTACCACTCAAACTTTGCCCACACGGCTTGTGTGTTTAAAAACACCAACTGTAAGTTTGTTGGAATAAATAAATAATAATTACCATGTGAAGGTTATTTAATCCTGGGATATAAAGTACTTACAATAGTAAGTCACCATTGGGGTAATTGTCTCTGATGTGAGACTGCCTTTGTGGTTTACCAGGAGAAATACGAACTGGTTTGAGAATTTAATGCCATTCTGGCAGTTTGTCACAATAGCTCAATGGTTAGGGCAGCCGCCTGGTAAGCGGAAGGTCTGTGGTTCAAATCCCAGTTGTGGCATTGAAGTTTTAAGTTCCAGTTCTACCTCTCGAACGCTAGTTGTTGATATACATTTCAGGTGACGAACTTTGCAATATAATTATCTTACAAACTTGCAAATTAGGATGAAAAAATAAAGAGTGATACACCAATAGATTGACCTAGAAAGAGGAAATAATTTGTTTAAAAGCCGTATATTGGTGTAAGACACGAAAAAGAAGAAATATTGCTTTCTATTGTTGTGCAAGCGTGACCTTTTCGTCTGCACTGTCACGAAGAGTTCGTCTTGCAGAAACAAGGCTACTTCCTTTCTTGGATGAAGGGCGGTGTCTGCGTGTAAAATAACACTTAAGAGTCGGGTTACTCAATAAATGACAGAGTAAAATGAAAGCGGCGGTGTGTGAAAGATGCCATGAAAACAGCTTATTGGCTTCATCGCCGTCTTCATCATTAGTGATCTAAATATATATAGCTGCTTTTAGCGAACTTAATTGCAAATAAACAATTGATAACTAAGAGTCTATTTTTATTCTCTATCGTACTGAAGGTGAAGGAAGTGTTGTATTTCACAGAGATATAATCGGAAATACATTTTTGAGATCCACAAGTCCAAAGAAAAGTCTGCGTGTGAAGAGTAACTAAAAAATGGCGAACTTGCGTAAGAACCAAACTTACTATTTAAGCTCATTATCTAAATATGTGACATGAGAAATTTCTTAATAAATTCTGCAAAATGTGCTTTGCAAGAAAAATGTTTCTTTATTTTCTCAAAAATGGCTCTTAACGATTTTGATCAAAATACCATACATTTAAATATTTGCATGACTAAAATATTTATCTTGAATTTAGCTTGATTACACTGTGCTGTCCTCTACACCCTAAATGTTGTTTAATTTTGTGTTGTGGTAAACCGGAGAGATAAACAAAAGGTAATTACATAAAAAGTTTAGATGTCGTTAAGATACACAACTTATTTCAAAATAATTGTTTTATGAGTATTTCTGAGATATTCTTTGTTATCGATTTGAATTTTTGAAGTGCTAGTGTATTTTGACTCTCGTGATGTGATTTAATATTTTGAAACTTTAAAAGTACTTAGGATGGAAATGCACAATCGAAATGTGTGATTAAAATGCAGGGGGAGAGAGGGGGGGGGGGGAGAACAAAGAAGGTGTTCAGGGGTGAAGCAATAGTTTAGATCGGTCAAGAGTGAATTTTGGAGACAGTCAAATTTCGAGCGTCGTAAATACTGAAAGGCATTAAAGATTCCTTTATGTTACATCCCTACGAATTTTTCTAATTACTAATTTGTATGTGCATGTCTTTTCTATAAACTGCTCGATTTTTGTTGCACTTGATGATTATTGAGCATAAACCGTTTTCGAAATATTATGTGCTGAATGTTCACACTTTCCCAAATGCGTCATTTACAGGGCATATTTGGTAGTGTGAAACTTTTCTTGTTTCTTTCCGATATAACCAAATGCGCTCAATAAATATAAAAGCCTTAAAACTCAATTCATGCAATTTTTCAAAGAACTGTTGGTTTACAGGGATTGTGTGTCCAAATAGTCACCACGACATCGTTTTGTTTCAGACATGCTAGAAGTGTTGTTCCTGGTTTTGGCAGTCCTCAACTGTCCGTTTTCCGATGGTGCCGCTACACCACCGCCTTCTCCTCACCTGCCAGTCAAAGTTTACGATCTTAGCCATGGCTACGACGAGAAGACTTTGTCTTGGGTAACCAGCCAAAGTTTCGAGTTTACCAAGAAAGAAGAGAAAACCTCAAACGACGGTACTTGGTAAGTTGTTAAATAGATTCTACTTGATTTATTCTAGATTGTTACATTATGTATATACTCCTACTATACACATCAATAATAAATGTTTTAAATAATCAACTCAATTCCAGATTAATTTTCTTTCGGTATTCTACCACATAAAATATACTCCCTCCAGTACATATTTTTATCATATTAGTATCTGCTCCTGTATGGAATAACAACCGAGGTTACCTGCCGAATGAAATAGCTTAGTCCAGGGCCTCTCAAAGCTTAAAATCGTACCAGGTGCAGAAGTTCCTTGCACCGTACATCGTGGTGACTCGGTTAAGTTCGGCTCAACTCGTGCGCTGCAGAGTGAAGAAGCGTGTGTTGATAGTCGGTGAAATAGATGCGAGCAATTCAATACCTAATAATGCCGTAACCTGCTCCAAAGAAGGCAAACAATGCCGAAAGTCCATTTTTTTAATCAAAGTGGGAACTTTCCTATTATTTTGAAAGTCGTGAGCCAAAAGCTTCATCTGCGGTACAATAATTACCTGTGTAAGAAAATAATCTGCTGAAATACATTATAATAAGAGTACATCAGAAACTTATGTGAAGTCATAGTATAGGGGGCCTTAGAGAGGAACAATTAAAGAGGTTGTTACATCTTACAGAAGAGCATCCTTTTATCCATAAAGGTTTGTAGTAGTGATTACTAAATCATTAACACAAAAGACAGATTTGGTCATAAAAAAGACAGACAAATTAACTCGTTCAACTCTGGGCACTGCACATGAAAATTACGCAGTGAGCAAAAGGGAGACCGACGGCAAAGTAACAGGGGATGTTTGCACCGAGGTAAATTTTTCGTAGTGCATTTTGCACCTTCCAATGCACCTTGAGAGGCCGGGTCTAGTCTGTAACGTTGGTGATTCGCAATTGGGAAGTGCTGGTTTTAGATCCCGTAGGCCGACTAATCTGACTTTTCCTGTAGTTTCCGTGAGTTAGCAAGATAATCAAATTGGATTATTAATACTGCGACCTAAAGTTCTACTTTAAGTCTAAAACAATAGTAAACACGGAAAAAGATGGTAATAGCGAATACACTGCCATCTAACCGTGTATATATATACACCCTACACATGTAAAGCAGACATTCAATTACCAAAGTTAAGGTTTCTGTGAAAACGTTACCAAACTGCCATCTGCCCGTCATAGAAACAGAAGCGGGTCCAAATGACCTCGTTGTCGAAGGACCCTTAACTCCAACTCACTCACTTCCAGCAGAGGTACAGTTGCCTAGCTCTAAGGACTCTGTGGACACGTGATGAAGATAGTATGGTAAAGGGATGAGACCATGATTCAGACATTTACAGAGTTTGAGGATTGGTTCCTTACAGTGGAACAAGGAAAAAAAAGTTCATGTAAAATGTGTTCCAAAATCCGTTGTTTTCGATTTATTAAAGTTCAAGTGTTATTAATAAAATAATTTTTAAGTGAAACAATCTATTTTTGGGCATTGTCAGCTTATTAAGAAGTGTTTGACAGATAAACCCAATCAGATATTCAAAATGTCCTCTTTGAATCTAGAGGTTTCACCCTCTCAAACACTTCCTGACTGTAGCATGTAAACAATTGAAACGTTACAGATATATATATATATATATATATGCCTTTAGTTAACTCACTACATGTAAACAAATGACAAATATAAATAAGTATCTATGACAACACATCGCAATGTACGTGAGATACAATGAGCCACAGCCTTCTATGAATGAGTACATAGATATATGAAGTTGGTTGAATCTGGAAAGTCTTGAATATAAACCTTCATTAATAGATTAATAACGGAAAACAAAGCATTTTGGGACTTAAGTTTACGTGAACTTCTTGTTTTGGTGTAAGGAACCCATCTTTAATCTTTGTAAAAGCATTTTTGAATCATCTTGTATAGAAGGTAGTGTCACAGTTTTAAGCTTTTTAAACCATTATTTATAGCCGATAGATTTTTGTTTTCAGATTTATCATTGTACTCTTTTTCGCATTGTAAATGTTTTAATCATGCTACTTCTGTTTTTCCATGTTGTTGTTCCATATGTTATGAGAGGGAAAAATTGAAAAAAGAAAGTATTCTTAGAGTATTTCACTTGTACTGCATTTTAGGATAGAAATCTGATAACGTAATTGATTTGTATTCTTCATTAAGAGTTCAATATGCAATGTAAACTATTGTCCTCGCAAAAATCTAGTAATTTTGTATTCTGTACATGCTTAATTACATTGCCCCCTAGTTCAGGTTTTGGGAAGTAAACTGTTTCATTTATTTCACTGGAAATCCTATTGTGTGATTCTTGTCTTTATGACAAGCGTATTAGCAGGAAAATAATCATTTTTGTTTTAAGCTATTATTTATATTTTAAGCTACTCTTTGTTCCGACTTGAAATTAAGATGCTTACATCTACTAAAAATAGGAGTCTTTTATGGCTGACACGACATTTAATGGCGGGTGACTCGACACAAAATCCAATCAGACGCATTGTGCTGTTGTATAGTTAAACACGCTGTGAAATCACGCTGTAAAGCTGGTGATATAAATATAATTTGCACCCACAAAGTTTATTTGCACAACAGAAAAGAGAATAGCAATGGTCAGCTATCAGCCGCCAATAAATGTCGTGTCTGTCATAATGTTCATTAATGTATGTAATAAACAGTAATGGTCCTAGTACTCAGCCCTGAGGAATTTGCCAGCCTATGTTGTCTAGGTCTAGATCTAAGTTTCTGTTTTAAAATACTTACACTTCTATACCTGTATTCTTTCATTAGGTACGCATCGAACGAGTTCAAGACAGCAGAACACAGTGGAACGCATTTGGACGCGCCGTATCATTTTTCAAGGATAGGCTGGAAGGTTGGAGATATTCCACTGAATAATTTCATTGCTCAAGGTTAGTGAAGAGCAATTTTTATGTAATTTGCATCTCCCCACTTAAGGAGGAAAGAAACAGAAAATCATTGTTCACTGGTTAGGTTAAAATACTGTAGACATGGTATCGTGCAAAGCAAAATACATTCAACAGTTGTCTTGCTGATACAAAAGAAATAATAAAAATCATTATGTTGTTGTTGTTGTTTTCTAGTGCCTTGCATCTGGCAATGAAGCCATTAGCATTCGTGCTTTCCAATACTTTTGAACTGTAGTTTCTTCTGATCTTAATGCTTCACAGGTCTTCAAGTGTTCTTCATTCATTTCTGCTGGATCGTTACACAGGACACATATTGGTGAGGCTGAGATACCTATTCTGTAGAGATGACTTGCCAAGCAGTCATGATTTGTCAATAGTCGGAAGGCTGCAACAGCTGTTTTCCTTGGTCTCTGGGGGATTATATCTGGATTGGAAAGTAGTGTAATCCATTTTTTATCTTTGGCATTTGTTTCTATTTCTTGTAGGTATGAATGACAAAAATTTTTAATGATCAAGCGTTTTATTGAGGAATATGAGAAATTGAATTTAGACTTTTGTGTTATTGTTGTGCCTTTCTTTGCAAGTGAGTCTGCAGCTTCGTTCCCCATGACTCCACAGTGTGCTGGAATCCATTGGAGATGAACAGTCTTATTAACTTTTTGGAGTTGTGTTAACATTTTGTAGCATTCTCTAATTTTTGTTGACTTCTTTGTAGTATTTGAACATATTCCCTGAATTGCAGCTTTAGAATCTGAAAGAATTACTGCCTTGTTAAATTTATTTAAGGGAAGATTTAATAATTGTCGGAGAGCAATGTATATAGCCTCTATTTCTCCATCATAATTTGTTGTGTCTCTGCCAACAGAATGATAAAAGGAAAAATGTGAACATGTAACTCCAGCTCCAGTAAGGTTTTCCTTCGAGGATCCATCAGTATATATGTGCAGCCATTCTTCTGTGGGATACCTAGTATTGAATGTTTCCAGAGCTAGAAGTTTTTGTATTTCTTTTGGTGTGTCTGATTTACTTATTTCCTCTATTAATTCCAAATTGAAGGTAGGTTGCAATAATTCCAATGGATTTTCTCTAATAAGTAGATTTTCTCTGGTGTTAGGAATGTTCAATTTGGATTTAATCTGTGTTACCTTTTCTAGGAAACTACTATGAGTTTTAAGGATTGAAGGGGGGAGGTTCTCTTCTGTCCATTTAGAGTTTGGCAGTCGTAACATTTTCTCGTGTTGGAGCAATGCTTGTTCTTCTATTTTTGTTGTTATTGATGGGGTCCGTGTTAAGGCAAGCATGGCATCAATAGGTGTGGATTTAACTGCTCCAGTGATTAGGCGAAGAGCCTGATTTTGTATTTGTTCAAGTTTATTGATGTTAGTATTTGCTGCTGTTATTAAAGCTTCAGAACAGTACAAGAGGTTTGGTTTAATATACATTTTGTATGTTGTGTTAAGGACTCTCCTTGAGCAGCCCCATTTAGCACCAGCTATCCTTTTCAGGATTTGCAATTTCTTTTCAACCTTTTCTGAGATGTTTGTTATATGTTTTTTCCAACTTAGCTTTCTGTCGAAAGTGATGCCTAAGTATTTGGCATCATCAACTGCTTTGAGTGGTTTACCATAATAATTTATGCTAATATTAACTGGTTTGTATTTTAGTGTAAATAATTCATAATTTGTTTTTTCCACATTGATAGTCATGAGGTTTTTGGAGCTCCATTCATGTACTTTGTTTAGGGCTGTTTCTATTCTGTCTTTAATTAATTCAGGTTTTTTTGAAGAGCCTGAAGTCCAACTGACTACATCGTCAGCAAATAAAGCAATTTTGGTTTCTAAAGTTTTTATTATTGATGGAAGGTCATTTATATATATGTGTGTGTGTGTGTGTGTGTGTGTTAGAGTGTTGTGCTCAGAACAGCACCTTGTGGAAGTCCTCGGTGTGTTTGTTTATATTTGGAAATGTATGTATTATATTTTGTGGCACAAAATCTTTGTGAAATAAACTGAGTTATCCACTTAAGCATGTTACTTTTCACACCTATTGATTGCAACTTCTCAACTAATTTATTTCTCCAGACTGAGTCATATGCTGATTTAAAATCAATGAATACTGCCAAGGTATCCTCCTTTCTATTGAAAGCTTCCTTGATGTCTTGGCTTAGTAGGAGTACATTTTCACTTGTACTATGATTCTGTATGAAGCCGGTCTGTGAACTATTAATTAAGTTGTAATATTCTAGGAACCAGTTAAGTCTAGATGCCACCATTCTTTCCATCACTTTTGCAATAACACTGGTCAAAGATATTGGTCTGAAACTATTAATATTGTTTGAGGGTTTGTTTTTCTTTAAAATCGGGATGATAATGGCTTTTTTCCAGTCGGAAGGTACAGTCATTCTCCAACACGTGTTATACAGTTTAAGTAGGATTTCTTTTCCTTTCCTGCCAAGGTGTTTAATAAACTCTGGGTGGATCTTTTCAGGTCCAGGAGATTTTTTGTTCTGTAATTGTTCTATTGCTAAATCCAGTTCTGTTTCATTAAAATCCTGAATAAAAATATCATTTCGTATACCTTTTGGCTTACTAGTTTCTCTGATAGGTTTTTGGATAGCCTTATCTTGTTTTTTATACGCTTGGGGTATTCTTTGTGACTGAGCATAAAACTTGTTAAGGGATTCTGCTATTTCCCTATCTGTAGTTAAGCTTTTGTTATTATATTTTAATGGTTCAGTTGTATTTTTTGATAATTTTGTTTTATTAAGGAATTTGTATATTTTATTTCCATCTTTCCTATAGTCCATATGTTCTACAAATCATTATGTCTGATCTGTAATATAATGTCATAAAATGTTTCTGTTAACATTACAATTTTTACAACTAATGTTAAACTCTAATAGTATTAAATGAAGTCAAAAATCGCATTTTTAAACATTTTATATCCCTGTATAAGTACAGCTGAACTTAAAAAATGTCATTTAAATTCAGATTAGACAATAGGTTATACAATACTTTAATTAAGGGTATTTATAATACGATACTGATAAACGGTTCTAAATATTCATTTAATATTGCTATAGTTAAGTTTTATATAAATGATTCATGTTTACATTTATTTGCTTTTTATTATTGAAACATTGTACATAACAAAGTAGGAATTTCCGTATTCTTTGCTTCATTTGTTTAGAATCGTAGTGTTTATAGCAAAACTTAGTAATTGTATACTGTCTATAATTACCGATTTCCATAATGTGTACTCTTTTAGTTTTTCAAGGGGCTATTATGCCTTTTATTTTGTAATGAGTACTTCTGTGAAGATTTTTGTATATCATAATTTAATTATGGGTCGTCGTCTTAGCGCGCTGCTGCTTACCAAGAGGGAGATCCGGTTTCGATTCCCGGTACAGGCGTGGGGATTTTCTCCCGCTCGGAGATCTGGCCCAGGGTGCACTGAGCCTCATTGGGCTCCTGAGGGGCTAAGTTAAAAGTTATTTATTATATCCTGATACCGCCACATGGAACACGGCTTCCAGGGTACAATTTTACATGTCGTTATAGATTATCTTATTTACAATGGTTTTTGTCTTTCTAGTTTGTCCCGAACCCACAGTCATTCACTTTGGCTTACCGAAAAGAGCTCGGTCGGGTAGATTAACTTTTCTGTTCTTTTTCACTGTTTTAACAATGACTTTTTGTTTTTATATAAATATTTACAATATTGTCGTTTACTCAAACACGCAAACCTGCACGCACGCACACATATTTTACACTATACACTGTGCAATTTCCACTCAGGAGCTACTTGGTCAAGAAGTAGCGGTCCCTGGTCGCGAAGACCGCATAACCAGTCGAGAGGCACCGGGACACTGACCACATCCCACCTCCAGCAGTGCACCCCACTTATGACGCCTTTAGTGGGCAGAAGTGGGGGACGCAGCGGCCGGGCGGTGGGCCTTGGCCCGGTACTCGCTGTTGCTCTGGGGTGTAGTTGCATTATTTATCGTGATGTTAACCGCAGTATAACAATAATTAATACTTCGCGGTATGAACTAATGGGCCATTGTTGACAACATTCCTGAGAAAATTTGTAATGACCGCGTTTCTTTCCAAATGTCAGCAGTTGCATTTATCATGCAATAAAATGGCAGCTACATAGCAGAATAAAGCGTGTGGTGAATGGTTCAAATACAGAACTGTTGATTTACGACTGTAAAACCGATCCTTATAGTATTACATCATCAGATTTTATTCACTGATCTAGCCAGACTATTATTTTGGGGATTGGCTCAGATATTACGAGGTTTAGAAACTACTTGGCCCATATCTTGACAATGCCGCTGCCGGTAACTCTCATTCTTGCAAGTTTTACTTGATAACATGCAAAATTATGATAAACAATCTGGCAGGCCATGCCTATACAAACACGTGATTAGGTAAACTGTTGCGTCGAGATTTCCCAGCAACGGATATGTCGATCAGGATGATAGACTCAACATTTCTTCCTCTCGATGATAGAACTGCTAGATTACAAAACCTTGTTCTTGACATAGTAACTGTCCTGGTGAAGTTTTGTATTTTTCGTAATCAGGAAAGGTCATTTTCGTGGATGTATTGTGATGAGGTTCATCAGTATAATCTGTAAAACTTGGAGTGGGTCCTGAAAAGCCAAACCCATTATATAAACTCGCTCACAACAAAACCTTATGTTGTTGCTCTGAATCTGGTCTCTTCAGCTTATCACCCCCCATAATTAGTATATTGAAATAGTCTGTTACAGTGATTAAGGTAGTCAAGGAGTTCTTTCTTGATTTGTAGAAGTATGTGAGTCGACATATAGACACTTAATTTCACTTACTTTTTACCCGGACGCGTTTCGAAGACCATCTTCTTCATTATCAACGGCTTCTCGACTGGCACTTGAAGAGAAGAATCTGCTGCTATCTGGGTTGCTGGATGTAAACTTCAGAATGTTGTTTGCTTACATTTCAAAATGTATGCCTATTTACGCCTTTGTTTATTTTTTCCCAAATTACCAGTTCAACTGTTGTTTTTACACGTTTTAATAATTTGATATCCCAAAATGTTAACACAACTCCAAAAAGTTAATAAGACTGTTCATCTCCAATGGATTCCAGCACACTGTGGAGTCATGGGGAACGAAGCTGCAGACTCACTTGCAAAGAAAGCCACAACAATAACACAAAAGTCTAAATTCAATTTCTCATATTCCTCAATAAAACGCTTGATCATTAAAAATTTTTGTCACTCATACCTACAAGAAATAGAAACAAATGCCAAAGATAAAAAATGGATTACACTACTTTCCAATCCAGATATAATCCCCCAGAGACCAAGGAAAACAGCTGTTGCAGCCTTCCGACTATTGACAAATCATGACTGCTTGGCAAGTCATCTCTACAGAATAGGTATCTCAGCCTCACCGATATGTGTCCTGTGTAACGATCCAGCAGAAATGAATGAAGAACACTTGAAGACCTGTGAAGCATTAAGATCAGAAGAAACTACAGTTCAAAAGTATTGGAAAGCACGAATGCTAATGGCTTCATTGCCAGATGCAAGGCACTAGAAAACAACAACAACATAATTTGATATCCTGTTCTATGGTGTGCTAAGTTGACCAGAAGTGATGAGCTACAGATGATTTGTCAACTTAAGTTTTATGTTCGTTAAGTCTTGTTTTCAGATTCCTTTTTGTTTGTGCAATGTAATTTTCGGCAATCTTAGTATTTTATTTGGTACACACTGATTTTGAATTGATTGATATTGTTCCTTAGGTAGACTCAAATACTCCTCACTGTTCACGACTTTGTTAATGTCACGTGGAGTTATTTCTTCTTGTGCAAAGACAGATTCCTAGAGCTTCTGCTATAGAAACAGTACTAGAACAAGAATTGCTCTTGGTTTCGGAGCTTTGAAAGGCTTTCTTTCGTTGCCTCAATGAAGGACAAATACATTAGCATCGTTTTGTGCAGGGGAAGACAGGTAACGCTGCTGTGACGTCAGGCCACTTATCACACATGCTCCCAGAGCAAGCCAGTTGAACGTGTGACGTCACAGCGGGCAAGAGGAAATGGGATACGGGACATCGTAATCTTAATGCTGACTGTTTCAATTACGGAATAGTCACAGATTATAAATAATTACATTTTGGCTTTATGCTATATATATAAATTCTAGTTTATGTGAGCAGTCATGTTATAACGCAAATAGAACAGAAATTATAACTATCTTGCCTGAGCTAGAGGAGAGCTATACAGAACAATTAGCTGGACATTTTCCGACATTTGCCGATTCAATTTTCTTTAACCAGTTTGTCAATGTTAGGGCGTAATGTACGGCACATTTGTAACCAAAGACAGCATGTTAGATTGTGATCTGACAATATGCTTCGGGATTTTGACTTAGAAAGGTTCATAACCGAAAAGAATTGTTCGCACACATACGTAGAACCAAACATACATAATATCCGTGCAACAAGGGCATATAACCTCCGAAATCTGGTTTGAGGAACATTCTTATAACAATTAGCCAAGTCTTCCTTGTGTTTATATTTGTCCTTCAGCAAATCGTCGCACTGTAAATTTATCAATTCAATTTGCTACCTGCTAGAAACATTGTTAACATCCAATGAATACGGGGTCGCAAAAATCTGAAACGTAGTTGACAATGTTTCTACATCTTGAAGCCTGGTCTCAAACTGGTGTGAAACACGGGGAACTGAACACATGCGCCGCTGATCTAGGCAGCCTAGCAATACACTGCTCTCGCCTGACGTCACACGAACGTACAAGCTGGCTCTTCGTTTAAATACGTCACACGGCCCGAAGTTGTCTTCTCCTGGTTTTGTGAGACTGGCGTGCTTCTGATAATGAATTTGCAAAAGGACGAGTATTATCTAAACATACCAAATAAAATATGTCCAACTTCTCTAGCTGATATAACAACCCAGAAGCCTCTACAGCTTCCTACTTTTTATCGATGCTGGATAATTGTTTAGATCCATCTAACACAGTTAAATTGACTCGTGAAGAAATGAACGGTTTTATATTTTGAAATCTGTTTTGTATTATAATGTGGGATTTCAAAAATCTTCAAACCTTGATCAGTTTGAATTTGTATGAAGTCTTAGGGGTTTTCAAGCTAGGTGGCTCCGCAGTAACGCGTGAGGCTTGCATTCGGGAGGTCGTGGGTTCGATTCCCGCGGCCGATCTTCCTGACACATAGGTATTTTCGGAAGATATTCCGTCCCTCAATTTTCTTTCATCTTCATTTCAGTCGAATCTTTCAAGTTCAGAAGTATTGGCGATGAACGAGTTTGCTGCTGTTCTCAGCGAATGGGTGGCGTTGTAGTCATCTGACAAGGCTGCTTGCAAACCCTGTTAGGTACCTAACTCTGGCTCGCCCTGCTCGCCCGGGTTGCAATACGCCAGTGGAGCGCTCTCACTTTATCCTTCCCGGAGCCTGAGCAGTTGGCTCCGTATGAATCCTCTCCTCTCCGTAAATACTGAAGTGAGTAAATAGCTTCTAACAATCCCAATAAGCGATCAATTTGTTCTACATTTTTACAAATGTGTACTACACCTAGTTGAGTCTATGAGCGCAACAATGTATACATGGCAAGGATTATTTGCCATTTCCCTAATTTTTACTTGTACTCCAGTTTAAATGACCTAACATATAAAATTATTTTTAAAACCATAGAATGTCCCATTTAAAATAATATAGTTTCGGTCACTTCCAGTTAAACCGGAAGTAACAGAAATCATTAATATAATTTTTGAGTTCCCAGTATGTGATTATTTCCATACACTGAGTTTGGTTAATCACTCACATGGTTCAACAGTTACTCAGGCGGGGGCGGGATTTTTAACTAATTCTGTGTATGCGTGTGCCCATGTATGTATTATAATCAACACAATAATGAAGAGATATTAAATATTGTTCTTGTCGTAGGTGTACTATACAAAAAAGAAAGACCATGCGCATCAACAATTTGTAGGTTTGACCGTGTATTCTTGGCAATTGTCAACCGCAAGTGCCAAACCACATAAAATCATAAATCGGCAATATCAGTGGTCCATAATTTAACACTTAAAGAAAACAAGTTTTAAAGATGGACTATAAATCCTGGTTCCATGATGTCAAACAAGATATCTGCAATGCAAGAGTAGGTGATAAAAGCGTTATAAACACTCATAATAGGCGCACGTGCCCTCGTCATGCTAAGAGATAGGTTGAAACCAAAAGAACTTCCATCTATTTGTAGACCGTGAGAGTGGGAGCTCTATAGTTGGCTATGCGGACGGCATAGTGTGACGAACGTCCCACACCCTTCTCTCGCCGTACAGTTTCGTGCACCGGAACCCCACCATCCCGGTCGTGTTTATCTGCGATATTGAAGAGTTGCTTGTGTCAAGCGACTCATAGTGCAATGCCCAAAATAACTCCCTCACGAAATGCGACAATAAATGATTTAGTTGAACATTTCGGGCACGATATGTTTCTTCGAGAAGAAGTGTTATGTATGCTGTCTGTACCTTCAGATTATTACAGACTAAGAATTACTATTTTGAAGGACACTGTTATAGCAAAGCACATAAGAAAACTGTTGAACGCAATTCAAACAAGAACCAATCGAGTTCAAATAATCAGTCACAATTCACTAAAGATTTATGTCACATAATGTATTAACTCAACTGGATGCACTAACATAGGTTCGTCTGCTCCCCAACAGGCGTCTGACTCTAGGCACAGGCTTGTAAGTCCTACATAAGGGGAGAGATATCAGATAAAGAAAAGAAACATAAATGATCATGTCAGAAATTAACTATTTTGCATCGCAGAACAACCTATTCCACTACAGCAGTCAACGAGAGGTAACTGGTCACGTGATAAGTTGAGATACAGGGCTAATTATACGGAAGTTGATTAGGTATCTTGTATTGAGGTTTACCAGATGCTTACGAGATTATTGCCTTTTTATCTCTACTGGTAAGTACAAGTATTGTATTCCATCCAAAAATTCGATATCGAGATTTCACCGGAAATATATGTTTTGAGACCCCCTGAATCCAAAAAAAGAAAAAGCATTTTTAGAAAAAAGTTCGTGTGTGTGTCTGTCAGTCTGTGTGTCTGCCTGTGTGTCTGTGGACAGCATAACTCAAAAACGATAAGTCGGTTAAAAACCAAAGTTGGGATTTAAGTTTAATTCTTTCTATGATGCGACACGAAGATTTTGAAGAAAACAGCCCCACCCTAAAGTACCCCTTACATGGAAAATGTTTCGAAAATGTATATTTTCTTGAAAATGGCCCTAACGATTTTGATTAAAATGTCATATGTTTGAGATATTTGTATGACAAATGAAATGTATGTCTTGAATTTTCTGGCTATAGCCCCTGTAGTCGTATTTACTCTGGATGACTTTTGCATAACTGGTAAATCGTTATACACCAAATCATACTATACAAAAAATGTAGATCTTGCTAAAATACACAATTTATGTATGAATGAATTTTCTTGTAAGGTGAACCATTTCGGAGACATTCCTTGTTATGTCTGTGAGTTTCGGAAAAAATTGCGATTTTCGTGAAATGGATCATCGTTGTTCATTTTGTTATATGTTAAGCATGCAGAAAGAAGGAATCTCGAAGCTTTAAAAGATTTGACTATCACTCAAAGTCTACTGTATTTCCCCTTGCACCTACAAGGAAATAAGCAATAAGATAATTTGTACGAATGCTCATCTCAACTAACACGAAGATATAGGAATGAGGGTTTGTAAGAACGGTTAGTACAAGAGTAGAGAAAGTCATGTGAGTGCAACACATCAGATTTTTTAAAGAAATGTCCCTACATCCTAGAAAATGCTCACAGAACACCCATTTGTCGCGTATTTAGCTAAAAAGACAAAGGTATTTAAATTTCTAAATCAGCTTTTACAACAGAAAGACTGATGAATGACAATTAATAAAGAAGTCTCACATTATAACGTAAGTAGGGGCGCAGAGATTTCAGTAACTTAACATTTGAGTAATAAAAGAGAAGGGGAAAATCACCGAGCTGGAAATAGTCGTAAGTTCACATTCCAGGAATTCGGCTCCAAAGTTAGTGGTCATAATGCAACCGCACCGTTGAGTACATTTGCAGGCATGGAAACCATGTAATTCTTATTTTTGTCACATTTGTAGCTCTATACCTCCAAGCAATGCAATGTATAAGCCACAATCATCGCTGCTGTAAATATTTCACTTTGTTTATTCGTTTTCTTCTCCGATTGCCGTGATAAAGTTTAAAACCTGCTGCTGGTTTAAAGGTACAAGAAAAAACCGAAAAGCGTTTCGATTTTAAGCACTATCTTACATTTATAGATATCAGGGTTGCCAACCCGTACGATAATTATGGGGGCATACGATAATTATGGGGGTGTACGATAATTTGAATGTTGATATTTCGATACCGGCGAAGTATCATTTTCACTGGTTTGTCACACCAGCGAAATAAAATTAATTACAAATAGTGACATCACTTTTGCCCTCATGGCCTGTCTCCATCCCTCTAAGACAACCATTCCATATCCTACTAAGCCTTCTACCCTCTATCCTCTTATTGCCAGTGTGCCCAGATCTGGTAATCTCAATGAGGAAGGCACTGTTCAGAAAATTGATGATCAATGGAGAAAACTCGGAATACGTGATATTCCGTGTGAAATAAACACATGTGTTACCTAGGTGGAAATACTGATTTCAAAGAAGCGGATGAGTTTGCATTGTCAGTGACTTCATTGCCCAACAGAAACGCTTCTTGTGGAAGACTTTTTTCTAAACTGGGCTTAAAAAAGCCTAAATTTGAAACAGATTGGCGCTAGATATGGTAAATGGACTTATTCTGTCGTCTCAGCTTATAAAAGAATGTGGTGTGCAAGTTACCGAGAAGATCTTAAAGCTTATCTCAACAATAAATTTCTATAATGCTACTACAGTTGAGGAAGATGATGAACTTTCAGGTGAATAGTGCGAGAAACATAAGTACTAAGTTGAAATACTGATTGAGGTCATCAATCTTGTAAGTGGATACCATAAACATCAATAATATTACATTTTCATAAGTGTTGTGCTGATATTTTCGTTGTTGCAGCATTTGGTTTGTGATGTACGATCATTTTGAATCCAAATCTATAATTTGAGTGGCCGGTACGATAATTTTACTTTTAAAAGTTGGCAACCCTGATAGATATACTAAATATATTAGTGGTAAATTAATCAAATGTTATAGGTTGGAAAATAATTGATTTACTACCTCTTCTAATATATAAATTGCAGCGTACTGTCTATTATTTATCTGTCTTGCTGTCTTATACCAAGACATGCGCGTCACTATGACCATTTGCATGCGAGGTGTGTACGAGGAAATGGACTAAACGTGTACGTACTATTAAGATCTTAAGAAGGAGGAAACAATTGGCAATCGGTATTCAGAGTTGTTAAACGGAAGCTTATTCACTGCAATATGGGGAATACGCTAGTATGATTTGAAAACAAACCATTCTTAAACATTTGGTGTTGCGCTCACATGACTTTCTCTACTCTTGTACTAGCCATTCTTACAAACTCTTATTCTTCTATCTTCTACGTGTTAGTTGAGACAAACACTTCCAGAAATTATCTTATTGCTTATTTCCTTATAGGTGCAAGGGGGATATGGGAATACATTCGGTTTTGAGCTATAGTAAAATCTTCTAAATCTTTCAAATTCCGTTCTCTTTGCACGGTTAACATATAAAAATTGAATAACGATGTTCCCTTTGACGAAACTCACACAAATAATAAGGAATATCTCCGAAATGGCTCACTGTACAAAACAAAATGTATTTGGTCGCAAATTGTTTGTTTTAGCCAGATCTACATTATTTGTACAGTAAGATTTAGTCCATCTCTTACGGTTTACCAGTTATGCAAAAGTCATCCTAAGTAAAGACGAATACATAGGCTATAGTCAGAAAATTCAAAATATACATTTCATTTTCCATAAAAATATATTAAATATACAGCATTTTAACCAATATTGCTAGTCATTTTTGAGAAAATCAAAATTTTCGAAACATTTCAATGTAAAGGATAGTTTAGGGTGGTAGAATTTTCTTCAAAGTCTTAGTGTCGCATCCTTGAAAGATATTACACTTAAACACCAACTTTGGTTTTTACCGGACTTTTGTTTTTGAGTTATGCTGTCCACAGACTGACACACACAAACACACACGCGCGCGTGAACCTTTCTCTAAAATGCTTATTTTGGATTCATGGAATCGGGAGTTTCAAAACATGTATTTCCGGTGAAATCTCGACGTCGAATTTTTGGGCAGAGTACAATACTTCCTCTACTTACTATACGTGGTAGAAGAAGTAAAAGTAGAGGGTTGTCTGTGTTAATTGCTCAAAAATGTGTGCGTACAAGTTAAAGTTTCAATATTTAAGTATCTGAAATAAATGAATCATAGCCATGAAATACTTTCACCTTATTTCTCTATAGTAATTAAAAAATCTGACGTGTTGAACTTGCATGGTTTTCTCTACTCTTGTAAGTACTATCTATTCTTACAGACTCCTATTCTTCTGTTTTCTTCATGCTAATCGAAATAGACATGCGCAGAAATAACCTTTTTGCTGATTTTCTTGCAGGTACAAGGAGAATATGGGACTATAGTAGGCTTTGTACAATAGTCAAATATCTTAAAGCTTTGACATTCCGTTCTCTTTGCACGGCCAAAAGATCGTTTGAGAAAATAATACAAAGCTCACACAAATAACAAGGAATATCTCCGAAACTATTTATTCTACAAAGAATGCCTTTCGACTTAACTTGTGTTTTAATGAAATCTATATTTTTCATAGAGTAATATTCACTCTATCCGTTACGGTTTACCAGCTATGCAAGTCATAAAAATAAACAGTAATATGTGGGCCAGAAAATTCAAAATATACATTTAATTTGCCATAAAAATATCTGAAACATACTATTTTAATCAAAATCGTTAGCCATTTTCAAGAAAATCAAAATTTTCCATGTAAACGATAGTTTAAGGTGGAGCAATTTTCTTCGAACTGTTCGTGTCGCATAATTGAAATATATTAATCTTATATTCTGACTTTGGGTTTTAACCCACTGTTTGTTTTTGAGTTATGCCGTCCAGACGCGCTCTCTCTCTCTCTCTCTCTCTCTCTCTCTCTCTCTCTCTCTCTCTCTCTCTCACACACACACACACACACACACACACACACACACACACATACACACACACGTCGCACCTTTTTCTAAAATTGTGGCCTCAAAACATTTCCGGTGAAATCTCGACATCGAAATGTTGGGTCGAATGCAATATTAGTATTAACCCTGGCCTTCCGTTCGGAAGGAATAGGGGTTAAAATCCTTATATCCAGACTCTGTGTGGCAGCAGAGGCAACAATACGAAAGAGAATTATTGTTGGTTAGGCATCCTAAGACTAGTCACCGTCTACAGAAATCAGAAGTTTGGTTGGTACAGCAGGCAACTTTAAGACCATCTGTTGGCATGAGTAAACTACTTCCATATACTTATTCAAGTAACAGCCAAGCTGTTGCGATAGACCATATAATTTAAAAATGTGAAAAATGGACTATTAAACTAAAAGTGCACTCTTGTAGCATTTGCTTTTATTGTACATTTTTAGTAAATAATTGCATTAAGTGTATACTTTGTGGATCAGTTCGTCAGTTATCTAACCAAATTTTAAACTGGTAAACTCATTTATGAGCCGCACGATAACAAGAGAAGACTTGCACATTTTCCTGTGTGTAACGTGTAGTTATATAATGGATTAGCCTTCCGCTATTTTCAGCGTTGTTGTAGTTCATGACTAAATGTGTAATGTCCTTGGTGCGCCTTCTTGGGAAAGCCGACGCAAGATGAGATAATTTCCTGTTTTATACCACCAGTTACGTGAAATAGAACAGACTTTTGAAATTTCCAGAGAAATACGTTTGTTACTGTCTAAAAGCTTTAATGCTTTCACTATTATTTTCTCTTCTACGTATGGTAAGTTGGAAAAGTACTGTATTGCATCCACAAATTTGATGTCAAGATTTCATTGGAAATACATGGCCTCCTGAACCCCCCAAAAAGGGAATGGCCCGTGTGTGCGGGTGTGTTTGGCTGTGTCAGCATAACTCAAAAACGAAAAGTCGGTTAAAAACCGAAGTTGGCTTTTAAGTTGAATGTCTTTCAAGGATACGACACGAAGATTTTGAAGAAAATAGCCCCACCCTAAACTACCCTTTACATGGACAATTTTTCGAAAATTTTTATTTTCTCGAAAATGGCTCTAACGATTTTGATTAAAATGTCATATGTTTATTTATACGACAAATAAAATGTATTTTTGAATTTTCTGGCTATAGCCTATGTAGTCCTGTTTACGCTGGATGACTTTTGAATAACTCGTAAACCGTAAGAGGTGGACAAAATCTTACTATACAAAAATGTAGATCTGACTAAAACACACAATTTATCTAAATAAATTGTTTTGTACAGTGAACCATTTCGGAGATATTCCTTGTTGTTTGTGTCAGTTTCGGAAATCTTAACTTTCGTGAAATGGAACATCTTTGTTTATTTGTTTATATGTTAAGCGTGCAAAGACAGTGAGATCTCAAAGCTTTAAAATATTTGACTATCGCTAAGAGCCTACTGTATTCTAATATTCCCCTTGCACCTACAAGGAAATAAACAATAAGATAATTTGTACAGAAGTTTATCTCAACCAACACGAAGATCTAGGAATAAGAATTTGTAAGAATGGTTAGTACAAGAGTAGAGAAAGTCATGTGAGTGTAAAACATCAGAGTTTTTTCCAGAACGGTTCATTATACATCTGAATTATTTACTCAACATTGACAATCGCAAGACAAATATTATTAAGAGTTGTATTTTATTTGTGTATTCATTTTAGCCTCAATTTTCAGGAGTGTTGATGGATCTTACGTCGGAAGTGCGGAGTAATGCCGATTTCGAAGTGATGCCCAGCCACTTGCAGCAGTGGGAGAAGAAGAACGGACCACTGCCCCAAAGAAGTGTGTTGCTGATAAAGACCGGCTGGTCAGCGCGTTATCCTAACAGGGGAATGTACTTCGGTACAACAACCAACGAAACTTCCAAGTTGCACTTCCCAGGTTTGTTTGCTGTCTTTGTTGACTACTGGCAGATTGTCCAGGAAGTCGTATTAGTACACTAAATATAGCTTAAGTAACGTTATCATTGTGAAACATGAGTATGGTAATCAACATCATATATTTGTACAATGTTGTAGTGGTCTGAGATGTTTAAGCCCGGATCCTGGACAGTAGGGGTAGCTGAGGGTAGAGGCTACTCCTTAACTGCCGAAAGGATGAGAGCTAGAGGTACTGTATGGCGTGCAAGAGGTTTATTCTGTCTACCGTCGACCCTAAGTCTAGCCAGTTCAATAAATGATGGTCTTTATATTTACAAAATAAACATTACACGACTGACAAATTAGCCGACAAGGACAAAACAAGTGACACAGAGACTGAAGGTTACTGAGAGACACTGGGAGAACGTAACCCACTTGGTGGTAGCTTCTATTGCATCTAGGTGCTGACTGCAAACACGCCACCACACCACTCTACTGAATCTACCAATATCAATATCAAGAATTATTTCCCTAACGGTTTATTGTCTATGATAACATACTGTATTCAGATTAGAACCGATTCGCTATCTACCCTGATTTCAACACTGATATGTTGCATAGCATCCTCGTCGCTGATTTGAGTCTCGATGCAGGGTTGTTACAAAATGTAACAATTGTAGGAGAGCAATACAACTTTGAGGAAACTTGGTCTTTGAATTAATAATTGAGATGCTAATAATGACAATATGTTTGTAACGATGTATTGTGTCGGTCTAGGTGGCTCATTTGGTTGTGTGCTTAAAAACGAAAGTTCCATGTCAGTAGATTTACTGGCATGTAAAAGAACTCCTGAGGAACGAAATTCCGGCACACCAGTGACGCTGAAGTGATCCTGACAACATCGTTAAACAACAAAACAAAACAACGATGTATTTTTATAAAGTTAGCCGAATAGAATATGTAAAAGTGATAGCATGGGATTTTTATCTATTTTAGATAATTTTGCTCCTAATGGAGTGACATCATTTGGCTAAACTAGACACTATTTTTATTCTTCTGCACTGCACTTTAAATTGTTAAATTGGATTGCGTTCAGCGAGTTCACAAGTAGCCATGGAGGCCAGTGAACATTGAATATGTTAATTGAAATGTACGAACATGTCAATGGAAATGTAGAGTACCTATACCATAAAAACACATATACGGGCACGGAAAACAAAACAGTGATAGTTGAGAAACACAATCAAATCTTCCCTGTAGTTATAAGACCAACATAATGCATATTTGCAAATACAAATTGAACCTTGTTTAAACTTTCACTAGAGTTTTCCTGCCATGTGTTATATAATTAACAATGAATCACATATTTTGTCAGTTGTTCAATACATATGCATTTAAGTTGCTTTCGAGCAGGCATCAAATGTAATTAATAATGATTTGTCACCAATGAACCTAGGGGCTACTTAAAAGCTACATAAGCATTAACAGAATAATTTCTCGTTCAGCACAGAATAAAATGATTTGGAGCATAGATACTCTATAGCAGCAATTTTAAAAGTATTGAAAGTATCAAATTGTTCCTTAAGATCATCAGGAAGATCATTAAATATTTTTATGGTTTCATAGTATATAACTTTCTGGAAGCAAGAAAGTTTAACCCTGGCATATTGCTCTTTTGTGTATTGTTTATCTCGTGAATTCCATTGTTTGTTATAAATGTGGATCGATTGCACATAAACAATTTTAGGATCGAGAATATACACATGCTTAATATCTTCAGTCTTCTAAAAAGATGTTTGCATGAACGTTCCAGTGAGGAATCTGAATGGAGCGAGCGAACGAAGCTTGGTGTAAACATATAGGACACCTTTACAGTCTGAAACTTAGCATTTAGGTATTACATTTTAGATATACGTTTAACTCAGATGCAGTAATGCTGTGAATAAAACGGGTACTATTCTGGAAAAGTGATGTCTTATCCAGTTATGCATACCATAAACTACTATTCAGCTAATTATTCACCGAGACAATTTTCTGTGGACAAGTGTTGTGAACGAGAGCAAAGTGTATTTTGTTTCACGTGGATGGATCAACACGATTTTGCTATCCAGTCGAAGAAGAGTTGTGGAAGTAGTTAATTCTCCGAAAACACACACTTCAACATCATTAAGCGGCAAGCCATTTTAACATGCAATTCTGTGTCTATCATCTACAAGATTATCAAAGTTCAGTTGCACTAAAAGTTAATGTTAGAAGCAGTCACATGGTTTTAAGTGGATAGCGGATATCTTGATAAGACCATGAATAAATTAGACCACGCTATGATAGATATTAAATAATGTGACAGATGACAAGTCCAGTTACTTTTTATGTCACTTTATTTCCCTTAAAGCTGAATCAGAATTCACAATCGTGACCTGCAACTCACAACTGTTCTGTTCTGTTCTATCATAACCTTGGCACAAAACACTGCTCAACTGTCCACACCTGCAGTGTGGACCTATAATAATTCTACTCACTCAATAACTCACTCAACACTGACTCCTACGTTAACTCACTCAACACTGACTCCTACGTTAACTCACTCAAAAATGTGCCATGCTAATTTCTCTGGCCATGCTGACTCGCGCATTTAACTGAGAATTAGGTACCGACGATTTCCCTAAAAAGTTGACGTTTCGCGAAGCAACTCGTAAAATCCTGGCTCTCGAAGCTTCTCGAACTGTCTGGAATCGATCTTTGTACGTAGATGACATTGTCGGGCGTAGCCTAGCAACGTAGTGGTATGAGGTGGCTGACCTTGAGTTTGCTTTGATATGCGGCCGGCACCACAATAACTGGCAACGGCTGAAAAGGAAAGACTTATGCAACGTGGAGTTAATAAAAAATGAAGCATCCAAAATATTTAGGGGCTTTATTTTGTTGCAATATAGACCTTATTAAAATTTCCCTCTTAAGAAGTGGTTAGACCTAAAGAGAAGCACAAAAGCATAAAAATATTGACATTAAGTCTGGTTTTACATTCTTAGTGTAACACTTCAAGCTTTTTGCATAATTCTTTTGCACAAATAACACTTGATCTAACTCTCTATTCAGGTATTTCAGCGGACCTTGCCAGGGAGCTCGCCAGACGCAGAGAGTTGGTTGGAGTGGGTTTGGACACACCGTCGCTTGATGCTGGCAAGACCAGTAAATTTTCATCTCATGTAGCCATACTTGGTGCAAACATATACGCCCTCGAGAACCTTAAACTGCATCACGCATCGGATCTACCAGGTAAGCACACTGCAATATACAATCGATAATCTATTAATGCTCCCGTTGCCATATTTTTGTTTAATTTCTATAAAAACAAACATGACATGGTTTCTATTGGACTTTTCTCGTCTCCAGAGAGTATAAGTTTATTCTGACAATGTATTATGTATCTGTCTGTTACAAAGTCGTGCTAATATCATCGGAGAGGTTGTGTTTTCAGTCCCACTGCTTGGATTCATCCGGGTTCATTTGATGGATCATGGATGATGCTGACGTGTCTACAAATGATCTGATGAATTTCTGCATGATGACAAAGAGGAATTTGCATAGCTCATGACATTCATTATTACTTTACCTCCCTGCACTGTTTTATGGAAAGCAGATGTTTCACAAGAGCAAAACAAAAAATATTACGCATGCCATTCACAAGAATTTCTGTACTCATTCTTTTACAGATTATACTTATAAAACCCACTTTCTACGTACTTCTTGTTAACGTAAAGCTTCAATTAGACATTTTGTTTTAGGTATAAGAAGAATTACGTAAAATAAAGTGATGGTTAGATTTTAAACTCATATAGCTGTTGCTGGCTATGAACTTTTGTGCCATTTGTATGATCTAGAAAAAACGAAAGAAGTTAAAGTATTGGAAAATTCAATCCAATAACAAAGAATATCTCTGAGTTACTGCCTCAAATATTTTTATTTGATATAAAAAAATAAATTGTGGGCTATAACGAGATCTACATCTTTTATAATATAGTAAGATATAGTCTCATGTCTTAGAATTTCTCAATTATGCACAAGTCACTCAGAATGAAGAAGACTTCAGAGACTCTTCTTAGAAAACTTAAGATCACATTTTATTCTTCACGTAAATAGTTTAATCAAAACTGTTAGGAGTATTTTTGAGAAAATTACAATTAATAACTTTTTCTATGTAGAAGTAGATTGGGACAAGGATTTGTTTTTGAAAAATCTTTGTGTCACATCTTTGGAAAATGCTAAACTTAAATACCAAGTTTGATGTTTAATGACACACACATATCCTTCACATGGATGTGCAGAGGACTATTTTCGTAGACGTACCGTTAGGCCTGTTGAAGCGCGACAAAATTTCTATTCTGGGCTCCAGTATCTGCACATCGCAGTGTGAGCGGCAGGTATAGTGTGGGGAGTGGAAAAGGCACGTGGCCTTCAATCAAGCGAGGTAATCCGACTTCATCCGACTAATAACGAAGTTCGCGCAGTTCTCGTTTGCCAGTTTTTCTTACGTTACATCTAATATATACTGGTTGCATTTGAATCTCAGATATTATAGTTTCTCTGCCTTGAAACATCCAATTATTTTTTCTCTAACATGTAATTTGTTCTGAGCTTGTTTTCTTTTTGTCGTTGTGTGCAATATAAAATGTTTGCATGTGGTTTCAGCACGTGGATTTGTGGTGTATGTGATGCCGATGAAGATCCACGAGGGAACAGGTGCTCCATGCCGAGTTGTGGCGGTGATGGACCCATGCAAGTCAGGCAGCTCACCAACTGCCTCCAGTATGTACTTAACAACACTGCTGGTCTCCATTGCGACTGCTGTACTCAAGTAGTCTCTTCTCGTGCCGGACACTAGCGAGGCTACCTGAGTAACCAGATGTATATTTTTTCACAGATAGTACCTACTCAATAATGGAGAAGTGAGGAGAAAACTGCACACCGATCACGACGTTTTAAATGTTAGTCTCTGCACTTGAGCACTTGAGTTGATAGGAACTATAAATCGATACTTTATCTTATTAGAATAATTGCGCTGTTAAAATATTTTTGAAAACAAAACAATACTAATCTACCGATGAAACTGAGTGATAATAAACAATGTATCTTTTAGTTACTCTGAAAGATGCAATTAAGAAATTAATAGTTTCTCAGAAATATGTTCTGAAAGCTTATTAGATAATACAGATGTTGTGACTGCCAATTTAAATCTGGATGTTCCAAAATAGTGTGTATATATAATTGATTATCAGCACCTTTTCTTTAGAATAGGTCACACTTGGTCATCTTTTGCGTGGCGACCCGGCCCCTGTGGGTCCGACGTGCGACATATAACTCTCCGTGTCGCAGGTTATGCTTGATTGTCCGCGATATGATAGCAAGCTGGGGTTTCGGTTACATCTGCACACAGACATGTGTGATTTTTTACTTTGGAGTACGCTGAAAGAAAAAGTGTATCAAACACATTGGAGGAACTGAAAGAAATCAAACATTACAGTGGCAGAACTCACTTGCGTAAGCGAGAATGTCGTTGCCAGATAGATTGCCTGTATAACCCAGAGGGAATGACACTTCCCACATATTTTATAAGATAGGAGTTCATGCAAGATTTCATATCAGATTGTGTGCAAGATTGTATACATACTTTAAGCAGCGCAGCCGAGCGCGACATACGTTCGGCTGAAGCAACTACCAGAGCGCAGAGAACAAACACCGTGCGTACGGTCTTAATTTACATGGGAGATCCTGTATATTCTTGCAGACAATGTTTATTTTCGTTGAAATCAATACTCTGAATCCACGAATCTATTCCTCCAAATTGCTTTAGTTTATTTACTTACGTCAACTTTCGAAAACTGAAAGAAGGTTGAATAAAAAAAAAGTTTCTGAAGACGTGATAAAGGAGCGACACTTCCAGAATAATAATTTATTTCATCATAAACATACAAAATAGTTATTAAACTTGGGACCAGACCTTATGTTTCGAAGGGCGTAAAATAAACTTCAGGTATTGTAACAGTTACAATGATTATGAGACAATAGATTGCAGGTATATAATTTAGTGCAGTTTTCTCCTTCACATTCCAAGTTAAATTAATATCGATGTTGTTCAGAATTATCAGAAACAAAACACAGATTCAGACCACAAAAGGCGTGTTGCACCAGAAATTTGTATAATTTCTATATCGTTGTGAAATAGTCCTTATATTTCAAATGGTAACGTGTATTTTTTGATACTGTTTAAAACTATTTTTAAACATTTTTTTCTGACCAAAGGTTCTTTAAACCAGCGTGGATGATGCATCAAACAATAAGCATTTGTGTAGTTAGAAACTCAGCACAGTGTTCAGATGCAACATTCCTATTTTAAGATAATGAAATATATCTTATTTATTGATGTGAAGATGTTAGAGTAGAGCAGCCCGGACTTGTCTTATTGTGCTAATGACGTCATCTTGTCGCTTTACTCCATCTCCCTTTTGTGCATGAAGCATTTCTCCTTCACTATTCAGGTGACTTAAGCTTTAGAAAACGTGTTTTTGAACCCCAGGAAAGCGTCACAACTCGGCGAACAGTAGCTGGAGGCAAATGCGAGATCATTAGCACATACAAGACAAGATTGGGCATCGGTGGTGTAGAGCATATATATTTGTTTTGAATACATTATCTTTGTCACACAGAAACCTCGACAGAACAAACTTTCGTGCACTTCTATATACCAGGACTATTCGGAAGCTAACCTCTGTTGCGGGAAGTAGCGGAGATAGCGCCGTTATTTTTACATTATCAAGCAACGTGATTCAGTGCCTTTCCAGCCTTACTGATGAAAATATCAGTGCCACGCGTTCGCTCACCATAACCTTACACAAGCGCCACGTTAGAAACTCCCTGCCAAATGCATCCAGCATTCCAGCATTCGAGAACAGACGTACAGGTTCTCCTGTACGGTATGTTTATCTGCACAGCACCTAGCCGCTTAATGTGACTATCTGTGCAGTATAGAAGGTGTTTATAATCCTTCAAGCTTTTGTGTCTGTGGGCATGGTTTCTTCCTGCATACCTAAGTTGGGGTGAATAAGTATTAGAAAATGGGAGAGGCATTACCGTTACCCAAGGGCGTCTTTAGGAATTTTTCCTTCTACGGGGTGCTCTGTGGTCCTATTGACCTAGTGCCCGTTCCAGTTGGTGGTGTGGGAACTCAGTTTGGAGTGCATTGTTCGGGATCGCTCTCTCACCAAATCCATGATGTAGGGTAGTCCGGAGTGGTTGTGGAGGATGTAAGAGGGGAATCTACGTCCGGTATCATATATTGTTCTTAACGCCCTGTTCTGCACAGTCTGCAGCTTGCGTATGGTGGAGGGTGCCGCCGATCCCCAGGCTTCGCAGCCATACAAGATCAATGGCGGGATTATTGCCCGGTAGATGCATAGTTTTAGGTAAGTGGGCATGGTGGATCGGAGAATAGGGTAGAGCTGTCTGAGTGCAGCGTGGCCGAGTCCGGCCATTGCGCGGACGTGCGGAGCGTATGTTAGTCCGCGGTCGAGGAGAACGCCTAAGTATTTGGCGGAGGTTACCCATGGATATTTCTCCGCCTAAGCCGAAGTGACCGTTCCGGCCGCCATTGGCGAACCTTGCCAAGGAGGAGTGCGGAGCCCTGCCAAATGCGAGGTGCGTGGTGCTATAAGATTTCTTTAAAAAATGTAGGCGAGCCATTCAAAAGAACTGTCGCGGTGTATTAGCCAGTGTTGTGCTTTTGCATGACAACGCTCGACTTCTCAGTGTTCGAGAAGCTCGAACTTTTCAAAGGGACAGTTGATCGTCTCCCTTATTGCTCGGCGCCGAGTAATCGCCTTTTCAATCACTTTAAGTATTTAGTTTATCTTGTCTCATGCCTAAAGAAAGAGAGAGATGCTGAAAAAAGATGCAGATACTCACCTCTCCGTCTCTATTGTTGTGGGGAAGGTGGGGGAAGGCTCGGCTCCTTCTATCCAATCAGTGCTTGATTGAAGAGGCAAGTATGAATAGACCTCCAAGTTTCTGCCCGCAGAGTGTATTTTCTACCTCCTGACCCTAACTTGCATAGTGGGAGTGTGAACTTCCACTTTCATGGTCCTAGAGACTAGCTAAACCACCGCAACTATAAAGCATTTTTTCTTTCTTTCCTTTTTTGCGATTATTTTTAAGGAAATTGTATAACACTTTGCAACTCGCATCTAGTGGGATTTGCAAGTGCAGCATTCACTTTGTAATAGTATGATGAGCGAATATGTCCCCGGCGCTGGGCTGCACAGCTATATAACATGGCAGCGCTATCCACACTTCTTCCCACGCTACGTTAGTTTCCGAATTGACCTTCTACCAGTCTAAAAAATGTCTTTTCCCTAAGTCTCACTTTTTAAGATGTAAGATATTGAAGAGAAAAATAAAATCCCCAAATTTTGGCATCTTGTATAAAGAAAGTGTATCAAGCTTGAATAGGCACTTTATTGGCATTCAGACCACTTAGAGCACAGACACGCTCTGTTATGTGTGACGTAAAACAACCATGTGACATAACACTGTTTCGGCGATTAGAAGTACGTGATAATGGAAGGATGGGTTTTAATGTATAATCGCATTGATACAAAGTATATTCTTGCCCTGTTAATCCTTCCCTAACAATAGATTTGCCTTTCCCCACCTACCGTACGCTACTTAGCGAGTTCCTTTGTTAGAACTGGAAGAAGAAAAAAAAAACAAAAAACAAAAAACAAACATTAATCTCCGAGACAGCAGAGGTTTCAGTTTCCTGACACTGTACTATGACTTGCCATGTCATAAAATTTCTCCTGTGCTTGATGGAACGTTGCCACAATCTATTAGGTAAGTAAACCTTGTAAATGAATTCGATAAAACATGCTACATACCGTCCGAATTTTGCCTCATAATAAAATCAATAAGTTGTGCAATAAATCAGTAAAAATAAATATTTCTCCTCAAAATGGGACTATAGCCCGATTTCACCTTAGACTTGCCGCACATTCACTGTATGCTTTACCTTGGTTCAGTATACAACAGGCCTGCGGAACACTGAAGGTGTGAACAGAGTAGTCCCTCCCATTCTTACCTGCGGTAGCTATTAGCACACATGCATACACAGTTATTAGGGGAACTGGTTTCCCCTACCTGTTTTCCACTTAGTGGGTATGAAGAGAGGGAAAGTATGGAAACGTTTCGACACCTTGGGAGTACTGTTCCCAATGTCTGGTATAGAAATCGTGGACGGAGGGCAATTTTGAGGAGATGATCAGCTATTTCTCGTTTTTCAGGATAGAAGTGAATCCTAATAGAGATTATAGGTTATTTGAAAGTAATGCTGATACCAAATTAGAAGAAAAAACACAAACGTTTAAAAAAAGGATTAATGTTGAACCCTTTACTGAGTATGTTGAAGAGATTGTGTAGTTTCTGAAGTGCAATATAAAGTTTGTTCTATATGAAGTTTTAAACTACATGTGTCTTATATGGATGTAATGAGATTTTCAATGTTATTCTGTAAATAATGTACCTCAGTTGGAGTGCCGGAAAATAATACTCTGTGTGTGCAGAATATTTTGCATAAAAACACATTACATTTTTGCTTTACATGCATGTAAAAATTCAATTATTTCTGCTAATGTGTAACTCAGATAATAAAACAAAGGTTGTAATTTTGTAATAGAGTGTGATCATAAGAAAATAAAAAAAAAACCGTGGTTAATCATTGGTGTTACTTTTAAAACCTTGAATCCATTCATTTTCCCTTTCAGTCCTCGTGTGTAATTCCTTTAAGAGACTGCAGCTTTTCGTACTGGCATTTTCATTGACGTTCAGAAGCTATTTTCGTGGCATACAATTTTATTGTGCGTCATATAGTTGTGTTCATTGTGATGCTGAACGTCATTAAAATGATTTTGGAACATATATTCAGGCATATTTCCAGTGACAGTCCTTGTATAAGCTATAGTGGACAAGTTTTAACTTGGCACTCTTTCTACTATCCTTGTCTAGCACAGGCTGTGGAAAAGCCTTAGGTTTCTTGAAATGGTCGGCCTTTTTTGAAGCTCTATTGCACGAATGCGAAAGTGTAACTCTTTGTGCCACGGCTCGGTGACGTAATCTCTCTCACTACAGTCGTCCACTACGTCATTATGACGTCTGATTGACGTGTTCTGAGCACAAAGTAGCACTGACCGCTGACAGCACACAACAGGGAACAGGATGTCAACTACGCGACTACATTTTCATGCTAACTGTGAAAATTATTTTGTTATTAAGAATAATCATAAAGTTAAATGCCTTATTTGTGCAAAGTTATGTATGTCCAGTATATGCAGTCCTTACGGATTATAAATCCATTAGTTGGCTACAGAAAAATCCTACACTGCTACATTTGAATCCAAATTTTCTGATTTAAAAACATTGAAAATGAAATATGCATATTCACAAACCCTTTCAGTTTTCGTTCATGATCAGCACCGTTTGATCTGCAGAATGAATTAGAGCATTTAGAAACGATACTTACTAATCGAAATACAAAAAAATGTAAACTTTGATTTGTACAAACGATTATCAAGTGAAAGTTTCCACAAAATGCGCTGCTTTGCAGCCCACCTAATGGCAATTTTCGACATAGTATACTTTTTTATTTTTAAAATGAGTTTAATAAAAGGCTATGTAAGGTGCGTTACTTCGGTTATGTACAAGGTTTTTATTCCCGGACAGTGAAGCGTTAGTGACATCAAAACGCTTGTAATCGCCATCACAGAGAAGTAAACAAGATACACCTCATAAAAAATAACGATTTTTTCAGGATTTGGTACACAAACGAGCGTTTACAGTAGAAACTCAGCAGCGTGGGTCGCACCCTCGTGCTATATTGTATTCTCTAATTACCTGCGGTGGTAAGAGGGTGTGATAGGTATGTTTGGCATGAACAAGAGACGGCTTAGAAAGAGATGGTTAGTACTTCTATTTCTCATAAATAAAGACCGGAGGAATGTGCGCACGCATGCGATACAGGTTAGCTGGACGCAGAGTATGAATGATGTTAGAAGTACAGCACTGCCATCAAAAGTGTAAATAACTGCCACTAGAAGCAAGAGTCGAAAACAACGTAACGTAGTATTATTCTGCGAAATAGTGAAGCATTGTCTTGCAAGTGTATGCAAACGTAAGGCTAAGATGTAGTACACTTTCAAAGTAAATAAGGAATGTATTGTCAATTAGTAGCTACATATATTTACTAATTATTTCCCTCAACATTAGTTTCTTACCTACAGTTATAAATGTTTATTTTATTATCAACAGTAGTTCTCTGCCACAAGGTTAGTTATAAGATTCTTATTTTGTACAAGTTTTAAGTCCATGGAAATTGTTAGCGACAGTGACTGGAAACACGGAACCTGTAATATAATAATGTAATCAAATCAATATTGCACAAGATACTTATTGTATACAGTATTGCCAACTATTTTCAGTTATACTGCCTTTACATCACATGTAAGCATAATTGTCACACTGTAGCATACAGTGATGGCAAAGTAACAACACACACGCGTGGAAGTTCGGGTGCAGCATGGTGGGACGAAATGCTCTGAATAACTCCGTCCCCTGTCACGAAAGCCAGCTCTGGATTGTGTCCCCAATGCGGCCCTTCAGCAACGGAGATGCCCCTGCAGACGGCGCTCTGGGCGAGCCGGCGGCGGGCCGGTGTACCGGCTGTTATCGGGGAGCTTACAACTGGGAAAATGTATGAACTTCTACGCTTTTCTGTGCCTACTGTCGTGTGGTCTGGCTGCCCTCCTCTCCTCTCGCCTCATCCCTCCTTCCCGGGGGCGCCCTGTCGAAGTGATGAAGTCCGCCTCCATGTCTATCCTACTCCTATTCCTCCTACAGTAAAATGCAGAGTGGCCATTAAATTGCACGCTGAGATACGTAAAAGGCACAGTGCAATAAAAACCTGAATTATATGTGACAGACTGAATTATTTATACCAGTCATAAATTTATGTATATTATTTCTAATCTGTTGCACTGTAAAACGAACAATACAGTAAAAACTTCAATTATGTGTGACAGACCGAATTATTTATACCATTCATAAATTTCTCTATAAACATTATTTCGTAACTGTTGCACTGTAACACAATATACATTTTCAGCGTCTCAATAACAAAACTTGTATAAATTAATTTAGTTCAGAATTCTGCATTTGAAACATACTTGAAGATTAACTTCCATTACAAATTAATCCAGAGTTAGGTTCCCCATACACAACTACTGCACTATGCTGGAGCAGCTGTGCGTAAAACAGTCAGTGCCGACCTTGCCCTAAAGTGTGACCGTGAATTGCAGGGCTCTTGTGGGACCGGAAAGATACTGAGGTGCCTAGTCCTGAAGTCAGACTATTGCTCGACATTTAAAGCAACGCACAACGCTCCTCCACACGTATGCGCACGCGCGCACATACACATTCCTCTCTGCTATATACGTACTTGCTGAGAGTTATAAAATGTCATCTGAAGTTGTAGGGACGGCATATATGGAACGAAGATTTTGAAGAAAATTCCTCCATCCTAAAGTACCCTTTACATGGAACATTTTTCAAAACATTTGATCTTCTTGAAAACGACTCGAACGATTTTGATTAAAATGTCATAATATGTTTGAGATATTTTTATGGCAAATGAAATGTATATCTTAAATTTTCTGGCTATAGCCCATGAAGTCCTACTTACTCTGGATGATTTTTGCATAACTGGTAAACCTAGAGATAGACGAAATCTTACAAAAACTGCAGATCTTGCTAAAACACACAATTTATGTCTGAATAATTTTTTTGTAGGATGAACCATTTCGGAGATATTCCTTGTTATTTGTGTCAATTTTGGAAAACAAAACTTTCGTGAAATGGAACGTCGTTGTTCATATTTTACATGTTAAACGTGCAAAGAGAACGGGATCTCTAAGCTTTAAAAGATTTGACTATCGCACAAAGCCTAGTGTATTCTAATATTCCCCTCGCACCTACAAGGAAATAAGCAGTACGATAATTAGTACAAATGTTTATCTCAACTAACACGAAGAAGATGTAAGAATAAGAGTTTGTAAGAGTGGTTAACAATAGTAGGGAAAGTCATGTGAATGCAACACATCAAATTTTTTCTGTTTCATTTGCTGCAAATTTTCACGTTAAGATGTTGCAACTCTGCAGAAAGAACTGAAGAGGGAGAGCCTATGTTGTAAAGCGATTACAGGGGTTCCTCAAGGGAGGCGGCCGAACTACACACGCGTTGACTAAACAGACCCTTATCATTATTTATTTATGCCAACAAACTTACTGTTGGTGTTTTTAAACACACAAGCCGTGTGTGGGCAAAGTTTGAAAGGTAGAACTGGAACTTAAAAATTCAATGCCACAACTGGGATTTGAACCACAGACTTCCCAGTTGTGGCATTGAATTTTTATGTTCCAGTTCTACCTTTCAGACCCTTATCACTTTCTTAAAATCAGGGTTGCTGGTTCTCAAGGACAGGGACAGGGGTTTCCCTTTTCTGAAGCGTGGAGATGGATTTATGACTGCCATTAGTTGTGGGTAGTACACATCATATCCTTTGTGAAGCAATTGCATACGCGATCGTTAAACTGCACACATCATGATGATTTCATCCTTGTTGCAAGATGTTATTTCTCTCAATGCAGGTATATAAAGTTGGCCTGAGCTTGTGCTTCAGCTTGTACTTGTGTTTGTGCTTCCGGTTGTGCTACGGATTACAGGTTGTAATTTACTGTGTTATGTGCTAGTGTCTAGTTCAGCAATGTCCAATTCACACTCTCATCCATACGTTCAGAATCCGGGGAGGATAGCGGATAATCTTGGCTAGTCGGGAATCGAAACCGGAAACCCCTGTTGTTGCCAAGTGAGCCAACATTCCAGCCTTGTAACTATCTTAAACACATGGTACTTTAATCAAATTCCTTAGAGCCATCTTTAACAAAACAAACATTTCAAAAACGTTTCCATGCAAAGGGTAGTTTGGAGTTGGAGGATCATCTTCCAAAATCTTCAAGTCACATTTTTATTAGCTCCTAAACTTAAATATAAAGTTTGGTACATAACCAACGTTTCATTTTGAGTTATGCTGTTTACAGACACATACCGGAACATTTTTCTAAAAATGTCTTTTTTTTATTCGGGTGCTTCAAAGCATTTTTTGGTGAAATATTGGCAAATTATTTTTGAGTGGGATGGAGTATTTCCTTTTTAAAATTCTGGGGGTCTCAAATATGTATTCTCGGTGAAACCTTGATTTTGAATTTTTTGGTGGTATGTAACATTGCCTACCTACTATACGCTGGTAAAGAAAGCGAAAAGCTGATATAGGTATGCTTTTCTGAGCAGCCTTTGGATATATTTTAGAATCATCTACCATCCATTTGAACTACATTACAGTTTTCAAAGAATGTTTATGACAAAACTACATCTATGCATTTTTTCTCCAGAGAGTAATTCTATTTGAAAAGGCGTGTATGTTTTTATAAATAATACAACCTGTAATTATATTTATATACTTATCTACTTGCTTTTTTTCAGAATTTTTATAAAACAATTGTATGAAACATTAAATTAATTAAATGCATTTTAATTAATCAAATACAATTTCAGATACAATTTTCAAGATCGCTTTAAGGTAGATTATACAATTGGGATTACATAGCCAAAGTTTCAGAAATTTTGGACTAAATGTTATAAGAGAGGACTTCCCGCCTTAAACAAGTCAAGTACAACTATTTATATCGTCTCTTAAATCAGTTTATGGTTGAATAGGATTATTACTACCTCTTTTACTTAGAAGTTTTAAAATGCCAACGTTAATTCCAATGTAACTTTATATGAGAAGACACTGGATATTGTAACGTAAATATTATACGTTCCCTATTTCATTTGGAAATATGTTTTCCACTCTTAAATTTGTCATGTTTTCTTAAGGAGGGAATGATTTTAGCAATCCACACTGCCGTTAAACATTTCCCTTCTTTGATGTTTCTCTTTCGGTATGCTTTTATAAGCAGCGAAAAGTTAAAGTTAGTAACATATCTCATAGTGAATGGTTAATTAAAGAATTTAAGTGCACCATTTCCATATATCGGAATACAGGATGGTTAAAGGGTAAAATATCAAGCTTTTGAACACTATTCTTTCCTGGTTTTAATATTTTGATCTGTCCTCTATTATATTAATCTGAATAATTTCATGTTTCTGTTAACTTCCAATGAAACTTGGATGTATACACCACTAAGCTAACAGAGAAAATTTCTTCTTCTTCTTCTTCTTCTTCTTCTTCGTCTTCTTCTTCTTCTTCAGCACGGTTTAGGCCATTTAGCCTGTTCCGGCTCCAAAGTCTTATTTTTAACATCTTTCCCTCGGTCGTCCTATGTTCCTTTTTCCTACTTCCTAGTTATTTGCTATTTTGGTAATTCTATTTTCTTCCATTCTATTTAAGCGCTGTTTCCAATTGGTTCTGTTTTCTAGTATTGTTTTGTTTAATCTATCGTAACTATCGTATGTGATCGTTTTGTTTTTGGTCTAGTCTATGGCTCTAAGAAATTTCATTTCTGCTGTTTGTATACTTCTTTTATGTTGTATCGCCATTATCCATGTTTCTGAGCCGTAAGGTTATTTTTATTGTACCTGTTACGTAGCTGAATTTATTTCATGTTTTAAATGTCTATTTCTTCTGTATATTATTTCACATTCGAGGAAATTAAATTTTGAGGCCTGTTCAATTACGAGTAGGTATGTTTCCTAAAACTATTTTAGACCGAACTGGATGGATACATTTAAATGTCATTGTTTTTGTTTTATTCATAGATCTTTCTAATTTATATGCTTTTGCTATTCGATATAACTTATATGTCATTCTTTGAAGTTCATTCTCAATATATTTAAATTATTGCGCATACCATTGTTTTCATGATCTTGTCTCTAAATTAGTTCCTCCTACGGTTTGTTGTTTCTATGTTATTATCATGTCATCTATGTATACATTAAAAAGAGTGGTTGACATAGGTTGACCTTATCTAACCCATTTTGAAAACAGTATTGGCTCTCGGTTATTTAATTTGATTTTTGTTTCTGCATATAAATTTTTATTGCTTTTATTAAATGTTTTGGGATTCCTTTTTCCATAGTATTTCCCATAATTTTAGTCTAGATATTTTATCAAAGGCATTTTTGTAGTCTATAAAGAGGATATATGTTTCTAAATTTTAAAAAAATATGAATAGTATAATCAACATATTGATATCACTAACAATACATGAAGTATGCCTAATCATTACACAGCAGCAAACGTAACGCGATACAGTGAAATGTACAAGTGGTAACACTGGAGTATGGACAGCGATGCTCAGATATTACTTTAGCAAAGCACGGGCTCCTTGACTCAAACCGTTCGTAGCAGTAGATTCCAGGGCTCGATATAAAGTGTACTGGTAGTAGTTGATGCATTAAGTATAGATTCAGTGCAATTAAGTCCCTTAGAGCGCCACCATTTTAGTGTCCAGCTATGGTTAATAGTACAGCATTCAGAACAAGTCATTTATAATAGCATAAAGAACTAATCTATCCTACAAACCAGCGCATTATACATATTTATTCTGCACTCAACGTTAACTTCTGCAACGTTAATTTTCAAAACACAAAGAGAAGCGTATACTGCATAAAATGATACTAGTGATACAACATTTCAAAAATATGAACTTAAAGATCATACAAATTTCTTTTGAGGCAGTGTACTACTAAGGTCAAATTAAGAAAAAATTCCGCCTCAGAAATTGTTTAGTTTTTTTTCTTTTTTTTTCTTTCTGTCGTTTACTGAAGCTCAACGATTATTTTTATGCGATCCAAAAGAAAAATGTGATCAGGGTTCCTGTTTCCCCTACTTCTTTATTTTTTATTTAATTTTATTTTCATTTTCATTTTTTTAAATCTTTTTTCTTTTGTATGTGCTGTCATTCAAGTTATTTGACGTCACCTGCCCTTCACGGTATTGAACCTATTGTCTGAAAATCTCATTCTACTAGCTTCCTCTACTCAGCTTCAGTCTTTGACTCCTCTTCACCTTTAGCATTCCAGTGAGAGGAAAATCAAGGAGGAAGAAAATATCACGCAGTGAGGGAAAAATGCATTCCTTTTATCTCAGTATACTTTCCCTTGCTGCTCCACGATTTGAACTTTGAACTTTTTCTGTCACTTCTGGAGATCAGAGGAAAACGGACCTGACAAATTTATTTGCTTGACTGAATAGAAGTCTCTGTGTTTTCCTAATAAGGAGCGCCTTTCTGCTCAGAAGCATTATATTATTTGCATGACTAGCTTTAACTGGATAACAGCTAAAATTAATGCTTTGAATTCATGAGATTCAACCATGCTCAGTTACATATCACTTCCTCTCCCACAAAAAAAAAAAAAAAAAAAAAAAAAAAAAAAATAATAATAATAATAATAATAATAATAATAATAATAATAATAATAATAATAATAATAATAATAATAATAATAATAATAATAATAATGATAATAATAGTTGTAAAGCAATGCACTTGAAAATATATGCTTCAGATCTGATTTAAGTGTAATGAAAAAAAATCATATGCGATATTCTCCACCCTCTATTGTTTATTAATGGGTATACAAATTGTTTATATGAAAGTTTATGTTTATTTGCCTCATGCTAATCGAAATAAACATTTTAAGAAGTAGCTATGTTACACAGTTGATTATAGATACAAAGGGAACAGTGACAGGCAAATGTTGAACAACTGGACGCTAAATGCTGGCCTTAAGATTCTATCTCTATGCAATCGCGAGAAACAAACCAATATCGATAAGATATATTATATTCTACACAAAAATTCGATGTCGAGATTTCACTAGAAATACATATTTTGAGGCCTGCTGAGTGAAAAATGGATTTTTAGTAATATCTCGGTGTGTCCGCGTGTGTTTGTTAACAGAATAACTTAAAAATACAAAAACTTTAAAGGATGCAACACAAGGAATTTGAATTGTTCAATTTGTTTCAATTTAGCTGTTTGGATTGTGACAGGGTGTGTATTGATAAAATCAAATGACATTTGGAAACCAGAATAAAGGAGCACTTTAGAAATGTTAAATATAAACAGATTGATAGATTAACTGTGGCAAGCCATTTAATCATAAAATAAATTCAGAGGTTAAAATATTAAAGCATGGATTTAATGGTTTGAGTAAACATATTCATTTTGAAAAATAAGGATAGCGTAATGCATTTTGAAATACCGCCCATTGATTCAATTAGCAAATTTGTTTTGTTTTCAGTGGTTGGTAACACAGAAATATGAAGTAATTTAGCGTTTGTTACAATGATGACTAGTATAAATAAGAGTGACACTGATGATGCAGTAAATATGCTATGAAATAGTATGCTTTTAATTTCAAGAAGTTTCAGCAAATACTAAGTGAAACTTATAGTCCCTAAGATATCTGTTATAATTTGTAGAACTGTATTGATTCACTGTTAATAGCTTCAATTTTTCATAAGATAATGAAATCCTATTAAGAACTCTTCATATTTCGGAAATGCTTTTGACGTTGCATGGTAACGCACTCTGCAATGGGATGCTGCTGCCTCTGTTCATCTGTTCATGATGCGCCGGCCCAGAGCTCCAGCCTATCACGAGCTCAGCTGAAGAGCTATTGACCCTGACCTGTTTCCTATCCCAGCTACCCCAATAAATCCATCCCTGTGCGTGCCCTGGAATTAAAGAAGCTCACCTACAGCTCGCTATTAAAATCAGTGAGATCTTGTCAATGCATCTATTGTAAGAAGGCAAGGCAAGCAAACCTTAATTGGTTTCCTCAAACTTGAGATGTAGTCAAAGAAAAGTAAAAACCTACAGCGATGTGAAGTGTGTTAGGAAATAAAAAAATTGATGTGTTGAACTCATTCTTGTACTATTCTTACAGACGTCTACTCTTCCATCTACCTCAAGTTAATCCAGATAAACTTCTGCACAAATGATATTTTTGTATGCTTTCTTGTGGGTACAATGAGAATATAGGAATACAGTAGGCTTAAGTGATAGTCAAATATTTTAAAATCTGGTCGCTATGTAATGGCTTTGACATTCCATTCTCTTTGCATGTCCAGGACATAAAAAAAAACTAGTAACGAGTTCCCATTTTAGAAATTCAAAAAACAAGGAATACCTAAAAAATCTTTAAAAATGCATTTGACGTACTGTATTTTAACAAAATCTAAATTTTTTTGCGTAATCAGACTTTGTCTATCTCTTACAGTTTACCAGTTATGCAAAAGTCCGCCAGAATGAACAGGACATTCCAGAGAATTAAAGATGTACATTTCATTTGTCACAAAAATGTCTTAAAGATATGGTATTTTAATCAAAATCGTTAGAGCCAGTTTTTAGAAAATCAAAATTTTCGAAAACTGTTCAGTATAAAAGGTAGTCTGGGGTGAGGATTTTGTTGAAAATCCTCGTTTCGAATCCTGGGAAGATGCTGAATTTAAATACCAAGTTTGGTATTTAACGAATATTAGTTTCTGAGTTATGCTGTCACAGACACACGTAACTTTTTCTACTTCTGTTTTAAATTCGGGGGCGGGGGGGGGGTCCCAAAATTAATATTTCCAGTGGAATTTCAGTATCATGTTTTTGGTGGAATGCAATGGGTATCTGCTTTATATACCTAATAGAGAAAGTAAAATCATTATTTTATTGGTCAAGGACCTCAACACCTAATTTTCAGAAAACACCGAGGTCATGTCGGGTCCAACAATTCTTTCTGTGACAATTTTCACAGAAATTTTTAGACAGCTTTTGGAATTTTTCTTTTCTTACTGTTGCTTTTGGGCACAGCGTCAGAAATTCCTGTTAACGCATTACTTTACTTTATAAGAATGTTCGACAATCATTTCTGAGAAACTGTGTTTACTTTGTCCACTCGTCTCTGCATCTAATCCGGAGAGAATCACACAAGAATTTTTCTAAATTATATTTATGACACTGTCCTTTTTAACACTTTTATTACAGGTAATGTTTGGTTCTGAGTGGCTTCGTAAATCGTCTTGACGATGCAAAATATCGCTGTCTTTTACCACAGCAGTTAAGGACTTATTAGAAAGATCTGATGAGTTGGATTCACGTGAGTTTCTCTTCTAAAAGCTATTATTACATCAGTTTGTTCTTTCCTTTTTATCAAAATATATTTTCATTACACTTCTATACATTCGTTGTACTTAAAAGAAGAATACAGTAGGCGGACACGAGTCATATTTTTAAAAACTGGATCGCTAAGAGATGGCTTTGAAACTCCGTACTGTTTGCATGACCACGAGAAGAAAACGAATTGCGACTTACCGTTTGAAAAAAATAACATGAATTGCATTCACGTGACTTTCTCCATTCACACTCCTACAAACGAATCTTAAAGAAGTTTATTCCTCTTGCTGTGATTCACTATGAAATTTCATTTTACATTTCGTTGTAGGCATAAGAAGAAAACAGTAGCCAAAATGATAGTCAAAATTTTAAGGAGCGTGTCACTATGTGATGGCTTTGAAATTCCCTGCTCCTTGCATAAACGCATGAAAAAACGAATAGCAACTCTCCATTTGCAAAAAGTATAATTATTTATAAATTCAAACCAATAACATCTCCAAAATGGTTAACGCAAAATGTTATTTGACATAAATTGTGTGTTTTAAAGAGATCTACACGTTTTGTGTAGTAATATTTTTTTATTCATAACCAATTGCTTATAGTACAAAAGTAATTCAGAATGAACGATTGTTTATTACACACAATTTGTGTTCAAATATTTAAGCACAAGGAAGAAGGAATAAATTCAATGAACTCTTGTGAAGGAAAAGAAAGAATATTCCAACAGATGACGCACTTGGAAAAAAGTAATCATGCAGAATTGCGTATTTCGAAAACATTACAAAATCTTTACACAAATTGTGTTTTAATTACCTCTACATTTTTTGTAAATTTTGAGTGCCTCGCGTGTGCGTGCATGTGTGTTTGTATTTGTGTGTGTATGTGTGTATGCACATGCTAGCCTCTGGTTCTCGAGGTTACGGGTTCAACCCCGACGAAAGGTGATGGATTTTCTTTTCGTGTGTAAAAATCTTACCACGGCTTCCTTCGGAAGGGAAGTAAAGCCGATGGATTTACGGAACGTAAAAGAATATCAAGCCTAATAAAGAGCCATCTGAGCATAATTAAGCGGTCTTTCACGCCCAACATGGAATGGGACGCTAATAACTATAGGAATACTGGTTTTTGTACACAAAAACTCAATTTTACCATTAGCTTAAATAATCTGATTTGCGTTTCTTACAAATGTTTATATTTTGGTGCCCCCTTTGAATTTTCTATATATGTATATTTGTAATTCTTTTAATGTTGAAGCCAAGATAATTGAAATCAGACACATATTCGGATATTTGTTTTTTATAACTATTTGTTCTTATAGGATCTTTCCAAAAACTCAAAGTTAGATTCCAATGTATAATATAGTATGCTATCTTTCTTTTGACGTGCAGATGACTGAATGCAACAAAAAAGAAAGAAAGACGAAGGAAAGAAAAGCGAGAGACGTTGAGTGCGTTCAGATGCGAGTCATGTAGGTCCATGGCTTTGGATTTATTACTCCTTCAGATGTTTATTCTCAGAAATCTAAGAGTCTTGACTGGGATAAAAACACCATTAATGCGATAAGCTCCACTTAAGCCTTCGATTAAAAAGGACACTAAAATATTACATACGCTAGGTGGTCATAGCCACAATGTATGAAACCTCTGAGACAGTTGGTATTGTATACCGTACCATTATAGAATTAATATGTATTTGCTTTGCTCGTTATCATACACTTTGCTCTTATCCTATTAAAACATTTACTTATTTCCAACACCAGTGCCAGAAAATAAATGATTTAATTACCATGGCAACAAGATAGCAATGACGTTATCACCGCTATAACAAAATTTTCTCCAATATGCCTGTAAGAAGACCAGAAATCGTCACTTTCACAAGTGCAGCAACATTAAAACACAAGTATCGCCTCGTTCAATTTACTTTTATTGTATTTTTCATTTCTCCATCCAAAAGCTTTTCATATTCCTTTTCGTAAACATCTTTTGATTTTTTCTGGAATTAATAAATCCTCAGCACTCTTGGCTTCATTTAAAATGTCAAGCGGAGTGCAATGCATATTTTCAATAGTTGTATCATTACCCTCCATTTTCCTCTATAAGTATTGAAAGAAATGAAACATCTGCTAAGCAGTCATATTACGTCATACGTCTGTGATCTCTGATACATTATAGTTTTTCATATAGAAAATTTATTAGTTATTATTACGTATTTTAATGCTAAAATAGCGTAAAACGTTTTATGTAACACTGCATAATCTTTTCATTGTGACAGTCGTGTCACAATCAGCCAGAACTGATAAATAACTATTTCTTGTATTCCAAAATAGCGTTTCATATTTAACATTACCTGAACTACAAGAGAAGCCATTTTAACCTAAATAAATTGCACATTTTCAAGCATTGAAAATCAACTGAAGAAGAAGTACGCTGTTATTGTCTAAGATATATACAAATTTAAGGTACCTATAAATCAAAATTTTGTGAGTACAACAATTTAATAAAGATGTGAAATATAACTAATTGTTGCCAACTTAAGAGAATCAAAATTGTATCCCTTATTTGACCTCATTATTTAGATACAGTAGTATTTTAATGAAAACAAACACTAAAATATTTAAATCCATACCCAAATAACAAATACACACTGATTGCAATTTCCAGTTTTAGTAGAATATGTATTTTCTAGAATTTTGTTTTTACTTGCTATACCACGCATAGTAAGTAGGTTATTGTATTCGACCCAACATTTCGATGTCGAGATTTCACCGGAAATGTTTTGAGGCCCCCTAAATCAAAAAAAAAAAAAAAAGCAATAATTTTAGATAACGGTCCGTGTGTGTAATGTGTATGTGTTTGTCTGTCTGTCTGTCTGTCTGTGTACAGCATAATTCAAAAACAGAAAGTCAGTAAAAAACCAAAGTTGGTATTTAAGTTTTAGCATTTTTCAAGGATGCGACACAAATATTTTGAAGAGAATTCCTCCACTCTAAACTACCCGTTGTTATTTTCTCAAAAATGGTACTAACGATTTTTTATCAAAATAGCGTATTTTAAAGATAGTTTTACGGCAAATGAAATGTATATTTTGAATGTTCTGACTATAGCCTATGTATTCATGTTTACTCTTGATGACTTAACTCGTAAACCGTACGAGACAGACCAAATCTTACCACATAAAAAATGTACATCTTGTTACAGCACAATTTATGTCGAAATGAATTTTTTGTGGATATTACTTGTTTGTGTGAGTTTGTAATACGTATTCTTTTCTCAAATGGAAGTTCGATGTTCAATTTTTTACATCTCAGCTGTGCAAAGAGCTCTAAAGGATTTGACTATCATTAAAAGCCTACTGTATTCCCACATTTCCCTTGCACCTACAAGAAAATTAGAAATAACGTAATTTCTATAAATTTTTATCTCGACTAACATGAAGAACATAGAGCAATAAGAGTTTGTAAGAATAGTTAGTACAATAATAGAGCAAGTCATGAGAGCGCAACACATGAGATTTTCTTCTTCTTCTTCTTCTTCTTCTTCTTCTTCTTCTTCTTCTTCTTCTTCTTCTTCTTCTTCTTCTTCTCCCCTCTTCCTTCCCACTCCTCTTTTTTTCTTTTTTTTTTTTTTTTTTTTTTGGGGGGGGGGGAGTGGTTAAATTCATGCCGGAAATCATGTGCAAGATTTTTGGAGAAGAAGAAATGTGGATAAAGAATGGTGTGAAGCTACAAGGAAGTACTACTTGTCAAAAGCCACTTTGCTTGGCTTCACTCTTATGGGCCTCTCAACTTTAAGATGGTGTGCTCGCACAGTCGCAGATCGGTTTTTGCCGGGAGCAGCATGCACTGGCGTTTGCATCTCTCCAGAAGCAAGCCACATAAACCGTGACAGTTTCTTGGCACTGTTTAAACAACAAGGTACACAACTAAATATGTGCTGAACTTCTTACATCGGTGATTTTATGTCAAGTACTTGTGAATGTGACTTTCAACTGTTATATTGGAGTAATGTTACTGAATGTGTTTTCGTTACTTTGACAGCTTAAGAGTGTTGGTGTGCAGTTCCCAATTTAGGTATCTATGCTGCGTTTTAAATTTAATTTAATTTACGTTTCAGATATTTTACTTACCGAACCTACATATCATGTGACAGCCATTATTTTCCCTATTTTTCGCTTTTTCCTCATTAAGGAATACTTATTCTAAATTTGAAACATGTGACAGAATAAACTGACACAACTTCGTTTAGGGAATTTTATTGCAATCGCAATAGTTTTTCAAGAATTACATTCAACGATATTATTCTAAACATTTCTCTAAAAATTTTGATTTAAGCATCATATGATTAAGATGTTTAAAGATTAAGGTGTATCTTCACGTTGGAAATGACTTTTTTCAAAACTTTCAACTTTTTTATTTTATATCAGATAATAACCCTGACCTCTACGCTGTAATGATAGAAGGGAAACAGGAAGAAGAAGATTATAACCTTGACTTTCCAGTTTTCAAAAATATATAGTTTGCATGATAATTGTTACCAAAAGTATGTTTAATTTAGCAATATGTACAAAAATTATTTTGTTTAACGACTCTGTCATTTGCTAGGATCACATCAGCGCCACCGATGTGCCGGAATTTCGTCCCGCAGGAGACATGACAGTAAATCTACTGACATGGAGCTGTCGTTTTTAAAAACCATCGACCTTGAGATGAGTAGCCCGGCGTCTAACTAACTGAGCCATCCAGACCGACAACAATGTGTACAATTACGTTAGCCTGTGTACATAACGTTGTAGACATTTCTTTTCAACATTTCTCAAAATTAAGATTTTCAACATTGTTCCCTTTTTCAATCCCAAAGAAGTACTCTTAAAATTGTGCTACACACCTCATCCATACATCATTTTGAAGCTTATTGGGCAGGAAATGGTGTAAACCGACAACTATGGTCGTAACATAGATCACAAAGATTCTATCACTACTTAAAAAATAAAAATGTATAATGTTTTAAATAGCCAGTTTACTTGATATAAGTCATTATACTTGTCCAGAGAAATGAATTGGTGTATTAAAGTCCAGAATTTCTATATTTTTATACAAAATACAGAATTTGAAAAATATAGGAAATTTAAAATTTTGTGTTTTTTAGGGTTACCAAAAAAATATTTTAAAGTGTTGGTAGGGTAAATATTTCAAGTTTATTATGCCAATCATTAACAAAAACGTTTTAAAAAATCTGGCTAAAAACATAGATTTCTGTTTCCAAGGTGAATATTTATCTTAATAAAATATGTAATCTTGCATTTTCTGAAAATAACCTGCGAAGTCCTCATCATTACGAAGAAAACGTTACTACTAATTTTTATAACTGGTAAAAAAAGAGACATTCACTAATTTACCACATTAAAAATGTAAATCTATTTAAAACAATCAACATATGTGAAACAAATTTATTTGTGGAATAACCATTTCTGAGGTATTCTATGCTATTATTTTGAACTCTACGAAACTTTCTCAGGGATTTTAAATTGATAAGTCACCAATTACTTTTCATGATGTCACGTATGAATTTAAAAAATCAGACATATGCGCTTTTAACATTTTTTACCATTGCTTCAGCCTCCCTAGCACCTAAACTATATGTAAAGTGAAAAAAAAATTATTTTGAATACGTTTATCTCGATTAACACGAAACAGCAAGAAGAATGACAGAATGGTTTGAGAAGGTGAAGGATATTGGACAGAGAAGTCATATGAATGTAATGCATCAGAATTTTTGTTTTCAACTAATTGGCTTTTTTGTAAGTTGTATTACAGTTTTTTATTCTACAATGTTCCAACTATACTATTAATCATTCAAAACAATCGCTAATACCTAGTTTTGCATAGGCTTCGTGGCCTTTTTTATGATGTATCAGAAGCAACACAAATTTTACTTATTTGTAAAAATTAAATACCTATATTCTCCGATTCAAATAAAAGTAGATATATATTTTTGAAATCCCTATTTCATATATGACTGGGACTTATCATGGTATTTCATAAGAATAATAATAAATATGAAATTTTAATTTGTTGGCTATTCTGCACGTTACATATCTTGTGAGTAAAGAGAGAAGTACTCCAATTGGACAGTCATTTCGCGAGTGAAATGTAATTTCATTATAAAGTCATTATCAGGTAGTTTTTGCGTTGCTTCCTTGGCTGAAAATTTTTTCGAATCTTCAGAATAAAGTTAGTTTCTAAAAAATATACGTCTAAGGGTTCACGAATTTTGTTTTGTGGGAATAATTTGAGTCACAATTATTTGTTATGTAGCATCCTTGTTCTTTCCTCGGCATTAAAGATGACGTCAGTCTATCCACTCCAAGAATCCCAAAGGAGCAATACGTCTTTTGTAACATCAGGTGACCCGTGTCTATTCTGCATGCTTTAGGTATTGGTGTAATGCTGAATAAGTGCAGAGTTTAAATTACGATATCCTGCAAACGGTAGCATAAATAATTTAGGCATGTTTTTATGAATAAAAATCTATAAAAATATCTGGCCTTTCCAGTTGGGGACTAGAGTTGCGAAATTACCGTAGGCTATCATGAGTAAGTGTAGACTACGGTAGTCTTCCTGGTAGAAATGGCCAGTGAAGGACCTACCCACATTACCTGTACGTTAGGTGTGTTGCATACCTATCGGGCGTCACCTCACATCGATCGCGTTGTTTGCGTTTTTTGATCATGTTTCACTAGATTCCTCTAGAAACCGGAAGCGTTGAACTTTTAGCCTTCCCGAAACTGAAGAGGGTACATAAAGGGTCGCTTAATCTACGGAACATTAGTGCCTTCAGAAACATTTGGAAGCTCCTCTAAGACCGTAGACAGTAGTATTGATCACGATTAATGTTATTTTTAACCGAAAAGTATTTTATTTTGATCACCGTGCTCAAACTCATAACAGCTTTTGGTGACCATTATGTTTAATGTCTTAATTACTTGCATTTTGTATTATATTTCTTTTCCTACCAATGTTACCAACAATCCTACCATTTATTACGTCATTTATAAACTGCATTAAAACTACCGAACCGTAGTTTTATAGAGCGCAATTTTAGTCAGGACTATTCCTGCTTACAACTAACTTTTGAAACCAGAATAGGAAGTAAATGATTATATTCCGCCAAGATTTAACACACTTTGATGTTCTATCCTTGACTGAAATATGAAACATCAACTTTGTCTTTTATTGCTAAGTTTTTGATAACAAATGAAGATGGAATAACATTGTAACAATTTATTGTATGTTGTAGACATGCTGTTGAGGTCACTTACGGTCCTCGCCCTTTTGGGGTGCCAACACTCAAGTGATGCATTTTTGCCTCCACTGCCAGAACTTCCAGAAAAGATTCACGACCTCAGTCACGCGTACAATGAGAAAACTTTATCGTGGATAAACGAAAAGGAATTCCAGTTTTCTAGAAAGGAACATAAGACGCTACCAGATGGCACATGGTGGGTTGTAGAGTGTCATATATTTTCAGGAGCATGATTTGTTCTAGTAATATACCTGACTTTTCGTACTCCTCAGGCACGCAGAAAACGATTTCCAGACTTCAGTACACAGTGGTACTCACCTAGATGCACCCTACTCCTCTTCGAAAGAAGGCTGGAAGGTGGGGGACATCCCACTATTACACTTGATTGGTGAAGGTAAGGAACATTCTTGTTTTAATACAGTGAGAAGGTATAATATGCACTTGGGTATCTCGCTAGGGTAGTTCAGTGAATCGCCTAGTACGAGGGCAATTCGTAAAGCAAGGTCCAAATCGCCGTAGCTTTGCGCGAACATTCAAAGCGCATGTACACCAACTCCCGGCATGCCTTTCGCGTATTGAATTGGTAGTGTTACTGTGTGTTGTTCACACTGTCGAGTCGACTCAAAATATTTAAAACAATCGACGGAATGCCTACTCTGAAATACAGTGTATGATTCCGTTTTTGTCAACAAGGAACGTTTCAGCAGCGGACATTTATGGACACATCAGTGAAGTGTATCGCCCCAATTCAATGAATGACAACAAAGTGTGTAAGTGAGTGAGAGCATTCAAGCCTGAACGGGGCAATGTCCATAATGAACCGCGATTTGGCCAGCCATCAACAACCACAAATTTGGTCAATACCGTATATGAAAAGATCCGTGCAGATCGGAGGTTGACAATTTCCGCTGGTTTTACAACTACTGGTTATAATCACAGGTGACAAGATTCTATGACATTGGCATAAAAGGCTTGTAGAGCGTTATGACTAGGGTTTGAACCTTTATACAGCTCTCGTGAAATGAGGCGATCGCAAGTTAAATGCCACATGGGCAGAGTGTAACGTCATTGCGCGCGTACAGTGACAGCACAAACACCACCTTCAGTGCATAGTGTCTCTCGAATGTGTTCACTAGTTCCACACACAGAATAAAATGCCTGCAGCACGAAAATTGAAATATTCACACATTGCCGAACGTGTACAACAATTTGGGAGTGAATATTTTACTGAAAATGGTGACAGCATCGAGTATAAGTTACGTAGCAACGTTATCTATAACGTAGTTGCGTCGTCTGTACCTGGCCTCCTCTCTGTTGTGATCATGTGACAGACTGATCCTTCACACTTCCTATAGTCCAAACTCTGCATCTGTTTATTTTCTGCATGAGGTTTCGCTCCCTAGTTGTGACAAATGCTTAAATATAGCAACTATGTAGAAAAATAGAGAAAGCTGTGAGAAATTACATAAAACGACCGTTTTGCAAGTATCTCTAATGGGTTGATGTGTATAAAACATCGGACCTTGACAAATTATTCTCGTACTTTGAGATGGCCTTGAAAGTTTACCAGGATGCTTGAATAAAAAGGTTAGCATACTTTCGGTTCCCTCCCCATGGTATCTCTGAGGAACAGCTTCGACACAGAAAGCCGAATATCCGTAGTTCGAACCTGATTCAACTCTCCCAAAAATTATCTCTTAGGCATTGTGGACTCCAACCGTTTTTGTTATGTACGGTCAGGCTGAACTAACTACCCGTGAGCAAGCTGTGAGAAAAATTGTACTTTAGCATTTTTAAGTCACCTCTTAGCGATAGATGTTTCGCCAGATTTTCGAGGCAACCGTGGCTGTAATGATATAAGAACAAACCATTTCTGTTATAGGTACACGTTTCCTAAATCAGAGCATTCAAGGCGCAGTCTAGTACGAGAGTTCAGTCCAGTCCAGTCCGGTGTTGGCGGGCTGAGGGTCAGCCTGAAAGAGGCCTACCTACCTGTGATGGGTTTAACTGCTTGTTAAATAGGATGAGGGTTATAGGATGACGGATGAGATTAAAGTTGGAGAGCGAAAGGAGGTAGTATGTTGTTCAATCAGTACTTCGCCGTCTGCGCACATTCCCACGAAACTAAAGCGAAACTATCGGTTGCCATACATGAAATAAGGCTATCTTGTTTATTTAGTAATTAGTGTTAATATTGTAAATAACATTTTAATAAATACAATCTGCCTTCAAGTTTTCTTTCAATTTTGAAAGTCTACGTTTTTTAAAAGATTATAGCACATATACTTTCAGTTTCATTGTGTTAAGGCCAACATAATAAAAGTTGAAGGTGCAACTGTCGATTCTCAATATGACTAAAATGTCGAACACCAGTGACAATAACACGCATCATAGAATATTAAAAACTTTGTATACATGTTTTAAACTTGACCCATGGTTGAACATAAACAGTCGTATGAAACTTGAGTATAATGACAATTAAGATGTTCGTATGAATATTATGTATGATAATATTTATCATGTATGTATGATAATATTTATCCTAGGCGTTCTGCTCGATGTATCAAGAGAAGTTGGCAGCAATGCAGATTTTGAACTGAGACCCGAGCATTTAGAGCAATGGGAGTATGAAAATGGAGCCCTTCCGGAAAGAAGCATATTGATGGTGAAGTTTGGTTGGTCTTCACGGTATCCCAATAAGGAACTATACTTCGGCACGGACAGCAACGACACGTCCAAACTTCATTTTCCAGGTAAGATTTTAATGCAAGTTGTATTTCGTAGATCAACAATGCACCATAGGCATATTTCATAGGAACAAAATAGGCTTATTCTGGTTAAATTTCATTACCTTTTTATAAAAGTCGACTATATGTTTTAAATTACGTTAATTTTTATGTTGAAACCCTTGTCTTCGGGATTTTGTGAAAGTTCTCGAAGCATTTCTTAGCAAATATTTGTTTTCCAAAATAATACTAAGTATAAAAAGAGTGAAAGAAATATTGTTTTTTAGTTATCGTATATGCATTTTCTCAATTTAAAGGATGCAAATGCTGCTAACAGCATGTAAAATAAACCTCAAAGTATCTCGTGGAAAAATCCAAAATTATTTCATTTCTCTTAATAAAATGTTATTATAGCAATTACATCATAGTTTGTAATAAGCAAACAGGGTTATACGGAATATCGAATATTGTCAGTAATACCAACAGAGAAACGCTAAATACAAGTTTAACAATCATAAGTGTAAGTACAGCGCTTTTCTATTGTTATTTTTGTAACAGAAATACATTTTACATAACCTAAAACCAAATTTTGTTTATAAAACGTATATATTGTTAGCTCAGAAAAAAAAGGAAGCTGCGATATTCTAATTTTAAAATGAAAGCAAGAGGAAAACTATTGTCATATCAATGAAATGATCACAGTTAATATCACAAAAGAATCTTGAGATTGCCAACAAATTCACAAACGTAATGAGAATGAAAACGATCCGGAAAGCTCAGGCCTTTCGTGATATTTATTAAGAATATTTAACGAATAAAGTAGGAGTTTAAATATTATTTCTAAATTTCGGCTTACAGCATAATAATAGTAATAATAATAATAATAATAATAATAATAATAATAATAATAATAATAATAATAATAATAATAATAATAATAATAATAATAATAATAATAATAATAATAATAATAATAATAATAATAATAATAATAATAATAATAATAATAATAATAATAATAATAATAATAATAATAATAATAATAATAATAATAATAATAATAATAATAATAATAATAATAATAATAATAATAATAATAATAATAATAACAGCAACAACAATAACAACAACAATAATAATAATAGTAATAATAATGTATATTTGTACTATAGCTATTTAACCTTTACGTAAGAAATAACATTTTGTAACAGTAATCAAATGGTCTGATTTGGAATAAAGAGTTCTGATATTCCAATAGTAATTTCTGAACATTTTTAAAACAATATTATAATTGCAGATCATAAGACTCTTACAAAATTAGTTATTTATGTAACTTGTGTATAATCTGACTGATCGTGACACAAGTGTTTAGCGTGTGAGCGAAAGCGAACAATGAAAAGATTATACACCTGTTATATACGTTTTATGCAATTTTAGCATTAAAATGATTAATAAATTGGCTAAATGAAAAATTATAATGTGTCAGGGATCACAGAAGTGTAACGTAATATGGTTGCTAAGCAGATGCTTCATTTGTTTCAACACTTATAGAGGAAAATGGAAGGTAATGATAAATGTATTGAAAACATGGATTGTATTCCGTTTCACTTTGTGAATGAAGCCAAAAGTGCTGAGAGTTTATTAATTCCAGAAAAATCAGATGTTTACGATAAGGAATATGAAAGGCTTTGTGGACGGATAAACGAAAAATACGGTAGTTTAAGTAATAAATACATTACTGACGTATTTTTCAGAGCTGTTAACTATGCAAAGGTTCTAATATGACTAACTGTACTGTTGATATCTAGCAAGTAAAGTAGCGTAGGCTCTGATTAATATGCATATTGTTGTTGGCCCTGGTTTTAAAATAAATTAAATGAGTGATTCTTGTGTTTGATGTTGCTGCACTTGCAAGAGAGACGATCTGAGGTTTTCATACAGGCAAATTGGAGCAAATTGGAGTAAATTGTTGTGGCAGTGATGACGTCATTTCTTACGTCATTCATTTTCTGATACTGGTGCCAGAAAGAGGATAATATCAGACGATTTATGTCGTCATAATAAGCCTAAAGATACAATTTCTAATAATAAAAATGCATAAAGATTTAAACAATTTTTGTCTCAGAGTTTTCAACTTTGATAGCTTAAAATTAAACATTTTACGAAATATGAAATTTTACAAATAAATTAGAAAATTATGAGGTTCTGATATGTCTCAAACTTATGATTGACAATTGTATGTATTGCAACTCAACTCCCCAAAACATTTACAAATGTTTTGGTTATTTTCAAATCATTTAAAAAAAGCATTATGTAGTTTTTTCTGTATGTGTTATATGATTTGAAACTGAATATATTAACTAGGTGAAATATCCAATCATTTTAATTAAGGAAAATGAAACTGTTAACTGTGAAGCAACAAGATTCTAAAGTTGCAACATTACTAAGATAAGTGAAGTTTTTAGTTTCTAATTTGTTCTTACTTTAGAATCCAATCATTTGTTTATTTATAGCATTTCAGTACTGACCTGCGTTTCATTTTCAGACACTAACATCAACTATGCTAAAACTACTGTGCAAATGTTCGATTTTCCAAAAGCTTTAAATAATTTGGTGCTTAAAGACACAGATCCATATTTGCTTTAGGGAGGGACTAACACTTTGAAACATACCTTGCCAAGGAGCAAAACAGTCAATAATAGACCATTTTACCATTTTAAAACAGCATACAAGTGATCTTTGGATCATCCATTAGATGCAAACATTAATTTAAATTTTGAAAAACTTATAAAAAGATTTATTAAATAAACACACATTTTAAATAAAATATTCAAGTTGATTAGTCAATTCTATTTTAAATTTTTGCTCCTATTGTTTCAGAGCTTAATTCTTATGCTTGTTTTAATCTGTTCTTTTCCTCCAAGTTAATTGAAGCTATTCTGAGATAAAGTCCACCACTAATATAAGTTCAGTCACTGACACTGAACGAGCAAAACCTCATCTGAATTAAGTAAATAGAATAGAGATGAAAGTGGCATTGGTCTATCATAGCAACACCAAAACATCGGGTATAACAAGTGCCACATATTTCCATTAGTTTAGGGGGGGGGGGCTATGGTCCCTCTTTATGCTCCGTTGTGATATTGTTTGTTGTTATGCAGGTATATCTGAAGCACTTGCTAAACAGCTAGCGGAGCGCCAAGTTTTGGCAGGAGTAGGCGTCGACACACCTTCGCTTGACGCTGGAAAGACGGGGAAGAAATCTGCTGAAGCTGCAATACTTGGTGCAAGCCTCTACGCCATCAAGAATCTCAAATTGGATCATCTACCAAACCTGCCAGGTGTGTTCCATGCTCAAAATACATAGCTGCCAAAATATACGAGTAACACTAGCGGTTATGGACTTTCAAATATCTTAATTTTCATCTCCATTTGCTCTTTCTTTCTTCACTCAAGCCTGTGCCAAACTCGAATGCTCAGTTGGAAATATTTCAATAGTTTTGTACCATAACGACCTTCGGAGCATCTCCCCTGACATGATGGAACTGTAGCGGGCTTCTAAATTTGGACCGCCTTCAAAGCGGAGCCATGACATTCCGACGGAGATGAGGATAAAATGAATGTGAGAATGAGATGCCCGAGAAGACTTATACCATTCACCCTGTGCCCTTTTCTTTTCTGAAACCTGTATAATCTCCCCTTTAATAGCTAAGACCTGCAGAGACATTAAATGAAATGCAGGAAAAACCACTACAGAAAAAAATAACTTGTCTATGTAATTCTTCCCAACCGAGGTTCGAAATCACTCCAAGTTGGAAAGAGAGACCCAGCCAAACACCACGGAGGTGGACTTAGGTATCCGCTCCTAACATGCACTAGTTAACGCTTAGACGTTTGTTCTTGTAGAATAAATTATGAATACAGTAAACGGTCTATCAAACAGTAAAATATGTTTTCCAATATTTCATGCAAGCGATCAATGTTATATGCGCTTCATGACCAGGCACTAAGGCCAGGACGAAAAAAGTTAAGTTCAACTGTTATTGGACTTTACGCAGCGACGTCGCAGGATACAAACCACCCCATCCCTCGTACAGCATGTTGGTATTTGCAGACAGTACTCATAATTGGACAGCTAGTAATTTATAGTTAAACATTTGGTTGTTTGTAAATATCTAACCTAATGTGTAGAGGGAGGATAAATATCCCATCGCTTACAATGTTCGCGCGCTCGTACTATACACGCTCCGTGGTGACTGGCAGACGGCGTAGCACAGGAGTTCAGAACATGTAAACAAAAGGGCAGGGCTGTGTAAGAAGCTCTAGTCCATTTACATCAATTCATATCGTCATCTATTCTTTCCTCAAAAACATTGTAGTGAACAATAATACATTTTTAAATTGTTCAAAAGTAAAACTTGTCATCTAAACAATGTTTATACAGCGAGAAACTTCTCTCAACGTCATGTAACGGGAGCAAACGTAAGATATTTTGCATTGTGTTCGTCATACGTAGATCTCATTTTGTCTAGCTGTTGTAAACCAATTTTTATATGAACCATTGTAGCGTACTAGCGTAGCCAGGATCATTACATGATTTTACATGATCTATTTTGCATATGTCTTAAAAAAACTCCGATTGAAGTGACAAATGGTCGTGTTCTTTATTCTTTGATGCTGCAACAAGTGCTTTATGTTTTTGGTATTACAATGTTGCTTCAACAATTTCCGTTTCTCCTTGGAATCTCTAATTTGTGAATAACATAACTTACAGTGTATCGTATCGCCATTCAATACGAAATTATTTCTTCCAAATTCTTCCAATAACTTATTTAATTTACTATCACCTAAAGCTGAAGACATTATTCACCTCGTATGTAAACACGGATCGCACAGAAAATAACACTCCCTTATCTGCACGGTACAGCTGTCATACTGAACCATGTGGCGGCGCCGTGGCCGAGCGGTTAGCGCGCTCGCCTACCACCTAGGCGGCCCGGGTTCGATCCCAGGGACCCGCATGTGGTATTCGTGGTGGACGAAGCGGCGTCAGGGCGGGTTTTCTCCGGGTACTCCGGTTTCCCCCGCCATCTCATTCCACCGGTGCTCCATCTTCATGTATCATCAGTGTCACCGCCTGCGGTGCCGTAGAAGTAAAAGCGGGCGTTAAACACTACAACAACAACAATACTGAACCACAGCACGCTGTTCACCCCTCAGTCCGAGGTAGCAGCGATGACGTCAAGCAAGCAATTCGCCGTGCAGTCAACCTGATTTCTTCTTCAGTGGATATATGTCCTCGCTCTAATAATGTGTAATAATGTTTCTTTATTCGCATATTGTATTTTAGTAATGCGTATAATAATCAAGATAATAATTCACGCATCAACTTTAAGTAATCTGGAGACATTCATTGTTCACGTTAATAAACTCAACAAAAGTAGAACTTTCCTGCTATTGTTAGTAATTCAGCGTAACTCAGGGTCCGGCAGAGAAACGCGGAATTTTACATTATAGGTTTCTCTAATGATTCCGTGCCATCTGCTGAATCGGTACAAATAGTACATAGTTAGGAACTTTGGGGAAACTGCTGGGCACTGAAGAAGAAGCTTCCAATTAGCGAAGGACCAAGTGTACACCAGAAGAATGTGGCGCTAATACTTGCAGTGAAAGAAAGTTCAAGAAGCAATGAAGTATTCTATTGCAATAAACTTATCGGAGAGGGTTGTAAAAAGAATATATCAAGCATATATTCATTTTCATCTCTAATACCCTCAGATGCTGACAGCTAAGGCCATGTGATTTTCTCTTACGAATAACGTTTTGTGAAGGGATCTTAAATGACATGAATAAAGATGAATTTTTGACAAATTATGGATGTCTGACGAATCACGTTTTTATCTGTCTGGCTTTGTAAACAAACACAATTTCAGATATTGGTCTCAAAACAATTTTGTTCAATTACATGAGAAATCGCAGTGAGACGGTTACCGTTTTAAGAGTCGTGTGGTCTCCTAGAATAATTGGCCTTCTTTTGAGAATGATGGTGTACTTCTTACTAACGAAATTATTCGTTTCCTTATGTTTCCTGGGCCCAACACTATGAGCCACTATGCACACCGCGGGGGTCTCTATGAATGCCAGATTAAATCATCTCCATCAGTATACACAACTAAGAGATTTGAAGAGTGTCTGTGAATGAGTGGTCATCACTTGAATGATGTTATTTTCAAGAAATTATGATCATCATGATCGTCATCATGTTGATATTAAGTTTAAAATGTTTAATTTTTCTCTTATTTCTTCATTTGTTCTATAATCTAGCAGAGAGCATGCAGCCACTGATCTTAAAAATCTCATTTCTACTGATTCAATTTTTGTTCTCTGTTTAATGCCTATGTTTCATAAGAATACAGTAGTACAGGGGCAATTTAATTTGCGTTTTTCTATAGTCTTCCTTCTAAGGGTTCTCTTTATTGTGCCGCACATGAGACACTGATCTTAAAAATTTCATTTCTACTGATTCACTTTTTGTTCTCTATTTAACCTGTTCACCTCTCCTGAAAGCACCGATTTTCCTCCATTATCTTCCGTGTTTTGTTTGATGTCATGATCACTAAACTGCTTCTTTCACCTCAAGTACTTGTTTAATACAACAAACTTCATCTAAATTCCAGACAACTGAGGCTAAAAACTGCCATTTGACTCGTTGAATCGCACCAGTTCATTCATTAAATCACATTGCAGATCTAATAGGTTATGAATAATGCGAGCACGGCCGGCTTGACCCTAAGCTGCGCTGGCTTCCGATCAACACGGCAGTGATACTGACGCATTTAGTTGGGAATTAGACCTTAAAAGATATTTTGAAACCAAAGCATATTCACTGTTCATTAATTTTAAATTTATCTTCAATGGGCCGCAATTTATTTTCCGGCGGGTCGCGGGTTGTGCACGATTGGTCTATATAGAGATTAAATAAAATTGGGGGCAATGGACATCTTTGTTTAACTCCTTGATCTATTTTTAATGTGCGGTTACTAATAAGTATTATTCATTTCATTAATTTTGATAGTAGTTCCTACATACATTTCCTTTGTTATTTCTACTAAATATGCCATTACATCCCATGTCATTCCACTGTAGACAGCGAAGGCCTTCTCGTAATCTGTGAATAATATGTTTCCAAATTATGTATTTTCAAGAAATAGATAGCATACTATGTAGGTTAAGAACCTCATATTTAATTACTTAAGGAAAAGGTTTTCCAAGCAGAATAAACATAATTTAAAATCGCCGGTTCCTCTCCCGGACTCTTTATATATCCTGAAAGCATATTATAGCTCAAATATATGTTGCACGGTCTATTTTAGAAACACTAAATCCTTTATAAGAAACACTGAGGTATTTAAAGGCTAATTTTCTTTCTTACAGCTCGTGGATTTACGTTATACGTGATGCCCATGAATATCATGGAAGGCGCTGGTGCACCATGCCGAGTATTTGCAGTTATGGACCAGTGTGTCTGGAAAAGTGAATCATATTCTGGAGGGCGGAAGAAACTGAAAAAGCATAAGAAGTCCTGGAAAAAGAAAGTAGCTAAAGAAGCAGTCAAGCACAGTATCCTTGGTTAGGAATTGTGCCCTGGATTTAGATCAGGGTTTAAGCTACAAAATAAAACAATGTCGCAAAAAATGCACAAATCAAAATTTGTATTTGTGCAAAATATGTCTGTGCAAAAGTGTGCTCGTAGAAAAATGTTATAAATTATACTGTCAATGGCGGTTTTAAATGTGAAGTATGTGTACCAGGAACGTTCGGAAATGATTTACAATAATAGCTTGTTATACCTTATTAATAAAAATGATTCAATATGCATGGTATATCTCAATATACTCCCCACCAATGTCATTACACTGCTGCCACCTTCCTGGGAACTTCATTATTGCGTTTGAGGGTACTACGCACCCACTCGTGTATACAGTCGCCTGCAATTCCTTATTGTTGCCGAAATTTTATCTGGCAGCGCGTCCTTCACTTTACCGAACAATGACTTTCTTCTCAGGTATATGGTAGTGATTCGTCACCAGTTTCTCCAAAAAATGTGGATCTTCATTCTCCATTTCTAATAGTCAACAACAGATTTCAGCTCTGCTCTACTTCTGGACTTGTTTTATGTCTCGTGGAATGCAATGTGCACAGACCTTTCTGACTCCTTCCTTTCACAAAAACCATACAGTCCATCTTTGTCCATGACTGTCTCTACTTAACAACAAACAAGCACTGTTCTTTCACTGTATACTCTCTTCACAACTACCATCTAGTGTCTGCGTGGTGTACTAGCTCAGTTCATCGTCCAACCAGAGGACGTGCCTGTAGATGAAGTGGTATTTTTTTAAAACAATGTAATTGTACAGCATTTCCACACACCCCTCGTACATTTAATTAAAGCCAACAGTAATCTGCTAACGAAAGTTGATTATATTTTAAAGTTAGCTTTTACACATACAGAGTAAACATGAGAGTAAACTGTTGGTATTAATTTGCATATTTACATTATATAAAATTAGAATACGTCGGCTTTTATTCATACTCTACAAACTGAATGCTTTTTCAAAATCAAAGTATTTGCGAGATGTTCTCGTAATATATGGAATCCAAATTATTTATTAACGTGGGAACTGCGTTAGGTCGACATTTATTATTTGAACCGGGAACTTCAATTAAGTTAGACATAAAGAATGAATTTATAATTATCTATTACATTGCTGTGTATATTAAAACACTTTTAAACGTTAAATTCCCGCGTTTGTTGTAAATGTTAACACTACAGCTTACTTGACATTTACAGCTTACTTGATGACGCCAAACGTATTCTCGCACTAACTACACACATATAATGAAATTTCTCCACAACACCTAATTTTGCACAATTATTTAACACTTTTAACTTTTGCACTAATTGTTTATTTGGTATGTTTATTTTAGTATTAGATTTTGTTTGTTTTATGCCAATTTTTAGTTTCACTGGGGTTAATACTTCGTTCCCTTTACTTCCTTTAAACAAATTAACCCATAATTTCTTAAAAAGCACGCGTACACAGTATACATTTAACAATGAGTGAACCACTCAGACCAGATCAGAAATGAGCTCCACTAATTGGGAGGGAAAGCGGCATATCGTTTGTTTCTATGACAGATTGTTATGCTTGTTGAAAGGTTGTGTTCATATCCTTTGTTTCTGTGGCACATTGTCGCATTTTTGCGAATGCTGCTTTAAAGTTCGTAGCATTCCTCGACCCCGAGTACCAAAAAGTGACAAAAGCGACAGTAGCTTAAACCCTGATTTAGATGTAAACTATAGAACTCTCTTGTGAATTGATGTACCTGTTACTACCTAATGATAATCATGAAGAAAGAGTGTATTGAGGAGATTAACGAACAGAATCAAAGATAGTATTTTCGGCAATGTCATTGAAAATGAAGACACTTTGCTGCCTGTAGGAGTCAAGTATTTTAAAAGTTAAAAGCAAGGGACACTATGAATGACATTCAAAGTATTAAATATATAGTATTTAAGCATAAAATTGACGTACAATGATCTTTATACGATCCATACCGACATTGGTTAGCAATTAGTATTTATTTACTTGTCATGAAATCTCTCGAGGGATTGGGGACAGTAGCCAAAAACATTAGTTTGTAATGGTCATCTGGGAACGGAACGAACATATGAATCAGAACAGTGGTTTTCAAGCCTGATCATGCAAAACTAACGGCGGGTTGTTCGGAGCCCACGAGCGGGAACGTGAATTTCTGTAAAATTTTAAGTCTTCTGTTCCCTGAACCGGTCACAATACAGATGAAAAAGATAGGAGTCTTATTTGCTTTCCATAAATACTAAAATAAATGGAAATTTTTGTAACTTATATTCGAGAACTTACCAACAATTTGGTCCTCACAATCTATAGTGCAGAATAACGCAAATTACACTATATTAACATCAATTTTTGAAGAAAAAAAAATTGTAGACCTTTGACAATCTTTAAATTTGGGTGGCATTATGGGACAGAGCATTCAAATATGGGTGGTATTGGGCTTATGTATAGCATATTTGTATGACAAACAAAAAGCATTGTGTTGAATTTTCTGGGAATAGCCTGTGAAATTCTCTTCATTCTGAATGAGCATTATGTAATTGCTAAACTACCTAGGGAATAGCGACTTCACCCGTGATCCAGTTGACTGACTGACGTAAGAGTTTGTGTAAATTAATCAAGTGTAATGGCGCGACAAAAATCATAAATTATGTATTTTATCATTGAGCTGCAAAAGGTTTGCATAAAATGTGCTTTTGTTGTGTCATAACCAGGCATAGGAATTTCCAAGTATTAAAGACGGGATGAAAGGAAATTAGGTTGAAGTGTTGCCGAACTTCACGCTGTGACGTCGTAGATAACAAATCTTCCCATTCTCTGTACAGTCTGTTGGTGTAAACAGACCAATTACGAGACCGCGTTTACCTGTTGTGTGCGTTCTTTGTATTGTTGATGTTTTGAATGTAGCCAACTGCCTAAAAATTCCTATGCTTGGTCATAATCATGCTGTGGCCTACAAAATGGAAACAAGTACACTGTAGCGCTCTAAAATACATTTTCATTTTTAGATTTCGTAAGTATAAATTAACTGCAGCATATGAACATGTGTAAATAAAACGAAATTTCTGTATATATACACATTTATTTTAATTTATTCTGTTTAAGATGCAATAGACAAATATCGTCACTAATTTATATATCAAGTTCTGTAATATAATTTACCGTTTATTGTCTCGTAATTTATACTATAGTTTTTTACGGTTTTGGAATGCATAATAGAACAAATGTACTTAATAGCTTACTGGTTTTATGTACGAACGTGTTGAATAATAAATGCGTGTAAATTTAAACAAAACACTGTATCAATATGGTGAACTGAAATAAAATTTATTAATCAACTTGTAATTACATGGTGCAGTAATAAAGTAAAAGGTTTACTCACTCTATGTTCTCTTGACCTGATCTGCCCCGTCATACAGGCGAATTAATTGAAATTTCTAGGAGAAACTCAAGATTTTTTCCCCGTCAGACATGAGCTTTTAGAACTTAAAGTTCAATTAAGAACAGTGAAGACGCGCACAAGAGACAAGCGGACTCAAATGGAAACGGGGAGGACATGCGGCCGGACTACCTGCAGACAGATGGGCCTATGCCGCCACGATGTGGGACCCAAGAAGAGGGAAAAGAAGGGGAAAACAAGAAGGCTGTGGGCACAGGACTTCATGGAAGCGATTGGAGCATAGTGGACACGACTGGCGAGGAACAGGAAAGAGTAGAAAATCACAATTTTAAGTTTAGAACAATACACTGACGGATCTTACAAACTAAAAGTGTATTGCAGCGAAGAATATTGTAGAAAATGGAAAGACACTATTTAGAGTACACAATAACTAATGCAAAGTGAAAAGACTTGAAGTTTGACCTAGGTACACAATAATCGAGAACGGAATCCAAACGACGCGATATAGTTTAAATGCATGTATTAAAATCTGAGCGTTCACAATTAATGAGATTTCCCGGGTCCCGGGAACGGGGAAAGAAGACTGTCGGGCACAGCATATTATTATACATACTAGACTCTTCACAGTAACAGTTATTCACGTCGTCCTGACATAAAGCAGCTGCTAGAGTTCTCTCTAGTTGCTAACTGGGAAAATGAAATAGGAAAAAATGGACATCTTGAGTCCCTCAGATTCGTCGAGAGTTGGTTCTAGTAAAAGCGTCATCCGTAATTTGTTCGTATGTAACTCCAAAGTTGCTATTGCGTCAAAATAAATAGCAAAAAACTGATAGAAATTGACGGAATAGCTAAAGTTTGATACGACCAGCGGCAACGGAAATATTAGTAGATCTCCATTAGAAAATGTTTACTCCATGAATTTTGATAATGGCTATGGGCGTCGGCAGACTTTTTTTTTCAGGCGAGGGAAGGGGTGGGGGGGGGGCGAAGCATTTTTGCAGTTTGCAAGCAAAGAATACTAATTCATTATTCTTGTCAAAAGTTACAGTATTTCTTACGGATAATCTATTAATTTGTGTAAATATAAATGGTTCTTTACATCAAAATTAAAACGATAGTGTAATAGTCACTGACTGCAGAATACATTCATTCATTTCCAAGGAGGTCACGGCCCCCCTTGCCTCTTCCCTTCGCGACGCACATGGCAATGGTTGATCTGAATTATGTTGGCTGAATTGATAGCAGGTAAAGAAATATCGGAATGGAGGTAAAATAGGCTTTATTGGAGAGATCACTAAACGGACTTCTTACGAATGAAATGGAGCCATCGTCTGCACAGAGGGCGAAATATTGGACGTCTAAATTCCATTGTGGAGTATAGATTGAATTATTTTAATGGAATGTGAGATCACATAATGGGAATGGCTTGCAGCTGAGAAAAATTGCCAATGATCGTTGACATTTTAGCCAATAGAAATCACTAAAACTAAATCTAATATCTGAATTATCATTGAAATGTTTGTAAAACAGGTTCTCCTAAAATTATCATAGATTGAGCCGTTGTCGTAAGGCCATTATCGTATACAGTATTGGAATCATTATAGATAATCGTAGATCACGATAAATTATCGTGCGGTTGGCAACGCAGACAGGTCTTCTATATTCTATATATTCTATAAACATAGAATATACATATTTCTCTAGTTACCTTGATCATTATCAGGAAGCAACATCATCAAAGGCTGATAGTTGACAATAACCTGAGAAGGGAAAGTAAATGTAAACGAAAAGGGAAAGCAAAACAGCATACAACTTATGGCTCACAAGACCAAATTAATACATATCGATTTCCATATTCATTGCAAAGTTAAAGGTCGATTTTGCGCATTGGGACACCATTTGTTTATTGCATTCATTCTCGAAACAAACCCAGCTGTCGCTGCTTAGGGAAAAATGTTTTTGCACTTACTACAAAAAAGAATGGCGCTCGAAATTTTAAAAGTAATTTCAAAGGATGAGATGTATAGAATACAATGGAGATTGCTTTGAAAATAAGTTCTAAGTTCTAAGCAGTTGACCTCGAATTTTTTCTTTTCTTTAGAGTAAAAAGTATCGCATGGGGTCAGGTATGGACTAGATGGAGGATGGGAAAAAATATCTTACTCCTGAGTTGTGCAGAAATTGGGTTGTTTCCTGTGCAACGCGGACAAAGCGTTCTCGTGTTGTAAACCAATCTTAGGTCGCTTTGATTTTAGCTTATTGAAGGCTTGCGACAGACATTTCGTGGTATACCATATGGCAGAGATAGTGTTTTATCCTTCAAGAGGAATTGTCACAATATGACCATTAACTGAGAAGAACGAACAATAACCAGGGTTCGAATTAACGGGGGCATTGGGAGGGGGTTCCCCTCTCATTAAATAATTTCCCTGGCTCGTCAAAGAAGAATTCCTTCCCTGCCAGGGAAGTATTTTTTCTTTTTACTATATTTACTATTACTGCTCTTTAAAAATACAAGAAGACATGGAACACTTTCGATACAGAGTGTGCATGGCACGAGTGCGATCTGTAAGTAAAAGTATCAAATTGCAAGTAAGCTAAACAATAAATTCACAGGTTCATTAGTTGGGTTAACAGTCAGGGTCACAATTCCAGCAATTCTGTGCAAGCAATGATGACTGCAGCTTGTAGTATTCAGTTCAGCTTCTTGCAACTCGCTGTTCCATTGTTCGTCAGCATGGATAAATTTATGTCAAGAAAACGAAAAGTTACAGAAAGTAATGTGTGGCAAGCCTCTGATTGGATTTTGTGTTGATTAGTTCCTCCTGCCACGCGCCATTAAATTGTATGACAGCCATAGTTGTTTCTTTTCTGTTTTTCCTTTCTTTCTTTCCTAAATTCTTCCTTTTTAGTATTTGTACTTTTGTACTACTAGCCCGTGTTTCTGCGCAGTTTTCTCTAGTTTTTCTAACAATAAAGCGGAAGTACGTTATCGATAAGCGAATACTTTTCCTTTTTTTTCCGGTTAAAAGTTGTAGCTGTTATCATAAAGCTCCATTTGACGTAATGATTATTACAGTCTGAGAATGGTTATAACCTTAGTTGCTAAACAAATTCAATTTAAACGCAATTTCAGTATTCATATTATTATATACATTCATTGCGGCAGCTACATGTTTTCTTCTAAAGTGACACTATTTCGTAACAATTTTATAAACTATTCACATAAAGTTGTAGTGTTGACTGCTTCATGTTAATCACAATAAACATTTGTAGATGTATTTTCAACCACGTAATGTTGTTACACATAGCATGAAGCGTCTGTCAGATGTCTACGAAAAGACATTCTATGATAATCATAAGCTCATTTCACATTTCAAAACTGTGTTATATTATATATACATATATATATATATATATATATATATATATATATATATGACATTTAAAGCAAAAGAAATAAACTTAAAAGGGTAAATATTTCATAAATGTTGCTGACAAAAAGATGTATTACTTGGAATCAGTTACATTTTGAGAAATCTACATAACTTCAAGTTGCAAGAAGTTTTACAAAATCAGAATATACTTATATTTTGCATCAGATTCATATACATTGTATTTTTACTTTCCCTACTATAGTAAAGTAGAGGAAGTATTGTATTCGACCCAAAAATTCGATGCCGAGATTCCACCGGAAATATGTTTTGAGGCCCCCTGAACAAAAAAAAAAAAAAAAAAAAAACATTTTTAGAAAAGGTTCCGTGTGTGTTTCTGTGCGTTTGTGTGTGTGTGTGTGTGTGTGTGTGTGTGTGTGTGTGTGTGTGTGTCTGTATGTATGTGAACAGCGTAACTCAAAAACGAAAAGTCGGTTAAAACCAAAGTTGGTATTTAAGTTTAATGTCTTTCAAGAATGCGACGCGAAATTTTTAAAGAAAATATCTCCACCCTAAACTACCCTTTACATGGAACATTTTTCGAGAATTTTTATTTTCTTGAAAATGGCTCTAATGATTTTGATTAAAATGCCATATGTTTGAGATATTTTATGGCAAATGAAATTTATATGTTGAATTTTCTGGCTATAGCCCCTGTAGTTCTATTTACTCTGGTTGGCTTTTACATAACTGGTAAACCATAAGAGAGAGACCAAATCTTAGTGTACAGAAAATGCAGATCTTGCTAAAACACAATTATGCCGGAATATTTTTTTAGAGTAAACCATTCCGAAATATCCCTTGTTATTTGTGTGAGTTTTGGGGAACTTATATTTCTGTCAAATGGAACATCGTTATTCATTGTTTATATGTTAACCGTGCAAAGAGAACGGAATTTGAAAGCTATAAAAGATTTGAATAATGCTCAAGTCAACTGTATTCCCATATTTTCCTAGTACCTAAACGAAGATAAACAATAACATAATTTCTGCAAATGTTTATCTCAACTAACACTAAGAAGACATAGGAATAAGAGTTTGTAAGAATGGTTAGTACAAGAGTAGAGAAAGTCATGTGAGTGCAACACATCAGATTTCTTTTTTAGTTTAATTTCTCAAGTTCTTAAGGACTATTTGTAAAAAATTAAAAATGTAATAATTTTTCAGGTGAACAGTAAGTTCTTGATAACTTCTTAAGATGGTTTCCTTTTTAAAAGCTTCAGAAAGTGTATCTCTGGCTGAACAGTTTTATAAGATTTTTGGCTAGAGTGCAGTAGTAGTTACTTTCTCCCTCTTGTGTAATGAGTACGAGAATTTTTGGGAAATAATGAGTTTTAATCGAAGATGTGATATTTAACTGGATATTTTAATAATATATGTATATGCTTTTTAATTAAGTTGTATTTCGTTTAAATAATACGATCAATAAGAGCAGGTACATTTGTAATGTATTATCTCATGTGCACTGTTTTCTGTTAAGTAGGTTATTTCACACAATATGTTTCTCTCCTCGGATAAACTTGTGGGATTTCAGAGGACTATTATGTAAAGATGGGAAGAACTGCCCTGCACCTTGTAAGATTTCCTTTGGCTTCATTCACAACTCTTAACTGTTATGTAAGGGAGAAAACAGCTGTGTTTACGCTTGTTATAATTCTCACCTATGACACAACCCCTCTTCAGTTCAAGGCTGCAGCAGTGGCGTTGAATACATTTCTGACAGCCACTATGCAGAGGTTCTTAAAATTTAGTATAGATATACGTTTTATTTCTATTGTTAACACACTGCAGTAGTAAACTGTCAGTATAGTTTTTTGGGGAAAACAATGAAATCAGATAGTTGTATTAATGTGCTTATAATATTTTTTACTCAGTTTTGATTCACAAATTCAGTTCATAGATACACACATACTTACCGAGCTGGTAACGTGTGAGGCTCGCATTCGAGAGGCTGTGGGTTCGATTTCAATGGCCGACCTTCCTGACCCATGAGTTTTTCCGGGGTTTCCAGGGTCGTTAGGCCTCTGCTGGGAAGAGTAATTAGCATCCCTAGGATTACCTGCCCTTCCATTTCACCTCACTTCACATTTCATCTGCTCGGTTGTTTAAGTGTTCTAAGTGTCGGTGGGAGTTTCGGCGTACACTGCACGTACTTACTCTCTGTAAATTCTCGTCCTCCGGATCGGATACACACACATTCTGCTAACAGCTGTCTTGTTCAATGTTCACGACTCTAACACAAAAACACCTCAGCTCCTCTGCCGCACTCCCTGGTATAAACTAGAATGACGTAGCACGGATTTTTCTCGAAATCCACCTTTTCTCGAACTCCTCACAAATAAGTCGGCAGTCCATGCTTCGAACGTTCTGGAAACGCCATGTTTGTCTCCCTCATTTTCATCGACTATGTATTCGCAAGTCGCGCAGTGGTGTGATATAGCTTTATCTTGAGCGTCTCTGAGATGCTGCCGCTGCCGACATCACAACATGAATAAATGTGTAATGAAGGTTTATCTTGAATAACACAAGGAGATACAATATTAAGTAGTGTAAGAATAGTTTGTACAAGAATGAGTAGAGAAAGTCATGTGATAGCAACTTATCAGATTTTATTTTTTTCTCTCTCTGCTTGGTTTCTTACTTGTATAGAATGCAATTAAATTTGTAATTGTAAAATTCTTAAACATGATATTATTATTGTTGTTATTATTATTATTATTATTATTATTATTATTATTATTATTATTATTATTATTATTATTATTATTATTATTATTATTATTATTATTATTATTATTATTATTATTATTATTATTATTATTATTATTATTATTATTATTATTATTATTATTATTATTATTATTATTATTATTATTATTATTATTATTATTATTATTATTATTATTATTATTATTATTATTATTATTATTATTATTATTATTATTATTATTATTATTATTATTATTATTATTATTATTATTATTATTATTATTATTATTATTATTATTATTATTATTATTATTATTATTATTATTATTATTATTATTATTATTATTATTATTATTATTATTATTATTATTATTATTATTATTATTATTATTATTATTATTATTATTATTATTATTATTATTATTATTATTATTATTATTATTATTATTATTATTATTATTATTATTATTATTATTATTATTATTATTATAGGGATATTAATAATAAATGGTTTACCTATTAGGACTAAAATGAGATTAGGACTGTGTAATACTCGGATTTCGTTTATGTTAAATTACTGTTTGTACTTTTATATATATTCCAGGTGTAGATGAATAACACCGCACGAATTTTACTAGTGATAGGCAATCAATTTGAGATAGGAAACCTCTGGTGTAGGATTACAAATTACAGAACTGGGCGTTAAAATTGTTTGAGGGTACGCCACTGATCATGTCCACTGCAGTTATAACGATGATGAGAAACAAGCGGGCAAATTTCGTAGACTGTCTATTTAGCGCAATAGTTATTGTGCCTGGACGCGAAGGTACACGCGTATTAAAAGCAGGTTCAAATACGCACATCCCCATATTTTTATGTTCTTTTTTCTTTCCTTCTTCATAAGCGCATGCAAGCGTATGCTTATTTATATATAAACAAAGTGTAAGCCTTTTTTCTAACTGCTGTGAAACCCTCTTCATTGTGATTTAATTTTATATAAGTAAGAAAGCTAAGAAGATTATAAAATTTCTTACTAGAAAAATGGGTTCTCACTGAAGTGCACAATTTATCTTCTCAAAATCAAATGTTTGTAAAACACTGACATTTCGGGGAATATCCCTGTTTTTTCGTAAAACATTTCATGTATTTTAGGTATTAGTACGACTTAAATGTTTAAATGGCAGCTGTTTTATGTCTCATGATCTCACGCTAAGAGTATGGCTAGCCTATTGGAATATTAATCGTTTTTAAACAATTGCCTTCATCTCAGCCTGGTAAATAAACCAAAGTATCTCTTGGTATAATATCACTAAAGTGAAACCAATTTGACGAATACTTATTATGATTAAAGAAGCACGTATAAAAATGGACGTTTAACGGAAAAGATTATAGAATAGATGCGAAAATAATAATTAATAGTGGAATATCAGCAGCTGTTACAAATTGAATGTTAAAATATTCTTCCGCCACAGGAAGGATACCTTCTTATTGAAGCAGGTTGTAGTTTAATATAATTTTAATCCAGCCATAGAGACATCTGACAGGCACGTCAAGCACTGTATTATGCAAATGGCTGTGGGAGTCAAGACCCCAGCATGAAGCTTTGTTAAGAAAGAGAAAGAGAAAAGTGATGTCGAACACATACAGTCAGGGCCGTATTTACGTAAGGGCAAACCGGGCAACTGCCCAGGGCGGCACATTTTAGGGGGCGGCAAAACTACTGGAGAGCTGCACCAAAAAAAAAAAAAAAAAAAGCATAGACATGAAACATCAAGTTCCTTTTGATTCTGGATAAATTGATTGAAGAACTGAACAACAGAGTTTCTTCCTACAAGGAATTCAGTGAACCATTTATGTTTTTGACAAATCTGAAGATGCTTAGTCCACTTGAAATTCAGGAAGCATCATCCAGACTTCAGAAAGTCTACAGTTCGGATCTTGAAGATTCAGCATTTGTTCTTGAATGCTTACACTTCAAAAGCTACACAGAAAAGAATGAAAATGCGACGGACTCTCCTACACAGCTGTAAGGTAACTGTCTAGAGAGTGTTTACCCAAACTTAAACATAGCTCTACAAATATACTTGAGTACTACTGCTTCCAACTGCTCAACTGAGAAATCATTTTCTGCTCTAAGATGCATAAATAATTATTTAAGAACATCACAAGTGAAGGATCGCCTTAGTTATCTTGGTGTTCTTACAGTTGAATCTGACTCACCAGTGAAAATGGACTATAACGAACTCATAAACTTGTTTGCAAATGACAGGGCAAGGAGGAAGCCTCTTGTTATTTAAACAGTATATGTTTTGACATCTAATCTGGGATGATGCCTCTTTAGTGTAAGTTCTTTCTATTAAGATGTTCCTACTTAAATTTTAATAACCTCACTTATGGTGTTTGCCACTCATACTTAAGTATCCAAACTAATGAAACCATTCTCTATGTTGTGAAAATTTAAGTAATATATGTATTGCAAGTTGGGGGGGGGGGGGGGGGGGTAACAGATGTTTTTTTGCCCAGGGGCGTCAGAGGTCCTAAATTCGGGTCTGCATACAGTTATAATTGAATAGGCGACAGAAGCGCAGCAGTTGGAATGAACTGTCAGGTATGGTTATGAAGAGCTGTGTTCCAAATGCATTAATTTGGTTTAAAAGTCTAAAGGTTGTCTTCACTCAGCCAGAGCAGTCATCATCATTGCTGGCAAACAGCATCTGCTTTACGGTCCTGCTTTAAATAGCATTTTATATTTATTTATGCAACAAGTGATGATATGAAACAAGGAATGACAATTTTCGCTAATGTCATTTAAAGACTATCCATAGTTGGATACAACATTTTATGGAATCTTACCATTATAAATTGTTGGAAATAACTCGTGAAATAATTCGGCATGCATAACTGCTATACACACATGGGCATAATTATTCAAAGAGTTGCAAATGCAAACTAACATATTTTATTTTGAATATTTTCCGATCACAAAACTTAGAACATAGCTCACAATGTGAACTTCACACATCTTATAATTACGGATATAATATAATTCTCAACCTAGGCTCACCCTCCCTAAGCGTCACGTGGACTTTGTACCTACTGACACACCCCTTCACTTGCCGTGAATACTCGTAACAAAGAGTGGTGGATTGTAAAGGAGTGATGCCGTTGTCTAAACCCTTCACATATTACAAACATATGTTCAAAGAGGAGTGGGTTGGACGAGCTTTTTGTTGAACTAAGGTTAAAGTATGAAGTTACAGATCACAGATTCAAAGATTTTAAAGACCGAAAAATGTTGTCTTCTTTTCTTAGCAATGGAACCAAAATCAGCACCATTGCAGTTACAAATGGAATTAGCTACATTGCAAAATGTTTGTAAAGAAATTTAGGAATCGAGTCATTTTACCTTACTCCTAGAAATAAATAACCTCGTCTTTGGGCATTTAGCGCTCATATATTGGCAATATTTACCTCAACATATATTTGCAAGAAAATTGTTTCTCAAATGAAGCAAATAAAACGTAAAAACAGAACTAGAATATCAGATTCCCATCTCTCGGCACAGCTAAAAACTTCTATAGCAGACATTATACCTAATTTGGAAGTTATTGTGGCTTCCAGTGATGTAGCATACATACAGGAAGTAAGTGAAGAATTGAAATGTGATGTTGCTAAGTCTGTCATAGTTTTATTCTGGAATGTTCTAGAATCTGTCTTATGTTTAATTTACTGTTTATTGAAGATTATCGTTTATTATGCATGTCTTGAATTTCTTTGGTCTTGTGAATGCATAGTTGGCCTTTTTTATGCACAATGTTAGTCGTAACTTAAGATAACCTCACATGAAAGTGCAAAAGTTGATTTACTCCTCCCTTTCATGTCATGCGCGAAGTATCAAAGACTGCCTCGGTTTGTATTATAGGAAGGAATAAGAAAGGAAAGCAAAGCAGAATGGAGTGAACAGTTTATAAGAGAATGGTAAAGATAAGCTAGGTGTGTTTTACCTCTCCACCCCAGATTCTGCATCAGTACACATACATATATTTCATCACTACGCAGTTATGAAAACTTAACGCGCCTGTCATCATCTCGAGTTTGAAGTCGTGGCACACCTAACATAACAGTGAATGTCAGCAGGGGTGACCATGACGAATCTAGGGAAATACTGTTCGAACATCATGGTGACGGTGCCAGATCTTTTTGTTTAGAAAACTCAAGTGCTATGATTATGTGTGTTATTTACTGTTTTATATGCAGACTGTCGTATAATTCAATTAACCGCTGCACATTTTCTGTCCACGGTGCACAGTGAAAAATATTAAAACAGTGATGGCAGAACTGGTTTATTATTGGTAAGTGACAAGCTAAGCCTTGTTTCATTTGTGCATTCATTGTTAACGTGAAAAATGTACAATTATAAACAGAAAATTGTCCACAGAACGACGCCTATTTAATTTATAACTGTGGTGGAAAGTTTGGTAGGGTACAATCGATTGGCCTCCAAAATCACCGGATCTCACACCATGTGCTTTTTCAATGTGAGGGATATTGAAAGAAAATGTTAACGCTACAAAATCATCAAACTCACAGCATTTAAGTGATTCAGTTGAACATAAATTTGAAAACAATTTTGGTAATAATGGCAGTGGCGGCTCGCAGTCAAAATTTTAGGGTAGGCAAAGTGTAACAGTAACAACAACAACAACAACAATAACAATAATAATAATAATAATAATAATAATAATAATAATAATAATAATAATAATAATAATAATAATAATAATAATAATAATAATAATAATAATAATAATAATAATAATAATAATAATAATAATAATAATAATAATAATAATAATAATAATAATAATAATAATAATAATAATAAACCCCGTTTATCCGAAATATAGGGGGCGAAGTCATTGCGGATAACGCAAACAATATATTGTTTGGTTGTTTAATAAGAGCAGAGTGAATGAGTGTGACTTACGGACGAATTACCGCCAAAACTAAAATCACGAGTGTCGGCAGACTTTTTTCCAGAGAGGGGGGGGGCACATGTTGGAAATTTGCAATCATATAATATTAAATCATTATTTTACTGTCAGAATTTATAGTATTTGTTGCAGATAACCGTATTAATTTGTGCTAAACAAAAATTGTTCTTTACATCAAAATTAAAATAATAGTTTAAAAGTCAGTAACTGACTGCACATTAAGTTCGCCAACTTCCAAGAGGGGGATATCATTCGGTTAATGATATTTTCAATTTCGTACTGTTGGTACGACAAATTACTACCTCTATAGTTAGTGTGGCCGTATAGCTTCCGATAGAGCTCTTGGCCAAGGAAAGAAAAAAAAAAAAAAAAAAAAAAAAAGAGGGGGACCGTGGCCCCCCTTGCCCCCGTTTCGCGACGCCCATGACTAAAATAGATTAAGAAATTGAAAAATTGTCTGACTACAGCTTTGCGTTAAATAGCTAAAACACTCCTCTTTTCATCGTCAGTGCGCCGCGAAAGCGAAATTTGTAATAGTTCACTAATTAAGTCGGTCATACTGGTATTACACAGAGATAACGACAGATTCAGATCTCTGAGATCTTCGTTCGTGGAGTATGACTGTTCGGAAAATGTCGCATAAATTCGGATTTGGGCAGGCAAGTGTTCGGACTGCTGGCAGAGGCGTCTACGCATGCTCGGAGTGCGTATACAGATGGAATGTTTCCTTATCCCTGTTCAAGGGCCTCGTACTCAGGAAATGGGGCCGGGCACGCAAAGGTTAAGCTAGCCTGCTCTCCACTACCCAGGTTCCATGCGTATCATTTCTGCCGCGCGTTTGAAACACGCAGCGCAGTTTTGATGAATCAGAATTGAGATTAAAGGATTTGACCATGCGCTGGTCATTATAACCGAGAAAACTTTTCTTGAACTGCAATTTAGGGGAAAATGACGGTTCAAATGATAAAATGCAGAATCATAGTTAAACATTACTAGTTGATGTATTACGATAGGGTAGGCAATGCCTACCCTGCCTACCCTGAGGAGCCGCGCCTGAATAATGGTGGTCAGGCGCGCATTCGGGGTCGGTCTGGGTGGCTCAGTTGGTTAGACGCTGGCTTACTGATCCCAAGGTCGCGGGTTCAAATCCGGCTCAGGCTGTTGGTTTTTCAGTGTGCTTAAAAGCGACAGCTCTATGTTAGTAGATTTACTGGCATGTAAACATGAACTCCTGCAAGACGAAATTCGGGCACAGCGGTCGCCGCTGATGTGATTCTGGCAATTGACAGCATCCCACTCCTTCAGTCGGAGGATGAATCATTTCTTGCCTGTGATCTGTAGAAACATAACCAGACAGTCAGTATCCAGTGACGGACTCAGTTGATTCCATGGTTGCTTCTAAGTCATACCTTGAATTTTCCTCAGAAGACTTTATTTTGGATGACTTTTGCATAAATGGTAAACAGTAAGAGACAGACAAAAGCCTAATAAATACAAAATTTGGATCTGGTTAAAACACAATTCCTGTAAAATATTTCTTTTCTCTTTTGAGTGAACCATTTCCGTGGTATTCTTTATTATTTGTTTGAATTTGCCAGTACTTATAGTTTTCTCAAATAGAAATATGTCATTCGTTCTATTATCTCTTGGCTTTCCAAAGAGAACGGAATTTCATAGCAACCAGCTCTTAAAACAAATTACTATCGCTCAAAGCCTGCCGTATTCCTATATTCCCCTTGCACCTACAAGAAAATTAGCAATAAAATGAATTATGCAATAAAATATAGTTAATAGAGAAATAAGTAGACTTAGTAGGTCAGCTACATTAAAGAGGATTGAAGTTATGCACGTTCGTAGTGCATGTGACAGCACAGTGTGGGGAACCAGTTCTGTCCGTCTGCTCTACAGGCAGAACGTGCATAACTTCATGCTTTTGGTAGCTGACCCATCAAGCCTAGAAATAAGCATTTGCAAGAAAAGTTAAGAATGAGTATACCTCACTCACAGAGTTTCTCCATATTGAACTGTATTAAAAGTGTATATCGCAATATGTTAAGAGACGATTACTTGGTGTATCTGCTAAGGTAGTACCAAAGAAGTCACTAATGAACAGACGTTTATCGCATAAGATTTGAGAGTGTTTTCGTAAATCAAACGCAACGTACACATGTAACCAATGTGTCACTGGAACATAATACATGTCTGCGTGGCAAAGTCCGCGTGTATTGGAAGGAGGTAAATTCAACCTCCCCTCGTCGCTGGACTTAACCCTCCGAGTACAAAGGAGTCACGTGGATTTCTTCACCCCCACGTTTGATACTGCAATGGTTCCAACGACCGTTTTCTTGTGAAAGAGTCTTTTCTAAACTGGGTTTAATAAAAATTAAGGTTAGAAGCAGATTGGCACTAGATATGGCAAATGAACTTATTCTGTCGTCTCAACTTATGAAAGAATGTGGTAGATCCGAAAATCTGCAAGTCACCAAGAAGATGTTAAGGTTTATCTGAACAACAAATTTATATAATGCTAAAACGGTTGAGGAATATGAACTTTCAGACGAGTAGTGCCAGAAACATACATAAGTGCTAAAGTTGCAATACTGGTTGAGGTCATCAATCTTGCAAGTGAATATCATAAACATCATTACTATTACATTTTCATAAGTGTTATGCTGATATTTTTATTGTTGTAGTATTTGGTTTATGATGTACGATAATTTTGAACCCAAATCTATAATTTTGAGTGACTGGTACGATAATTTTACTTTTAAATGTTGGCAACCCTGGTCCCGAAAAACAAAAGAGAGCTAGATAAGTTATAAACAGAGAAAACCGGTGATATAACAATTTCTGCTCTGTTTTCATATATTTAATAGGCAGCAGTTGTTACATTTTCAAGATGCAGGATTCTTATATAAAACACATAGTATGGTATTAATGAAGGATCGCTGCATATACTATTGGGTTCAACTCACGCCATCTCACAGTGCCTTAAATTCCTTTTAGATTGCCTACTTATCATTCTATCAGGAAACACTGTTACCACTTCCGAATCAATATTTCCGTCATCCACACAGCGGGTGTCGCATTTAACCATAGACAAGTTCATGACGTTAACGGAAATGTTTGTTCATTTTATCGGAAGATTCCGGACAGTGTCGCTGTTTCCGTTTCGAGGCAGTTGTTCTATTGTTACTTCAGTTTTCCCTGTGTGCAAGAGATAGTTATGCTGCTTTTTAAAGTCATCCTTCTTAGATGTTCCATCCCTCACCAGCTGAATTTAAATACTGCAGTTAACAAAGACGTAAGTATATTACTTCTGTGGTCCAGTGGACAACGTTCTAAGTTTCCAATACAGAGGTTCTGGGTTTAAGTCCCGACTCGAGGGTTTCTTTTTTTGCTTTCTCTACTACGTATAGTAAGTAGGGGAAGTATTGTATTCCACCAAAAATTTCAATATCGAGATTTCAGCGGAGATATGTTTTGATGCCCTCTTAATCAAAATAAAGGATTTTAGAAAATCATTTTCGTGTGTGTGTGTGTGTGTGTGTGTGTGTGTGTGTGTGTGTGTGTGTGTGTGTGTGTCTGTGAACAGAATAACTCAAAAATGAAAAGTTGGTTAAAAACTGAAGTTGGTATTTAAGTTTAGTATGTTTCAAGGATGTGGCACGAAGATTTTGAAGAAAACTCCTCCACTCTGAACTACCTTTTACATGGAACATCTTTCGAAAATTTTGATTTTCTCAAAAATGACTATTTTGATTGAAATGCCATATGTTTAAGATATTTGTACAGCAGATGAAATGTATATGTTCTATTTTTTGGCCATAGGCTGCGTAGTCCTGCTTATTCTGAATGACTTTTGCATAGCTGGTAAGCCGTAAAGGATAGACCAAGTCTTACTATACAAAAAAATATAGATCTTAAACAACACAAGTTATATCCAAATGCATTTTTTATGAAGTGAACCATTTCGGAGAAATTCCTTGTTATTTATGAGAATTTTGCAATACTTTTTTTCTAAAATGGAAGGTCTTTATTAATTTTTTATCTCTTGGCCGTGCAAAGAGCTGAATTTCAAAGTCTTCATATAGCGACCAGCTTTAAAAGATCTGACTGTCGCTCAAAACCCACTGTATTCCCATATTACCCTTGCACCTACAATAAAACTAGCAATAAGATAAGTTGTGCAAATATTTATCTCAACTAACATGAAAACAGATATATGAGCTTGTAAGAACATTAGTACAAGAGCAGAGAAAGTCAAGTGAGTGCAACACATCAGACTTTTTAATTAGCCTATGGACGTATGCATATGGTAAATGTGAACGTGTTTGCGATTAAAACCAAGATTAAAGAGCTTACACTCAATGAGTTGTTTCTTAAGTCAAAGCTTCCGATATGATCACAGAACTTAATGGGGATATACAAATGAAACAATAAAAAATTATAGTTCCTGTCGTATTATATATTTCTGACCCCAAAAGCTATCGAAATATACTTGTTTTGAAACAGAGAACATTACAAAAGTTTCTGTTCCCAAACATTAATTAAAATAGTTTATTTTTCTGTCTCTTTCTTGTCAGTGGGATAAAGTGTGCAGAAATAATTTCGGTATGTATTTCGTTATGTAGATACATTCACTTACACTTATCCCGTTCGTGCAGCTTGAGACGCATTCTACTGGGTTTCACAGGTGGAGTATCTATTGCAAGGTGGAGCTGCGTTTATTTATTTACGTTTTCACACATGCAGTGGCGTAGTCTTTTATGTACACAGTTCTAGGCTATTCGCATACCAATATATAACTTTGAACAATGTCTTTAAAAGGCGAATTGGCTTCCCACATATCCACAATTCTTTCCGCGTGCAGCGCAATATTTGCATACATCGCATAGCTACATTGGACTGAATGTTCTAACTTTTTCAATTTTACATCCATTTACTTGAAAATTAGAACACTATGAATAAATAAGTGACTGCGCAATACCTATATGTTCTAGCTCAAATAGTTTTCAGATAATAGAATTAAATACGTTTAATTAGCGAAGAAGGGCATTTTTTAAAAACTTGTTTTACATTCTTCAGAGAGGAACACTAGCGACATTTTGTGATACTTGAGTAAACTGAAAATAAAGTACGATAGTTGATTGGTGTTATTACTTGCAGAGAAATGCCTTTTTGTTTTTATGAAGTTGGTTTTAAAATTCCTTTTCTTTTCAGCGTAAATTATTTTTTGTGAGCCAATGAATAAAGCAATCAAATTCACATTTAAATCCTTAGGTAACATGTTTGAGATTATATACCTGTGCAAGTTTACATACAAATCAGAGCAAAACTGAAATTTAAGGAATAAATATCATACAAAATGCACAACTGGGAGAAAAGAAGCACCAGTGTGGTGCACCCCAGTCAGGTTGAAACGAAGCGCAAGGGTGACTTAAACATATCGCTGGACTTTTAAAAATGGCAGGTTGGGGTGCCTAACATAATCCATTGCTTGGTCGAACAACAAAGGCAGAACTCTCCACACATACCTCTTGCTGCTATTACGCGTCGGCGCAGAGCTTGCTAAAATGCCCAATGAAGCAGACGGGACGACATATATGTACAGGATGGAAGGGAAGTCATTACATTCCTTCTAATATGTGTTTCATAGAAACATTACAAACAAAAAGGTCGAATGGCATTTTGTACTTTGATCAGCCGATTTCAAGAAATAAATGGCTCTTGATCCAAATTGGATACGTAATTCCACAAGAATGAGCGAGGATAACAGTTTGTTACTTGTAAGATGCGTAGAGTAACTTATTTGTGACATAGCTTCCATAGTAATTATGGGACATCACACAGGATTTCGAAGTAATTAATCACTTTAAAGACGTGAAGGAATACACCGAGCTGCTCTTTCAGACGTGAAATAAGTCGGCAACGTTGCGTTGAGGTTGGCCAGGGAATTGACCTCGTTTGTGGATGATAACAGGTCTGGCGCTTTGGCTTTCGTGTAATATTTTGGGAGCCAACGCTTGTGATTGACCTACACTCGCACAGTGAACACGGAAGGAAAATGCACGGTATGTGTTTATGTTCTTATGACGCACCGTAACGGGGTTTGTTTATGTACTGAGCTAGGGAAAGTGACACCCACACAAACTGCAGTGTCGACAGCTTGTTTTCGACAAAACTATTTCCGTAGGAAATGGCGAGAAACAAAAATGTAAGATACAAAAGTGTCCCAAATACCGAGATCCACCACTGGTTTAAATTAATGTAACCCTTCCATCCGGTATATGTACACCAGTGGACAAAAACAAAACAAAGAAAAGTCATGTCTGGTACTCCAGGCTACCTTATCGGCATAGGACAACTCCACGAATACCAAATAAGATGCAGTTTTCAGCAAGCAGGTATGTCTGGCTGTCTGTCACATGTGTATATGTCTGTGGGCACATACGAGCATGCAGACACGTATGCAAGTATGCATGCGTTCCAGACATGACCCTTTTTTTTTCTTTTGTCCACGGGGTTAGGTACATATGTATATGGAATCCAATGTACAAGGGGGATTAAGGTGGTTGAAACAATAATCAAATCATATAAAGCGGCTCATGATATACTAGCTTAGAAATTATATGCTCTTTCCATGACATCACGAGAAAAAATGAGTGATGGCAGCACTTCAAAATAAGGATCAAGCATTCGAAAATTCAAAGTAGTAATAATAATGAATACTTCAGAAATGATTAGTGCAACAAGAAAATGTATTTGGCATAGATTGTATTTTGACTAGATATACATTTTCTTACAATAAGTTTTGGCTACCTCTTAGAGTTTACCACTTGTACACTTGGTTCCATATATGCCGTCCCCAGGCGACATAAAATTTTATGTCGAGATTTCACCGGAAATATATGTTTTGAGACCCCCTGAATCCAAAAAAAAAGCATTTTTAGAAAAAGGTTCGTTTGTGTGTCTGTGTGTCAGTCTGTGGACAGCATAACTCAAAAACGAAAAGTCGGTTAAAAACCAAAGTTGGTATTTAAAATACCCTTTACATGGACATTTTTCGAAAATGTTGATTTTCTTGAAAATGGCTCTAACGATTTTGATTGAAATGTCATATGTTTGAGATATTTTTATGACAAATGAAATGTATATCTAGAATTTTCTGCCTATAGCCCCTGTAGTCGTATTTACTCTGGACGACTTTGCATAACTGGTAAACCGTTAGAGATAGACCAAATCATACTATACAAAAAATATTGATCGTGCTAAAATATACAATTTATGTCCAAATAAATTTTCTTGTAGGGTGAACCATTTCGGAGATATTCCTTGTTATGTGTGTGAGTTTCGGAAAACTTAGAACGTTCGTGAAATGGATCATCGTTGTTCATTTTTATAGGTTAAGTTTGCAAAGACTACAGAATCCCAGAGCTTTAAAACATTTGACTATCGCACAAAGCCTGCTGTATTCTAACATTCCCCTTGCACCTACAAGGAAATACGCAATAAGATATGTTGTACATATGTTTATCTTAACTAACATGAAGAAGATATAGGAATAAGAGTTTGTAAGAATGGTTAGAACAAGAATAGAGAAAGTCATGTGAGTGTAACACATCAGATTTTTTGTCATAGATTTAAACACACATTTTAATATAGAATTTGATATTGATTTTTAGATACAGATTTTGATATTCATTTTTACATTCTCTGCTACGCATAGTAAATTAGAGGAAATATTTGTTCCACTGTAAAACGCCTTGTCGAGATTTCACCGAAAAAAATTTTTGAGACCCCTGAATCCAAAAAAGCATAAGGTTCGATGTCGAACATTCCACGTCGTACTTCCCATGTCGAGGTACAGACGTTGATCTCTCCGTGTCAAACCTCTGACGTCGAATTTTCGATGTCAAATTTTCGAGGTCGAATTTTCGTTGTCGAATTTCCGATGTCGAATTTTCCATGTCGAAGTACCTATCTCGAACACGGATGTCGAGCCTACCACGTCGAATTTTCTGTCAAATTTTGGATATCGAATTCTTGTTGTCGAATTTTCGATGTCGAGGTACCTATCTCGAACCCGGATGTCGAGCCTACCATGTCGAATTTAGGATGTCAATTTTTTTATGTCAAATTTTCGATGTCGAATTTTCGTTGTCGAATTTACGATGTCGAAATACCTGCTTGAAACACGAATGTCGAGCCTACCACCACCTCAAATTTTCGAGGTCACATTTTCGGTGTCCAATTTTCGTTGTCGAATTTACAATGTCGAATTTTCGATGTCAAGGTACCTATCTCGAACCCTGATGTCGAGCCTACAACGTCGAATTTTCGATGTCGAGCATCCGACGCCTAAAATTTCAAAGTCGAATTTTCGACGTCGAATTTCCTATGTCGAATTTTTGATGTCAGGGTACATATCTCGAACACAGATGTCGAGCATACCACGTCGAATTTTCAAAGTCGAATTTTCGATGTCGGGGTACCTATCTCGAAGCCAGATGTCGCGCCTACCACGACGTATTTTCGATGTCGGTGTATCTATTTCGAACCCAGATGTCGAGCCTACCACGTCGAATTTTGATTGTCGAATTTTCGATGTCGCATTTTCGATGTCGATGTCGATGTCGAAGTACCAGATGTTGAGCCTACTAAGACGAATTTCCGATGTCGAATTTTCAATGTCGAATTTTCGATGTCGGCCTTCCTGTCTCGAACCAGGATGACGAGGCTTCCATGTCGAATTTTCGATGTTAAATTTTTGATGTCGAATATCTTATGTCGAATTTCCGATGTCGTGGTACTTTTCTCGAACGCGGATGTCGAGCCTACCATGTACAATTTTCATTGTCGGTTTACTTATTTCGAACCCAGATGTGCCTGCCACGACGAATTTTCTGTTGTATTTTCGATGTCCAATTTTCGATATTGAATTTGAGAAGTGGAAATTTCGATGTCTGGGTACCTATCTAGAACCCGGATGTCGAGCCTCTTTCGTCGAATTTTCGATGTCGAAATTTCTATTACGGATAATCGATATCGAATTTTCGATGTCGAGGTACATATCTTAAAACCGGATGTTGAGCCTACTACGTCGAATTTTCGGTCTCCAATTTTCGATGTCGAATTTTCGATGTTGGTGTTTAGATCTCGAACCCAGATGTCGAGACTGCTTAGTAAAATTTTTTATGTGGAATTTTCGAGGTCGAATTTTTGATGTAGAATTTTCTATGTCCTGGTACCCCGATGTCGAGACAACAACTTTGAATTATCGATATGGAATTTTCGATTGTATATTTCGATGTCGAATAGTCGATGTCAAAATTTCGATGTCGAGTTCTGGATTTCAAAATTTGGATGTTGGGTATCTATCTCGAACCCGGTTGTCAAGCCTACCACTTCGAATATTCGATGTCGAATTTTCGTTGTGAAATTTTCGATTTCGAATTTTCGAATTTTACAGATGTTGAACTCTCCGTGTCGAACCTCTGACGTCGAACTTTCGATGTCAGATTTTCGAGGTAGAATTTTCGTTGTCGAATTTACGATGTCAAATTTTCCATGTCGAAGTACCTATCTCGAACACGGATGTCGAGCCTACCACGTTGAATTTTCTGTCGAATTTTCGTTGTCGAATTTTCGACGTCGAGGTACTTAACACGAATCAGGATGTCGAGCCTACCACGTCGAATTTTCGATGCCAAATTTTCGATGTCGAGTTTTCGTCATCGAATTTACGATGTCGAGGTACCTATCTCGAAACCGGATGTCGAGGCTAGCACGTCGATTTTTCGGACCCCATTTTCTATGTTGAATTTTCGATGTCGGGGTACTTATCTTGAACCCAGATGTCGAGCCTACTAAGACGCATTTTCGATTTCGAATTTTCAATGTCGAATTTCGGATGTCGGATTTTCGATGTCGGCGTTGCTTTCTCGAACCAGGATACCGAGCCTGCAATGTCGAAATTTTGATGCTGAATTTTTGATGTCGAATATTTGATGTCGAATTATCGATGTCGGGCTACTTAACTCGAACCCAGATGTCGAGATTGCTAAGTAAAATTTTTGATGTCGAATTTTCGATGTCTAGTTTTCGATGTGCTGGTACTTATCTCGTACCCAGAAGTCGAGACTACAACGTTGAATTTTCGATGACGAATGATCGATGTTAATATTCCGATGTCGAATTTTCGAGGTCAAAATATCGATGTAAAATTTTCGATTTCGAAATTTGGAATTTGAGTACCTATCTCAAACCCGGATGTATTTTCGATTCTGAATTTTCGAAGTCGAAATTTCGATGTCTGGGTACCTATCTCGAACTCGGACGTCGAGCCTACTTCGTCGTATTATCGATGTCTAATTTTCCATGTCAAAAACTCGATAACGGATTTTCGATATCGAATTTACGATGTAGCGGTATCTTGTATCTTGTATCCGGATGTCGAGCCTGCTAAGTAAAATTTTTGATGACGATTTTTCGAGGTCGAATATTTGAAGTCGAATTTTTAATGTCCTGGTACTTATCTCGTACCCAGATGTCCAGACTACAACGTTGAATTTTCGCTGTCGAATTTTCGATGTTAATTTTTTGATGTCGAATTTTCAATGTCAAAATTTCGATGACGAACATCCGAATTAGAAATTTGAATGTAGCGTACCTATCTTGAACTCGGATGTCAAGCCTACCACTTCGAATATTCGATGTCGAATTTTTGATGACGAGTTTTCGATGTCGGAGTACTTATATAGAACCCACATGTCGTGCCTAAAACGTCGAATTTTCAATGTCGAATGTTCGATGTCGGGGTAGCTATCTCGAACCCATATGTGGAGCCTACCACGTCGAATTTTCAATGTTGAATTTTCGGTGTAGGGGTACCTGTTGCGAACACAGATGTCGACCCTACCACGTCGAATTTACGATGTCAAATTTTCGATGTCGAATTTTCGCTGTCGAATTAACGATGTCAAATTATCGAAATCGAGGTACCTAACCCGAACCCGGATGTCGAGCCTACCACGTTAAATTTTCTTTGTCAAATTTCGATGTCGAATTTTCGTTATCGAATTTACGATGTCGAGGTACCTATCTCGAACCCAGATGTCGAGCGTTCCACGTCGAATTTTCGGTCTCCAATTTTCGATGTGGAATTTTCGATGTCGGGTCCTTATCTCGAACACATGTGGAGCCCACGAAGAGGAATTTTCGATGTCCAATTTTCAATATCGAATTTACGATGTCGGCGTTCCTATCCTGAACCAGGATGTCGAGCCCGCCATGTCGAATTCTCGATGTTGAATTTTTGATATCGAATATTTGATGTCGAATTTTCGATGTCAGGGCACTTATCTCGAACCCAGATGTCGAGACTAAAACGTTGAATTTTCGATGTCGAATTTTCGGTGTCAATATTTCGATGTCGAATTTTCGATGTCAAAATTTCGATGTCGAATTTTCGATTTTCAATTTGGATTTTGGGTACCTATCTTGAACCTGGGTGTCAGGCCTACCACTCCGAATATTCGATGTCGTATTTTCGATGTCAAATTTTTTATGTATTTTCGATGTCGAATTTTCGATGTCGTGGTACTTATCTCGTACCCAGATGTCGAGCCTACCATGACAAATTTTCATTGTCGGTTTACGTATCTTGAACCCAGATGTGCCTAGTACGACGAATTTTCTATGCAGAATTATCGATGTCGAATTTTTTATTTCGAATTTTCGATGTGTAATTTTCGATAATGAATTATCGAAGGCGAAACTTCGAAGTCTGGGTACCTATCTCGAACCCGAATGTCGAGCCTACTACGTCGAATTTTCGATGTCGAGTTTACGATATCGAATTTTTTATGTCTGGTACCTATTTCGAACCCGGATGTCGAGCCTGTCTAGCCTCGGTCTCCAATTTTCGATGTCGTATTTTCGATGTCGGTGTACTTATCTCGAACCCAGGTTTCGAGCCTACTAAGACGAATTTTCGATGTCGAATGTTCTATGTCAACTTTTCGTTGTCTACTTTTCGAGGTATAATTTTTTATGTCGAAATTTCAATGTGTGGGTACCTATCTCAAATTCGGATGTCGAGCCTCCTACGTCGAATTTTCGATGTCGAAATATCGATGTCGGAGGACCTAACTCGAAACCGGATGTAAAGGCCACCTGGTTGAATTTTTTATGTCTAAATTTCGATGTCGAATTTTGGATGTCGAATTTTCGATGTCAAAATTTGGATGTTGGGGTACCTTTCTCTATACCGGATGTCGAGCCTACCACGTCGAATTTTCGATGTCGAATTTTTTATGTCTAATTTTCGATGTCCCATTTTTATTTCGCATTTTTTATTTCGAATTTTCGTTGTCGAATTTTTATGTCGAATTTTCGATGTCGAATTTTTTATGTCTAATTTTCGATGTCCCATTTTTATTTCGCATTTTTTATTTCGAATTTTCGTTGTCGAATTTTTATGTCGAACTTTCGATATTGGTGTACTTATCTCGAACCCGGATGTCGAGCCTACCACGTCGAATTTTCGATGTCGAATTTTAGATGTCGGGGTACCTACCTCGAACCCAGATGTCGAGCCACAACGACGAATTTTCAATGTCGAAATTTCGATGTCGAACTCTCGATTTCAGACATCCCCCGTGGAGCGTCCGTGCCGAACTTTCATTGTAAAACTTAATTAGGATGGTGAACAATCTAGGGTTTCGCCATCGGTACCCCAGCATCGAATATTAGATTTCTAATACCCGACGTCGAATACTGGATGTATGCTTTCGACGTTGGAGTGGAGTGTGGGGTTTAAGGGCCCGTCGACAGCTGGGTCATTTGGGCCTCGACGTTGGTATTGTATTCCAACCAAAACTTGGATGTCGATATTTTAATCGAAATGTTCTGAGGCCCCTGAATATAAAAAGCATTTTTAGAGAAAGATCTGTGTCTGTCTGTGGACAGCATAACTCATAAACGAAAAGTCGGTTGAAAACGAATGTTGGCACTTAAGTTCAACGTCTTTTAAGGATACTACACGAAGATTTTAAACACAATTGCTTTACTCTTAACTACCCTTTACGTACAAAATTTTTCGGAAATTTTGATTTTCTTGAAAATGGCGCTAACGATTTTGATTAAAATGTCATATGTTTGAGATATTTTGATGACAAATGAAATGTATATTTTGAATTTTCTGGCTATAGCCTATGTAGTCATGTTTACTCTGAATGACTTTCGTATAACTCAAACCGTTAGAGATAGACCAAATCATACTATACAAAAAATGTAGATCTTGCTAAAATACACAATTTATGTCTGAATAAATGTTCTTGTACAGTGAGCCATTTCGGAGATATTCCTTGTTATGTGTGTGAGTTTCGTAAAACTTAAAACTTTCGTGAAGTGGATCATTGTTGTTCATATTTTATATGTTAAGCGTGCAAAGAGAACGGAATCTCAAAGCTTTAAAACATTTGACTATCGCTCAAAGTCTACTGTATTCTAATATCCCCCTTGTACCTACAAGGAAATAGCAATAATATAATTTGTACAAATGTTTATGTTAACTAAGATGAAGAAGATATAGGAATAAGAGTTTGTAAGAATGGTTAGTACAAGAGTAGAGAAAGTCATGTGAGTGTAACACATCAGATTTTTTAATTATACTACACACCTGCGAATTTGGCCAAATACTTTTCTCAATCCTCCATTTTGAAAACCCCAGTGACAGCGACAGGTTTAAGTCACTCGTGTGCTCTCTTTTAACCCCACTAGAACTGCTCTTTCCCCTTTCTGTATACTTTTTTCTTCCTCTTCTCAGTTTTGCATTTTTGTATATGAAATGTGTTCCTTACATTTCAGTTTGGCTCTGATGTGTAAGTTAATTTGTATACACAATCCGAAATGTGTTATCTAAGTATTCAAATATCCATTCAATGATTGCTTTATTTATTGGCTCACAAATCTAATGCATACCGAAAAAGGAATTTTAACACCTAAGTCATTAAAAGAAAAATATATTTCTCTGCAAGCAACATCAAATTCAATCAAATAAATTTATTTTCACTTTACTAAAGTATTAGAAAATGCCACTGTCATATCTTTGTGAAAAAGTGTGAATGCGCAGGATAGTTAAAACGAATTGCTTTTTTTTTTTTTTTTTTTTTTTTTTTTTTTTTTTTTTTTTTTTTTTTTTTTTTTAATTTGTTCGTATTAAGAGCGCCACATTCCAAGCAAACAGCTTTAAACTTACAATATTTAGCAAATTCAGTCCCAGTGTCTCTTAGCTGTAACTGATGCGATTAAAGCAAATATTGCGGAGGTGCATCGAGCAAGAATTATGTGGGTACGTAGGAAGCTAAGTTCAATTTGACATTGAAACATTGCTCAGAGGTTGTGTGAATAATCTAGAACTGTGCACATAAATCACGACGCCACTGCCTGCGCGAAAACGTAAACAAATACACCCACCTCCTCCTTGCTAGACATTCCGCCTCTTGAAGGCCAGTAGAATAGCTCTCGAAGCTGCGGGAATGGCATAAATGAAAGCTGGTATTATTTATGAATAAAGAGAAACTCCTAGCTATTGAAAAAGAAACACTATACTACGTTATTCCTAACTGCAGATGTATCTGTAACAAATTCTTCCATGCAAATCATAGATGGGGTGGGGGATTTTGTTGAAAATCTTGTGCTACACCCTCGGAAGATGCTGAATTAAATTGTTGTATTTATTGGACTTTTCGTTTTGAGTTATGCTTTTCACATACACTCTCACACACAAATACACGCACATGCACACAAGCACAAACACAAATAACTTTTTATAAAAACTAAGTGTTTCTTTTTAGGGATACAGAGTATTCCAAAACGTGTAGTTTTCGATAGAATCGCGAGTTCGAATTTTTGGGTGGATTGCAATATTTCCTCTACAAACTTTAATAGGTCCTTGAGAAACTAAAATATGGAGTTTTATGCTTAGGTGGGTATTTATCATCCCACAAACTTACGACAGGAGAAATTTAATATTGAAATACTTCAGATAACAACAGGTTAATACGTCATTATAAAATAAAAGTACAGTTACAGTTTACACTAGATTGGATGTGAGTATTTTAGTTTTAATGTCATTGCCCCACAAGAAAAGCTTAGGAGTGAAATTTTCCTTAGAGTAATCAGATACGATTAAATCTTCAGCAATATGAGTCTGAAGAAGTACTGAAAGTGAAGGGCAAGGGCAAGGGAAAGGGAAGGGCAGATGACACGTTCATGCACTAGGCATAAGCATTGGTGGGTGGGGTGCCAGGTTTAGCTGTCGTTTATGGCAAGTAGATCATTATACTTATTCTAGTCCGGTAATCTACAAGAGAACGCATTTTCTTTAAGAAATTGAAGACTTTTATGTATTTGTGTATTAAAAGAAATTACTATGGCTTAGGTCGTAATGGATAATTATAAAGTGTATTATTGGGAATATCTGTATTCTTTTATGTGAGCACTATTTCAACTATAAAGTATGTGGTTCCAACTGTTTCATTTTTCCGCTTCCTAACTATGGAAAACCAAATCTTCATTATAACTTGAACGAATACATCGTTTTAGTAACATTCACATCTGCCAGGTATAACATTTCAATTCTTGTGGATTTGCCCAAGATAACAGCCACCTCAGCGGTATGGTAAACACACTACTGTGAAACAAGCCAGTTTAAAAGTTATGAGAAAATAGCTTGAGGAAATTTAAAAAAAAAAATCACATTGCATTAATTGAAATGTGAAATAATTATCATATAAAATGTTGATAAAATAGTTAAAATACTGTAAGAAAATTAAATTATCACGCAATCACAAGAATTAGCATTTAAAATTATATTCTAACAACTACAATGTATTTCCTCCTTTAAAAACAACCGCACTTCTGAGCATCCTGAGAATACTTACAACGTAGACTAAATAAGATATAGTAATTTAGTATTAAGTAATTTAGCTCATTTCATTTGCATCAATGCATTAATTATGTACGACTTTTAGTCATTTCATTGCTTTCTGATGTGTACTCTGGTGAAATTAAAGGAATAGCTACTAAATAAATTATGGTTTAGGGGATTATTAAGTAGGCCACAAAATTCAAGTTGCTTGACAGTTTAATGTATGGTGGGAAAGTACTACCGTTTAAGGTAAAAGCCTGTCATGTATATTCCTTCAACATTACTCGGAATCAATATATTTTCATAGCTAAGTGCCGAAGGAAGAAAGGCACGGCGTGTATACACACCTAACTGTCCACCTATTCATAAATATGTTCTCTAATATCACATCGATAAATCCTCTCAGAGGTCAATTTAGGCAAACAATAACTTGTCATTTTCAAGCGTACATAGCTGAATCCCGATCCTATTGTTATTGACTATTCCACTCATACGTGACTTGGTTGAAATCAACCAATCGTGTGCATAACAATTTCAAATTTCAATCAATGACAACCTTCATTCGCAAAAAAAATGTGCTAATTTCACTATCATCTCTTCTGAATTTTAATTATCACATCCTCTGCTATTATTATGTTATCAGGTTACAGAATCTAGCTACACTGTCCTACAGATGCGCCACAGCTTAGTAATTTGACGCAACAGAGCAGGTAGGTTTAAATGTCAACAATGGCCGACTCTTGCTTCGGTGAAGCAACTAATGCTGAAATAGATGAAATAATTCAAAGAGAGAAACTTCAGAATACAACAAGAAATATGTTTGGAATCAGTTTGACAAACTTTCAAGTAAATAGGTGTAAAAATGAAAAAGTTAGAAAAGTCAGTCTCGGTGTCCTTTAACTGCTGACACGACATACGTAAATATAGCGGAGATACATCGAGGAAAAAGTGTGGATATGTGCGAAGTCAATTTGCCATTTGAAGACATTGCTCGAAGTTATATATTCATATGTGAATAATCTAGAACAGGGGTGCATTACCTAATTTAGGCCAAGGGCCATTCTGTTCTAAAACAGTTAACAGAGGGTCGCAGTGATCCATCATCCAACCCTCCATTGTAAGCCTAATTATACCTTAATTCTCAACTAGGACTTCTCTTTAATTTAATAGGCTAATATTCAACGCACCAATAGTAATAATAAGCCTTTTTTGGCATGCCTACTAATTTAATTACTTACAGAACAAGTTATAAATGTTATTCACCTTGGTGAGAAACTTGGCATTGCTCAAGTTTTGTTAACTTTTCAATATCCGGTTCAATGTTTGGTATTTAAATGCGTATGCTTCCAAATGTTCATTTACAGTCTGGATCGAGTTTTGGATTTCAATTGTTTCATCACCGAAAATGACTGTTCACAAACGTATGTGCTACCAAATAAAGTTGCAATTTTCAATGGACGGTCATGAAGATTGTATATTTCTTTGGACAAGTACAGCTAGTAGAAATCAAGGAGTAATGAATGCATCATCAAATTTTGCTTTCAATTCAACATTGCTCTGCATATCAATTAATTTGATCTGAAAAATTGCAGGCACTGTCAATATCAACAGAAAAGGGTAGTGAAAATAATTCCAATGATTTTTCGAACTTCCGAACATCTTAAAAACGTACGTTAAACTCTTCTGTGAGATTTTCAAGAGGTTAATGTGTTTTCCAAAATAAGATCTGCTCATAGATTCCATCACTTTGCTCACTGTCGAAAAATTGACAAATAGTCCACCTTTTATTTACGTCTGCCAAACTAAAAGTTTTCTTTCAAAAGATTTGATTGGATTGAACAGGAGATGGATCATGTGGTTTTTGCCTTGCAGTTTGGTATTTAGTTCATTAAGGTGCTGCAGAATATCAACCAGAAAAGTCAAGTCAGAAGTCATTTCCTCCACCGTAAGGTTTTGATTTGTCAAAAACAAACCAATTTCCTCCCGAAGTTCATATACTCATGTGAGCATGTTAGCTGCCCTTAGCCATCGAACTTGTTTAAAGTATATGACGTTCGCCATCCGAATCAGCTGAAAAATCTTTGAATTTGCGATGTATCAGTCCTCCTGACGTAATGCAGCTCACCAACTTAATCACTGACTTCATTACATGTTCCATTTGAAGCGATGTTGCACAAAGATGTTCCTGATGTAATATCCAGTGGCATCGATAATCTCCTGACCAAAATAAGAGCAGTCCTTTTTTCACAGTGAACAAAAATAGTTGCTTTTTCCAATCATAAATGGAGCTCCGTCTGTTGAAATGCCAAACAACTTGTCAAGCCTCAATTCAAATTTGCTCGCTGCCTCCATGACTTTTTAATAAATATCCTTAGTTGTGTCTTTCATTGGTATTAGATATAAGATTTATTCTGTTACATTAAAACTACTGACAATGCCACAAATAAATATGCAGAGCTGGTCTGAGTCGGAAACATCCGTGCTCTCGTCAATAGCTATTGAAAACCACTTCAGTTCAACGACATCGCTTTAGATTTTCTTCAATGTGAACTGGCATATCTTCAACTCTTCTGCCTACTGTCATACGATTGAGACTTACTTTAGCAACCACGGTTATTTTATCAATTAATAATATATCTGCAAGGCTTTCCAAACATTCTTTCACTAATTCGTCATCTTTAAATGGCTTCATTCGCTTGGTTAATATCTAGGAAACAACATAACTTGCTTTCACAGCTAGTTTTGAATCATTAACTTTCTTAAAAAGAATTTGTTGAGAGGTATTAAGAGCTTTTAAAATCACGCATGTCTGCTCTCATTTTTCCACTGAATGGTTTGTATCCGTTTCTATTTTAGCCTCATAATGTCTTTTAATGGTTTACTCTTTTAAAACATCCATACTTTGCTTACAAATCAAACATATTTCTTTGCCTCCATATTCCCAAGAAAAATACAAATCTGTCCACCTCCCTTTCCTCCACAATCTTCCTGTTTTGTTTGATGCCATGATCACTAAATAGCTTCTTTCACCTCAACAGTTATTTAATACAACAAACTTCATCTAAGTTCCAGACAGCTAAAGCTAAAAATACTACAAACTGGAAGAACATACGTTCAACTTGTTGAATCGCGCAAGCTCATTCGTTAAATAGCATTGCAGATCTAATAGACCGTCGATAATGCGACCACGCCCGGCTTGATCCTTAACTGTGCTGCCTTCCGATCAACACGCCAATGATACTGGTGCATTTAGTACGGAAGTAGTCCTTAAAAGGTATTTTGAAACCAAAGCATATTTAATACTTGATGTTAAATTTATCTTCAAGGGCCGCAAATTGTATTCCGGCGGCCCGCGGGCTATACACGACTGATCTAGAACTATCACATAAAACACTATGCCACTGCATGGGGTGAAAGGTAAGCAGATGCACACACCTCCTTGCTATACATACGTTACCACTGAAGGCCAGGAGAATGCCTCTCACAGCTGTAGGGACGGCGTAAATGGAAGTGAGTGTACCATTTATCCACAGATAATGAAAGCAGGTAGATTGGACGGTACCATAATAGCTCTTGAATAAATTGCTTTATCCTACTGTCCATTCAAAAAATTGCCCCTTTAATATTAAATTTCATATTCTAGCCCGTGTAGAAGTAGATATAAAATTGCAGGACCTTCTTGAATCAACGAACCTGACATGGGTTTGGTGGATGTCCCTGAGGTACATACCCTGAAATGTTGTGTTTTCGATGCCTGTGATTTATTGTTTTTTAGTAACGTCAGCACAAACTTGTAATCACATTAGCGAAGCATTAGTGTACGATAAATCTTTGTGCGATTTAAGAAAGGGAAATGATTTCAATCGTATGTTTGCTGGTCATGTGCTTCTCACTTGTTTCTCATTTACAATTACCTATATTCTACATATGTAGGCTACAGTTAAATTAAATGTGAAGTATATCTTATACATTTATGAATTTACTTTTACTTTTGTGTCACGATTATTGTGGTGATAGAATGAAGTGTTACAGCAGATTTCAGTTTAGATATACTTAACCTTGAAACATTACATACCACATAATTGTTGTGTTATTCGATGTAAATCTAAATATAGAAAAGATGGATCATTTATACAGGTATTATTTCCATGCATATTTAAGAGAATAGTGGTTCAGATGCATAAACCGTTAACAGTCCTATGTACACACTTTGCTTCTGACTTTGTTATACGAGGATAAATTATTTTTTTATGATGGTTCTTTTATAAGAGTTTTAAGAAAGAGGATTTAGCTGCAGGGTGGTACTTTTCCGACAGTTTTGAAAATCGTGTTTATGTTATGTTGCTACGCGAATGATATTTTTAGTACAGACTTAAGGTTACATATGTATTTCGTATGTTTCACTAGCAATCGTGGTTTAAGGTTACTTATTACTTTCTGTACTGGTAGGTAGGGGAAGTGTTGTATTCCACCCAAAAATTCGATGCCGAGATTTCACCGGAAATATATGTTTTGATACTCCTGAATCCAAAAACAGCATGTTTAGAAAGAGGTGCGCGCGCGCGTGCGTATGTGGTTATCTATCAGGCTGTGGTCAGCATATCTCAAAAACAAAAGATCCGTTAAAAATCAAAGTTGGTATTTAAGCTTAATGTTGAAGGTTTTAGGAGGCAGTGAACAGTGCTGTTAATGGTGTTATTCTGTGATACAAAAAGTGCAATATTTTACAACCAGCTAAACCTGTTAGTAAACTTCGCTTGTAGAAGTAATCATTAATCTTTTAATATACTGTGACATGTTAGGAACGCTGTCTACAGTATATAACACGTTAATTAAAGTAATTTCAGTATTGCACGGCTAGCCCTCTGCAAGACTTTTTGTTTTGTTAGAGAAGCAAACCGTCAGTTGTTTCCAGTCAGTCTTTTGTTGCGTTACCAACATAATGCAATCTAGTCAACAAGAGCAAAGCTTCTCAAGTTCACATTCTATGAGTTATCCTGACAAAGCTACTACATCGCGAACAATCTTACAACCACCTAAGTTGGTCCATAAACGCCCGCTTGTAGAAACTAACCAAGGCAACGGTTCCAATTCTAATGATTGCTTCATTACACCCAACAAGAAGCACACAGCTTCAGTATCAGCTGTAAATACCAAATATATAGTCGACTTAACCTCCGTTCACAACAAATTTTCCCCTTTGGAAAGCATGGAGGAAGAGAATGATACAACTTCTGAAGAAAATCTCTCTACAACTCCTAAACTCAGAATCCCACCAATTTTTATTCATGAAGTCAATAATTACCAGCAGATTATCCAAGATATAGCTTCTATTGTAAAAGATGAGTACACAACACAGCAACAAAGCAAAGTTCTTAAAATAAATACAACTTCAGTAAATGACTTCCGCGCTGTAACAAGATTCCTGGAAGAATCGAAGCTTCCTTTTCACACCTTCCGTGACCCAAACTCCAAAAGACTTGAAGTTATTTTAAGAAATGTTCCCTACTCTCTTACAGATGACGATATCGTTACAGAACTAACCTCTCTGAACTTACCAGTAGTAAAAGTTACCAGGCTTTTCTATAAAGATCGACAACCTATGCCACTGTGTGCCGTAGAATTAGAAAATAATGAGCAGGGTAAGAAGATCTTCGAAGTCAAACATATTTACCATGCTATAATTAAAGTCGAATACCGCAAGAAGCCCGCGAATATCCCACAATGCACACGATGCCAACGCTACGGGCATACTAAGAACTTCTGTCGACTCACACCTCGATGTGTGAAATGCCCCTCAAATCACCACTTTTCTGAATGCACAAAAGACAAAGACACTCAGCCCTCCTGCGTGAATTGTGGAGAAGCACATCCGGCAAATTTCAAAGGTTGTCGTTATTACCTAGATTTGAAAAAGAAAGCCGATGCAAGGGTGGTTCAGCCTGCAATAACACCGTCTTCAAACCTAAACCTGGAAAATTTTCCGAGGTTGTCACCAAACTCGCCCTCTCCAACTCCTGAAATTCCACAATGGCCACGCTCTGCTGTTTCGGAAGAAAAAAGTCCTAGGCAGCTAACTCAGCAGACATCAACACAGAATTCTTCTTCTCCTTCGTCTTGCTCCTCCGATGGAACCGAAAACCTAGTTCAGCTAGCCATTAATTTCCTCACACCATTCCTGCCATCAATAAAGTCCTTTTTGCTAAAGCTCTTCACAAGTTTGTTTGCTAATGGCCACTAAAAACCAAAAAACATTCTCACAACTAACCATACTAAATTGGAACGCCAATGGAGTCAAAGCAAAGCGAGAAGCCTTCTTGGAATTCATCTCCAGACACAATGTTGCAGTAGCTTGCATCACAGAAACGCATTTATTACACAAAGAAAAGTTTTCTATACCTGGCTACGCAGTGTATAGATGCGATCGCAATGCTCCAGTCGCTTCAGGTGGAGTGGCTATAATTATTCGAAAAGACATACCTCACCACTCAGTTTCACTACCTCAATTAACCAGCATCGAAGCCTGCGCAATTCAAATATTCACACGCAATTCTTCTAAAACTACAATAATTTCTGCATACAAACCGCCAGGACCCAATCTAAATGACCAGGATATTAACACGTTATTTTCTGACACAGCACCGACTTTCCTAGCAGGAGATCTAAATAGCAAGCATCAAACATGGGGATGCCGTGTAACAACTCCAAATGGAAGACGTTTATTAACTGCAGCCGATCACAACGCAGTTAACATTGCAGCTCCGTCAGACCCCACATTCTATAGACCAAATGTAACACCAGATATACTAGACATCGCACTCTACAAAAATATATCAAGCACTCCCACTATGGCTGTTCTGCCTGAAATGGACTCAGATCACTGCCCAGTCTTAATCTCGTTCGATGACATTCCGATTCTACAACCGCAACACACAAAGAAACTCAACAAAGGTTTCATAAACTGGGAGACTTTTCAGCACGTAATGGATGACCAGTTAAGAATTACACAGAATTTGAGAACCCCCGGTGATGGCGATGCAGCAATTCTCAGCTTCACAAAATCCGTAACTTCCTCTATAGACAAAGCCACAGCTCCAGCGAGACCTCATCAACACAGAAAATCTTACCATGAATCTTTGCCCCCAAGCATCAGAAACCTCCTGAAAGAAAGGCACAAAACTCGTCGACTTTGGCAAAAGCACAGAGAAACTTGGCAACTTCGTCGCTTGAACCAACTCACAAGAGAAGTGAAGAAACGAATGGATGAATATCGGTATTCAACTTACCAACGGCATCTCTCCAGTATCTCACCGGAAGACTCATCATTGTGGAAAGAGACTAAAAGAGTACTAAAAGAGCCGACGATTATTCCGCCCCTAGAGCAAGATGGAAAACACTACATCTGCGACTGTGAGAAAAGCGAACTATTTGCAGATACTCTACAAAATTCGTTTAGATCTAATCCAGGAAGCAACGTAGAATTCAACCACGAAATTGAACAGTTTACTGGTTCTTACGCCACAGTACCACTACCCATTGACTTCACTTCACCCAAAGAAATTCTTTTTATCATCCAGCAACTTCCCGCAAGAAAATCGTCTGGGCATGATCTAATACCAAACTTTGTATTAAAACATTTGAGTCACAAAGCACTTGCTATCCTAGCTTCGTTGTTCAATAGTTTTATGCGAATGGGTTATTTCCCAAGAATCTGGAAACACGCCATAGTTATTGTTATTCATAAGCCTGGAAAATGCCCTTCCAATCCAACAAATTATCGTCCAATAAGTCTGCTGCCAACTCTGTCCAAGGTGTATGAAAAGATTATACTGAAACGTTTAGGAAAATTTCTAGAACAAGTGTCACTATTACCTCCTTTTCAATTTGGTTTCCGTCGCAAACATTCAACTATTCATCAAATTCTCCGAATTACAGAGCAAATAGCACAAGGCTTCGAGAAGAAAGAACATACTGCTGTCGCATTCCTTGACTTCACTCAGGCATTTGACAGAGTTTGGCATCAGGGTCTACTATACAAACTGTTTCTCTATGGCACTCCAGACTACCTCTACAAAATAATATCTTCCTTTCTATCATACCGTACCTTTTCAGTTCGAATAGGTAACAGTCATTCTTCTACCAGACCTGTAACAGCAGGTGTTCCACAAGGTTCAATATTGGGTCCAATTCTGTTCAACTTGTTCACTTCTGACATACCTACAACGCCCACAGCTCAAATAGCAATGTATGCCGATGATACTGCCATCTATGCAACCCATCGTAATTTACACACCGCTAGAAATCGCCTTCAAGAGGCCTTAAACTTAATCATACCCTGGCTTGACAACTGGCGCATTTCTCTCAACCATGACAAATGTGAAGCAATGGTGTTTACATTATGCAGACCGGAATATCCACCATTAGTAACGATAGCAACAAATTCTATACCCTGGAAAAGTGACAGAGAAACGGTGAAATACCTTGGTGTACTGTTTGGTAGAAAACTCACGTGGAAGCCACATATAAGTAACAAACTCAAACTTGCCCAAATAAGACTGACAAAACTTTATCCACTTCTCAACAAAACATCTTCGCTTAAGTTAAAAAACTGCATACTACTCTACACAACTCTTTTAAGGCCGCTTTTACTATATGCCTGTCCAATTTGGGGAGGAGCCAGTGCTACAGAAATTAAACGCATCCAAACGTTTCAAAACAAAATCTTACGTATCTCAACTAATGTGCCATGGTTTGTCAGAAACAATCAACTACACAGAGAAACTGGAATCAGTACCATTCAACAGTCAATTTCTTCACAAGCCGAACAGTTTTACGGCAATCTAAAGAACGTTCCTGGATCTATTCACTACTCTCTTGGCAGAAAATCCAACTTTCCAACACGCATCAAGAGTCGTCTACCACTGGACCAGTTATCACAGCAAGATCTGATTTAATTTCAACTAATACTGTCAGTGAGGGGCCCAATGAGGTTTACCTCATTTCAATGTTACTTATTATATTTTATTTATTGTTATGTGTATTTCAACAATGGTCTGTAGAGCGCACATGCGCTGATCGATCAATAAATCATAAAAAAAAAAAAGGCTTAATGTCTTTCAAGGATGATGCGACAAGAAGATTTGGGAGAAAATTCCTTCATCCTAAGCTACCCTTTACATGGAAAATTTTTCGGAAATTTTTATTTTCTTGAAAATGGGTCTAAAAATTTTGATTAAAATGCCACATGTTTGAGGTATTTTGATGACAAGTGAAATGTACATTTTGAATTTTCTGGCTATAGGCTAGGTAGTCCTGTTTACTCTGGATGACTTTTGAATAACTCGTAAACCGTAAGAGATAGACAAAATCTTACTATACAACAAATCAAATGTAGATCTCGCTAAAGCACACAATTTGAATCCAAATATATATATATGTATTTTTTTTTTTTTTTTTTTTTTTTTTTTTTTTTTTTTTGCAGAGTGAACCATTTCGGAGATATACCTTGTTACTTGTATAGGTTTTGGAGAACTTTCATTTCTGTCAAATGGAATATCGCTATTCATTTCTTTGCATGTTAGGTGTGCAAATATAATGGAATTGAAAGCTTTAAAAGATCTGACTATCGCTCAAAGACTACTGTATTCCCATATTCCCGTTGCAATAAAATAATTTCTGCAAATGTTTATCTCGACTAACACGAAGAAGATAGAAGAATTAGAGTTTGTAAGAATGATTAGTACAAGAGTAGAGAAAGTCATGTGAGTGCAACACATCAGATTTTTTATATTTCAGCCTATCAGCGCCTGCAAAAGTTAGTAAGAAAGTACTTTAAGTAGGTAACATTATTTGTAATAATTGTTACACACTGAGAAATAAAGCACTTTAAAAGCAAAATTTCATCCTATGGCTTCTAAATTCAGCAGCTAATTAGTGCAAACAGCATCATTTCGTCAGCCATTCAGTGCGTATTTTGTGCGCATATAATGCCTACTACGTACCTACAGCGTGATAAATAGTTAACTATCACATAATTATTTTGAGGAACTCAATTAGAGTCAGCTGAAGTATCAACAGTTATGTTTAGATTACAAATGCGACCTTATTTTGTCTTACGTGTTCATACCGTACTCACAGAATTGTCCGTATTTTCTTTAAATTACTCACGCATACTTCTTTGTATCCATTAAAGAAAATGTGTGTTTTTGAGAGAGATATTGTCTTCCTGTAAATATGATTGGTATGACAAATCGGCCGCTAGTATCTCACAAACACTGAAGTATTGCATCAAACATAATGAACATTTATGGTATAATATTGATATGCTAATTTATTAATATGCATTAAGTCATATATGTATATGCATACATATTTTGTATGCATGTATGAAGTTTACCATGGACTTAATTGAGGTTTACCGTGCGCGAATCGGTTTGTTTAATTGCTTAATGTTAGCGATAAATGGTCCGAAGGAAAGGGAATGAGGTACCGACATATTGATTTTTATAGCGCTGACGTGTCTGTTGGTAATAGGCCGAATAATGAATCCTCTATGAGATGAAAGAGGTTATGAAAATGCTGAAAGTTTTAGTAGAGGACATGGTGCAAGTTAAAAACATGGACAAGAGAATAATTGACTGTGTGGCGAGAGACATGAAAGAAATAAAAACTCGGCTCAAGAATTGAGATCTCTAACGTCGTATAAAGATGCGGCATTGTAGGAACGGGATAGAACGGAAGTAATTTTATTATGCCAGAGAAATCTGAAAATTGCAGGTAATTAAATATTGAAATTCCAAGTAGTTTTAGAGGGAACAGATATGGGCAATTTATGGAAGAAGAGGGGAAAATCTAGGTGAAAGTTTTGTAAAGGGTTTCTGGATTCATGTTCGTATTATAGTTTGAGTTCATCCTCAACGGAGATGGATCTCTATTTGTTTACATTCTCTACTAGGTATAGTAAGTGTAGTAAGTAGTATTCCACTCAAATGATGATATCGAGATTTATCGAAAATACGTGTTTTGAGTCTCCCTGGATCCAAAGAAAAGCACTTTTAAGGATGTGTGGGTGGGTGTGCGTGTGTGTGTGGGTGCGTGCGTGCGTGCGTGTGTGTGTACAGCATAATTAAAAAACGAAACATCGGTTAAATACCGAACCTGATATTTAAGTTCAACGTCTACCAAAGGTGTGATACGAAGATTTTCCAGAAAATCCGCACATCCCATACTAACCTTTATAATGAATGTTTTTCGAAAATTTTGATTTTATCAAAATGGCTGTGAAGATTCTGTATGTTCAACTGTTTATGAAAAACGAAATGTATATATTGCATTTTTTGGGAATGCCATCAGAAGTTTTTAAAAGTAGTTTGTTCTTTAACGACGCTGTCAATTGCCAGGATCACATCAGCGTCGCCGGTGTGCCGGAATTTTGTCCCACAGGAGTTCTTTTACATGCCAGTAAATCTACTGACATAGAGCTGTCTTTTTAAGCACACTTAAAAACCATCGGTCTGGGCCGGATTTGAACCCGCGACCTTGGGATCAGTAGGCCAGCGTCTAACCAACTGAGCCACCCAGACCGACAACCATCAGAAATCTTCTTCATGCTGAATGACTTTTGCATAACTGACAACAGTAAGAGAGACAAAATCTTCTTATACAAAAACTGTCTCATTAAAAACACAATTTATGTCAAATGCATTTTTGTGGAGTGAACCATTTCAGAGATATCCCTTGTTATTTGTTTGAATTTCCCAATACTTACACTTTTCCCATTTCTCACTTGGAGATGCAAAGAGAATGGAATGTCAAAGTCTTCACATAGCGACCAGCTCTTAAAAGATTTGACTACCGCTTAAAACTACTTATTCCCCTATTCCCATTGCATCTAAAAGAAAATATGTAACCAACCCAATACTACAAAGGTGTATCTCGATTAGCATGAAGGAGATAAAACTAGTTTTAAGAATAATTTGTACAGGAACGACTAGAGAAAGTCATGTGAGTGCAACACGTCAGATTTTGTTATATTCTATTCATTCATTTCACAATATTGTCCTCGTCATCATCATCATCTTCTTCCTCTTCTTCTTCTTCTTCTTCTTCTTCTTCTTGTTCTTCTTCTGCATGGGTTAGGTTTGTTAGTCTGTTCCAGCTCCAAAAAGTTGATCGTGCCATCGTTCCCTGGGTGTTCCGAGAGACCTCTTTTCTCGTGGACTGATTTAGTTACAGTTCCTGCTGGCATTCGTTGAATGTGCTTGATATGCTTGTATGATTTCCGAAATACTCTGTATTTTTAATTCAACCCTTATTTCTTCCCTTCTTTTTATAAGGTGTATAACCTGCGACGAATCTTAAAAATTTCATCTCAACAGCTTCGATTCTCCTTTCACCTCTCCTTTTAGTGCCCAGGTCTCGCTGCCATATAAAAATACCGGTAAGACCATTACTTTATACAATTTTAAAAGTGTTTTTAAAAGTGTTAATATTGTGGTGTACGAAAATCGTTGTTTCCTTTCCAGTAGAATGTAGAGTTCAATACGTGAAATGTTATACTATACCGGTTTTTACATTAGTGGCAGGAACACAACATTGTGTTAGCTAATTGCTCATGGAGAAAGCGTAGCCTATTTCTTTGTAGTTGAAGCTTGCAAATTATGACTGCCTATTTTAAGTCTACCATTAACTTGTGTCTTTTGTTTCGTTTTCTTTGCCTACTTCGAGCGTTTTGTGTTAAAGTGAACAGCAAGGCAGAATCAAGATAATCTATCTGCAATATAATTGAAAGCATAATAATAACATAAAATAGTAATAATACAGATTGGAAAACAAACACTTTATAGTTCATATATGTTATAACAATGATTCATCTCTGAAAAAGAAAACAACCCTTCCCCTCTAATTGAAGTGCATTAATAATTTCATTCATATTTAACGAGGATCGATTTGGACAGTCAGAGTAGCGTATCGAGTTAAAGTCGTAGTGACTGACACGACGGTGTGGGGAAACCAATAGTCGTATGGCATGCGCAACACAGGAGGTTTGGTAAGTTATCTTGAAATGAAACATTTTAAATGGCACACATTCTCAGTACTGCACACACTTCAAGAACAACTTTCAAACATGTCGCTACAGCTCACCAGAATATTGTCTTTTGGCTCAGGAACTGTATATTTCAAACTTCAACACCAGTTAAATGAAAAATTAGAGATATTTGGTGTCCTTCTATCTATCCCTGATAAATTCAACTTGAGTCCAAACTCTGTTGAAATTAGAAACACTATAAAAACAGCATAAAGCATTTATGTATTCCAGCATTCGAGAACAGGTCGTACAGGTTCTCCTGTATTCCTATATAGTGTCCCATATCTAATGTTAAAAATAAAAAATAAAGTTGAATTATATCTTTGATTGCCGGAGTGATCATTCGACAAAAGGCGCCAACGGGTGCTTTCACTAAAAACTCTTCTTCCCTACAGCACTTTACAGCCTAATGTAAGACATTTCACTCCAAATTTAATTTTAACTCAATTTATGACAGGTCATGGAAAATATGAAAGCTATTTCATGAGATTTCACACTAATACAGACTGATTATTATTGTAAATGTAAATAATGCTTACAAATTGTAAACCATGGTTTACTTGAGTATCCGATATTTGAGAAAAAAAGACCACCTGAGATTACTTTTTGAAAAATGTGACAATACGTCCATATGTAAGTACATCAACATTTAAGAACCAATGCCATTACAAATGCTTTATACAACTTATTATTACACACATTCATGACCATAATATGTACATACTGTTTCGATCTTGTAAATTAATTCTACTTGTGTAATTTATAATCCCAACATGCTTTTCCGGCGAAATAGGGTTTTAAGTTTTAGAGATTCAATAAATAATTAGGGAATACCAAGTGATATTTTAGCCTCTTTGGTCAAAACATTGATTTTTGGATTTTTATTTTAAAAAATGCACCGTACCTTAAAGAATGTATCTGCGAAGTTTTCATCCCCTAGGGAGGGGGGGGGGACACATATTTTGGACACCATTTTTAAAGCGGTGCGCCTCTGCCTTTGCCTTTTAAATGGACGTGCCCACACCTTCCATTTCATGGAGGCTTGGAATAAATTTTCAAACAAGGCGCTAAGTGTTCTGCTGTCTATCCATTCACCGTAGCCTAGTTGAACAAGTTCTCCAATAAATCCCCTAGAGGGCAGTGTTTTTCTTTTGTCATTTGTTGGTTGCTGAAGTTATTTACCATGCTTCTATTTGACTTGGCAGATTTCCGTGTTTACAAGTTGATTTTACTTTTAAAATAAATTTAGTATGTTTACGAGGTTATTTGCATGTAATTATTGATATAAACATCATACGTAGTATCATTTTACTTGTGGCGAAAATAAAGCTTAAGCTGTGACAACAAATACTTTGCTTTTATTTCTATGAACAGACCACGTGTTTGAAAACACGTAATTAGGTATATTTTAAAATCACATATTGAATTACTCTGTTTTGGAATGCCGAAAATAAAGAGCAGTAATCAACGTTTTGCAAATCAATGAAAAAATTAGATGGGGAAAAATATGGTTGCATAGAGGTTAATGAGGGTGTGTGCGACTAAACTTTAAGCTCATTTTTCCCTGAAAGAATTTTTGTTATTTTTTCAGATTAAAAATCTATCTTCTCCCACAAAAATCTAGCTCGATATCTAAAACTTTTTCCAATATAGTTCAGAATATGGGTACTAAAATATCTGATTGAAATTTTGATATTTGTTTTCATATTTTTAAAAATATAATTAATATAATAATGCACTGTTTTATGGCATTTTCACACTTTGGGATATTAAAACTTTTTTTAAGAAAAACTATCCGTTATATGAAAATTTCCATGCTTTAATTTGTTCCAAAGGTAACAAGAAATGTAACTTTAAAAATCAACTTTTTAGTTCAACATCTGTTAGAGGAGATATATTTTTATTATACCCAATAAAATTTATATAAATTGATCAAATTGCGTTAAGTTTTCACGGCCGGTGTCAATAAATAGAAAATGTTTCTTCGGACTTGTGGGCCGTATTCTAGTGGAAAATCTCCTTCCAGACGTCTCGTTCGAAGCTGCGTCGAACATCTTCAGTGGTATAACCGTGGTACTCTGGTATAGTCTCGGCGACCACTGATACGGAGCCCTTTGGCTCAGTTGGTTAGACGCTGGCCTACCGATCCCAAGGTCGCGGGTTCAAACCCGGCCCAGGCCGATGGTTTTTAAGTGTGCTTAAAAACGACAGCTCCATGTCAGTAGATTTACTGGCATGTAAAAGAACTCCTGCGGGACAAAATTCCGGAACACCGGCGACGCTGATGTGATCCTGGCAATTGACAGCGTCGTTAAACAACAAAATAATTTTTTGGAGCCCTTTGGTTTCACGGGTTTTATATGCTTAGCATGTGTGGGTGGTTGACGGTTGGTCCAATCTTTGTTAATTGGTTTGGCTGCTGCGTGGGCTGGGCTAAATTGGACGATGTCCTCATCATGGCACAAAATAAGAATGTGATGAAAGCGCCCTGGTTAGGTCTCTTGGGGACTATGACCCCAGAATACACCACTTTAGGTCGTACAGGGACCCCCGCATGGCTTGCGGGCATATCCCATAACCAAGGAGTTAATCCAACAGCATCAAAAACTAAACTTCAATTATAGTGCCAACAAAGAGTTGTTCGGCTCAAAATTCAAACCCTTAACAAAATTCTAAATGATAAATCTTGAAACTTAATGTTAAAACTTTTTCTTCCGTCAGAATGCAGACATTGCTGCCTTCTGTGAGTCATTTGTCAAGGGGCAAAATAGCTTCCTTCAATATAACACTAACCTAAAAACCAAACAAAGCCACCCTTAAATACGCATCCCAAAATAAAAAAGTCCTATCTGCGGTTAAATCCTATTGGGGTAGGTACGCAGCAAAAACTCATCGGGCTGAACCTCAGCCTGCCAGCAGCTCGTAGCGTAGTGTAAGAATGTGAGATATTGCCTCCCTCTCCTTCAACAACTCAATGCCGTTGGCCGCTGGAGTAGAAGTGGAGAATGGCTATTAGTCCGGGGAAAAGCTCCACACTTCTCCTTGGTAAGGTTCGCCATTGGCGACCGGAACGGTCACTTCGACTCAGGCGGAGAAATATCCCATGGGTAACCTCTGCCAAATACTTAGGCGTTCTCCTCGACCGCGGTCTAATATACGCCCCACACGTCTGCGCAAAGGCCGGACTCGGCCACGCTGCACTCAGACAGTTCTACCCTATCCTCCGTTTCACCATGCCCACTTGCCTAAAACTACGCATTTACCGCATTTGCTACACCATTGATCTTGTATGGCTGCGAAGCCTGAGGATCGGCGGCACCCTCCACCATACGCTAACTGCAGACTGTGCAGAATAGGGCGTTGAGAACAATATATGATACCGGGCGTAGATTCCCGTCTTATATCCTTCACAACCACCCCGGTCTACCCTAAAAACATGGACTTGGGGAGGGAGCGATCCCGAACCATGCACACCAAACTGAGTTCCCACACCAACCAACTAGTATGGGCACTAGGTCAATACGACCACAGAGCACCATGTAGAAGGAAAAGTTACCACCTTCTTTAAGACGCCCTTGGGTAACGGTAATGCTATTCCATCTTCTAACACCTACTCACCCCAACACATATTCCTACCCCCTTCCTGCATCCAAACTCTGGTATGCAAGAAGAAACCATGCCCACAGACATAAAAGCTTGAAAAAATTTAAAACACCTTATATACTGCACAGATAAAGTCGCACTAAGCGGCTAGGTGCTGTGCAGATGAACATACCGTACAGGAGAACCTGTACAACCTGTTCTCGAATGCTGGAATGCTGGGGCCGCTTACATCGGCTAAGATTGTTGTCGATAGTCTGGCATTTACTGTAGCTAAGGCTGTTAATGACGTAAGATCTTGAATTTGTCTCCGGTAAGGTATCTTGCGTACTTTGTATAAAGCTTTATTTAAGCGCTTGGTTTCTTCCTTCCTATTAAAATTATCTTTATGTTTGAAAATCTCTGTGGCTTCGCGACCTTAACGGGCGTAATAATGAACCGTGGAACACAAGCCAGCTGTCCGAATACTGTATAATGTGTTCCACTGGTGCTAGTAATGCTATTTGTCCCAAACGGGTTCTGTAATGCATGATTTTACCGTACGTTGAGTGGTCCCTACATGCACAGAGCCACACGAGCACGGAATTCTGTAAATACCCGCAGAAGAGAGTAGTTCTTTTAGATCTTTTGCGGAATGTAGCATGTTCTGTATTTGTTGTGGTTTTGTAGATGGCGCGGATGTCGTGTTTTCTGAGAACATTCCCAATGCGATCAGTAATATCTCTTATGTACAACAGATATGCTTTATTCTTCTCTTTAAGGTCAATTTGTTTCGATGTAGACCGGGGCTTCCTTCTGGGCTGTATGGCCCGTTTAACCTCTTAGCTGGAGTAGCCGTTGTCCTGCAAAGCACTATTAAGGTAGTGGGCAGAGATGGGGGACGCAACAAGCCTTGGCCCTTCATGTGTTGTTGCGCTGGAGGAGGGGTAGTGCTAAAATTGCATAAAACGTGTGACACTCGCAAAATAAATATCTTGTGTCATCAGATTAAACCCTGAATAATCCAAAAAGCAGTTTTAGAAAAGGTCAATGTGTGTTTGTTGGTGTTGTTGGGTGGAGGGCGTGGGGGTTGTGAGGGTGGGTGGTATGTGAGTTAAAGGCTTTTAAACCCTTGCACCGATTTACCGATTTCCAGCAGACTTGGCATAGATAATCTTCGGCACAAGATGAAAATTACTGTCTAGGTTAGAATTCGAAATTCCACTTCATTTCTCTCAATTATTTAATTATATGTAATGCCTATAAAACCTTGCAAGGTTATCTATGTGAAATGAAATAACCGATTTCATTATCAAGCGTTTAATGTTAGATACCAACCAACCAACCAACCAACCAACCAACCAACAGGAGTGAGTACATGTAATATTTGTTGATCTCTATGACATCAATCAAGGAATAATAATAGTGAAATCTGAATCTTTTGTTTTGATTTTCTTGCGTTTTCTTACTGAGATTGGGTTTGGGTTGCTTCGAATGCAATGCCTCCAAGGAAATGTAAGGCTTTTGGGTAAGTGTAACCTAAGGTTAAATGGTATAAACAAACACCGAAACCTTCAAACCACCGACTACGCCAGGTAATTAATGACAATCTTGTTCGTAAACATTTCTATTGGGTACTAGAAAAACCAATTGGCTAAACTGTTAATCTGCGTCAATTTGTAAAAATGGAGAAGCGTTGAGTAACTGTGTAATAATTATCTGCTATTGATAACACAGGACCCTGCCATTCCTCATATTACATATTAGTACATACACTAACATAGACGCTGTAACTTAACACGTGCTAAATTTCGATAACACAGGATCCTGTCATATTTCATATTACAAACACCAACCTAGGCGTCGTAACCTAATACGGGCTAAATTTCGCTTACACAGAACCTTATCCTCATTCATATACACACGCTAACCTAGCCGTCTTAGCCTAACACGGGTAAATTTCAATAACACAGCACCCTGTTAACCTTCGTATACACACAAATCTAGGCGTAGCCTAACACGGGATAAATTTCGATAACACAGAACCCTATCATCCTTCATATTAAATACACTAACCAAGGCATCCTAACCGAACACCGGCTAAATTTCCATAACACAGGACCTCCTCATGCTTTGTATTACACAATTAACCCAGGCGTTGTACCTAATTTCGATAATACAGGACCTTGTCATACGTCATAGTACACGCACTAGCCCAGGCGTCCTAACCTAACATGGGATAAATTTCGATAACACAAGATCCTGTCATCCCGTTCATAGATATATAGGTACACAACAACCCAGGCGTCTTAGCCTACGCGATGCGATCATCTGCGATTATAGAGATAAGACAAAATTTGACGCAAATATAGTGTATTTTCCACAACGTTTATTATTTTTAATGGTCCTAGGACCTCATTAGGGAATAAGTAAACTAACACATGGTATTACTATAACTTCTGGTTACACAACCAATGTTGAATGAATGGTAATCAAATTTGGATTGATTTATTTTGTGTTAGTCTGTCCCATTTAAGAGAAGTGCGAGGGGCGAAGGGCGGAGGGCGGAAATAGTTTACAATAATAGTTTTTACACCTTATTTGTTAATAAAAGTTATACAATATACATTAGATGCTTCAATATACTCCCCACCAACATCAATGCACTGGTGCCACCTTCCTGGGAACTTCATTATTGCATCACGGAACCATTGTTTTGGGGGTACTGCGCACCCTCTCATGGATAGCTGCCTGCAGTTCCTTATTGTTGCCGAAAGTTTACCTTCCAGAGTGTCCTTCATATTATCGAAGGAGACAAAGGAATAAGAGTTTGTAAGAATAGTTAGTAGAAGAGAAAGTTATTGTGTGCAGCACATCAAGTTTTATGTTTATTATATGCGTTCCAGAGATCATATACTGGGAAAGCCCACCACTTTCCTTAAAAAGAAACCCCCTCAGCGTTCATTGAACTCAATGAAGGTTCGTTTTCCAGTTACAGTGTGCATTCTGCTCCTGTTTGGTGTCACTCCTCACGCGACATATTTTATACATGCATGTCTCTTTTTACCGACAAACCCCCTAGCTCCAGCTAGTGTCTGCGGCCACCGCAGTACAACTGGACTTGTTTTGGCATGCTCTGGTGTATCATCCTTAGCAATGGTACTATTCTCTTTGGTTGCTTCTTAACATTGTTCACAAAGCGACAGTTACAAATATCTATATAAGGTAACAATTGTGGTGCCTAAATGAAGATAAAAGCATTACATTTTTACTTTCTCTACTACGTTCATCAAGATGGGTAAGTATTCCACCTATTATATAAAATTAAGAACCAATTGAAAACTAAAAGCTCCACTTATCTTATTAATATTGCAAGGTGGTGTACTGTATATTGCAATATATTGCAGTATACCACCTTGCAATATTAATAAGATAAGTGAAGCTTTTAGTTTCTAATTTGCTCTTAATTTTTTAATTTTAGATTCTGTTGCTTCACTGTTAAAAGCTTCAATTTTTCCTTAATTCCACCTATAAATTCGATGTCACGATTTCACCTGAAATATATGTTTTGAGACCTTCACAAGAAAAGGATTGTTATTACTTAAAAAGACGAACTCAGATAAAATAAATAATTGGTATTTAAGCACAGGCTCTCCCAAGGATTCGACACGAAATTTTTCAATCCCCGCCTCAAACGTGGAAATGTCTTCGAAAGTTTTGATTTTCTCAAAAATGGCTCCAATGATTTTGATTAATATATATATATATATATTAGCTGTTTTTATGCAAAATTAAATGTTTATCTTTAACTATTTGGGAAGGCTCTGAACTCCTGTTCATTCTGCATGGTGTTTGCTTCTGGAAACCGTAAGAGATAGACAAAATTTTACTACAATAATGTAGAGCTCATTAAAGCACACAGTTTATGTCAAATACCTTTTAATGGAGTTTACCATTCTCGAAATATTCCTTATTATTTGTTTGCATTTTAAAATACTGTGACGCCGGCCCACGGCAGTGGCAACACAACAAAGGACGGTTGGTGCCGGACTGATAGTTCTTAGTTTGAGTGTGTGTGTGCATCAGCTGCTTGTGTTGTCGCGTCGTGAAGGAAGATAGCGAAGCAATTATGAGTGCTGAGTGACTGTGTTGTCAGGATTAGTGTTTGAGAGACAGAGAAAGTGAAGAAAGACAGTAAAGGGATTGAGTCAAAATTACGAGAAGAAAACAGTTGTGAGAAGGTATCCATTGGAGCTACATATTTTTATTCTATTTTGTTAATATCTTATCATCCTTTTTATTTTTAACACATAAGAAGAGGGAGAGTTATTTGATTAGCTTGAATAGCTAATGTTGAATCACTTAAAATAACTGCATTCTAACAAGAATTTATTCTGTATATAAGATGTGTTAGTGCGGCCTGGATAGTCAGGATTTCTCCATCAAAATGGGTTGAATTTTTTCCCACAGTTATATAATAGCTGAATAATTTTGATTAGATGCCAGCTTCTGCTCCATCTTCATTATCCAATTTGGAACCGTCAGTGTAAATATGTAGCCACAGTGGTTCGGGATACAAACTGTGCATTGTTTCCAGAGAAATTTGTTTTAATTCGGAGGGAGTCCTGTTACTTTTAATCGCAGGACTATTTAAGTTATACTTAATATTTATATCGTCTATTGATGAAACTGGTATTAGGAGTTTCTCAGGCTTTTGATTTGGATTATGTTGTTCTTGTAATTTATTAGCTTTCTTTTTGATTGAGTTTTAAGGTCTCTCTCTCTCTGTTTTGATATTTTTGCTAATAATTGTCTTGAAGTGGTCTTTTAATTTATCATATTGAGTTTAAGCTTGTTTATTAATCTGATGGATTATTTATTGGAAGGTTTTCAGTAAGCATCTGCATCGCCGTTATGAGGGTAGATTTAACACCACTCGTTATCAATCGTGAAGAGTTATTTTGAATTGTTTCTAATGTATTAAGGATTTTTTATTGGATTAATTAGATTTTCACTACCATATACGTCGTATAACAGGTTTAATGTATGTCTTGTAGGTGTTATTTAGTACTTCCCTAGAGCAACCCCATTTTGTTCCTATTCATCTCTTTAATATATTGCATCTTTAGAACAATTTCTGCAAATGCTTATCGATTAATATAAAGTAGATAGAAGAACAGCGCTGGACAACTGGTGCTCACTGAGCGCAGCCTGCTCGTGGCCTTGCACTGATAAGCTGTATGTTTTGCAGGTAAAAATGAAAATCGCTCAAAGTATCTCGCGAGTCGCCCAGGCCCGTAAAAGAATAAGCATTTGTAAGAATAATTTGTAAAAGAGTGAGTAGAGCAGCGACATCCAACATTTGCGAAAGAGGGGAGTTTGGATTTACATCCTTCCACTTTATGCGGACTATGCCGCTCTTTAACACTGAGACGTGCATTGTGTTGCACTGGTGGGTTGGTTATATGTACACTGTGTTTAATTTACTAAAGTACTTTCAAATATTATAAGCTTCTGTTCATTAGTGACTTATTGGGTGCTGCTTACGTTTAAGAAGTCTATCAATATTTGGCAACAAAGTCGAATGCATAGCCTTAGAAGATACACCAAATGATCGTTACGTAACCTATTGTGATACAGACTTTTAATATAGTGCAATTTGGAGAAACTCTGTTCGCTAATATGTGTAGAGTTACTCTTATACAAACTACTCTTGCAAATGTTTATTTCTCTATCTAGTTCGTTTTAATGGACATAAACATTTTCCAAAATTATCTTATTACTAATTTTCTTGCAAGTGCAAGGGAAATATGTGAATACAGTAGGTTTTAAGCGATAGTCAAATGTTTTAAGAGCTTGGTTGCTATGCAATGCTTTTGAAATCCCGTTCTCTTTGCAAGGACAAGAGATAAAAAAGCGAATAACATTTCTATTTGATAAAATTTTAAGTATTTGCAAATTCAAACAAATAATAAAGAATATCTCGGAAATGGTTCAATCAAAAGAAAGAACAAGTATTTGACATAAATTGTATTTTAACGAGATCCACGTTTTTATTTAGTAGGTAAGCTTTTGTACGTCTCTTACTGTTTACCATTTATGCAAAAATCATCCGGAATGAAGAGGTTTTCTGAGAACATTCCCAGAACATTCAAGGGATGACTTAGAAACTGCCGAATCGCCTGTTTGTGTCCGTGACTGGATACTGACTGCTTGTGAATCTAAACGTCACAGGCGTGAGTCACCTTCCGACTGAAAGAGGAGGTAGGGAATAGCAGCTAATTACGTAAGCGTCCCCAAAGAGACAAGGTTGGACATCACTGAAGTAGTGTGAGTGCAACACATTGATGAGAGAGGACAACTTTTTTCTTAGGTTCTTTGTTGCTGCCCATTGAAAGGGCAGAGGGTGGCAAGAGAGAACATTATTAAACTGAATAGCAATTTTGAGGTGCTAAAAGCAGTTAAGCGACAGAGTCTGCTCTTGGATTTACTACATGTGGATAAGAAAACAATCTAAAGTGTTACATTCACATTAATTACTTCGCCGTATATCGTTTATATTTATAAAGTTCTACAAACTGTCCTTATGAAGGTTTATTTTTATATCTACTTCATGCTAATCGAGATAAACTTTTACAGAAATAATTTCCTTATACATTTCGCCGAAGGTACAGACGACACCGAATCTATAGTAATCAGTGGCGTATGCTGAGGTTTTCACTTGGGCTATTACCAGGCCTACCATGACCGCGCCGTGGTCGAGTGGTTAGATCATTCGCCTCTCACCAAAGTGGCCCTGGTTCGATTTCCACTATTCCATCATATTGTGTTAACCTAGCGTTTTGTGTTGTCCTGCCCTTTTTGCTTTCTTTTTCGTGGCGTTCTTAGAGGTCCAGGAGTCCAGGAGTAAGTACAAGTCGCCGGAGTTAACCCAGGCGGATGGTAAAGTGGCCACGGTACCTATCCGTTTAATACGGATTTACCCGTGAGGTTGTATAGGTTATGTCTAATTTTACAGGCTTTGGTGCAATGTCTTTAATGGTGCAGGTTAGTTTCCTATGTTGTTACTGGCGGTGGGATATGTCCGATCTTGGATGTCTAGCCATCCGAGCGACCAATTGCCCCACTGCTTACTTCGTCGGCCGCTTGAAACCGTCGAGCAATGCAGTGTCAATGACAGGAAACCGAGTTCTTAAAGGTCCTTTCATTAGTTCCTTTTTAATCCTATACACTACTGCTTCTGAACACCCGATAGCCTTAGCTGTTTCTTTTACTGCCTTAATACTCATTTGTCTTGAAAAAGAAATTCATAATTATTTGGCGTTCCTTATTTCTTAATTTACCAATGTATCCTTTCTCTCTAGCTTCCCCCTCCGCAATTACAAATATTTACGGAAACTGTTAAATAACATAATAACACTTCACAGGTTCCATATAACACACACATACACACACACATACACACACATACACACACATACACACACACTTCTTTACGAACTGATGTTAACGTTTACTGCTGCCTTGTGTCTAATGCTTGACGCCTTTTAACTGAATAGGTGAATACCTTTTCGTTGTCTTACACGATGAAAGAAAGAGGTTACAGGCTTCTGGTTTATTTTAAAAACTGTCTCTAACCCTCCTCAACATTTGCTCTGGCTTTGTCCCCGATGTAAACTCAATAATAAAAAAGTTTCCCACTGCGTATCTTTTGCAGTGCACAGATATAACATTTTCCAAAAACGTTTAATTTAAGAAATTGTAACACTTAACAGGGTAAATATAGAGAATTCAAAGCAGTCAGGTGGCGGCACTATAGTTTACTCTAGCTAAGAAAAAAAAATATAAATGTAGTCTAGCAGTTAGTTTATTAGTGCGTAATGAGTATAGAAACAGCAAACATAGGAGTTTTACTGAAAAAAAGTTTTCTCAAGAAATTTGGGCCTATAGAAGTGTATAATGGCTCTAAAAAAGATATAACCTATCAGAGAAAAACAATTCTACATAGAATAATGTATTCAAACTTGAAATTTATAACAACTGAATATTTTCACCATGCTATTAGGAACCTGACAACAGCGCAAGAGTAGAAAAGGACGAAGCTAACGGCAACTCTTATGCGCTAGATAGAGACAGATATACACCATTTAACTCCATACTGTCATCTAAGGGTGAGACAACCTATAATTTGTAATGGTGATGAACGGACTTGATAGAAAGTTTTTGAGATGAATATAACCTTTTGGTTAGTTTTTCAAAGAGAGTATATGGAAATAGGAAAACATTCTCTCGGTTAACATAATCCATTTGTTGGAAAACTTTTTTCGTAACTCACATAATGTTTAGAATCCAGTAAGGTCAGAAATTTCAACTGTTTCTGTGATTCAAATTCTAATTTGTCTTGAGTTATTAATGTGTCCAGGACTTCATAGGAAATCGTTAGATAAGTACGAAGAATGGGTTTCATCTTCACGACAATTTCTCTTTCTGTGCCTTTCTTCACCCTCTTCATTAGCAACGCTCATAGTTTCTGACCATATTTCTTCAAATCCTATGTCCGCAATTGTTGATCTTTTATGTTTATCCAAAGCTGTGATTAAATTCAAAATTCGGTCATATTTCAGGGCGTTTTAGAAGTTGCAAACAACAAGCATGGCCAGCAATAAAGGCTATTTAATTCGCATGAACCAGTCAGCCACACATACTTATCACAATTGTTTATATTAAAATACTTTTTCTAAGGATTCTTATTTTTCCCTTCTGTTTACACTGCAAGAGCTGCAGTAGGCCTTCCCTACTTTATTATCACTATCTTATCTTCGTATTTCAACCGCGAGAATGGTCGTTCTACTAATTGTTTTATTACACGTTGTTCATCCATTTCGAAGAATTAGTACTAGCAACTGTTTGGTACATTGTACACTATGAAATAAACAATACTAATGCTGCTGTTGAGGACTGTAATAATCGCATAATATTAACAGAACGTTTTTGCTTACTCCAAGCCAGTCCTGTTCACACCGGACATTTCGGAGATGCTCGTGTGGGTATAGGGACATGGAATTCTGAAGCCTTGGCGTCAGGGCTGCCAAGCCGTACGATAATTATGGAGCATACGGTAATTTCAATGTATGTACTCATGGTTGTCAACCCGTACGATAATTATGGGGGTGTATGATAATTTCGATACCGGCGAAATATTTTCACTGGTTTGTCACACCAGCGAAATGAAGTTAATTACAAATAGCGACATCACTTTTGTCCTCATGGCCTATCTCCATCCCTCTATGGCAATCATTTCATATCCTACTAATCCTTCTACCCTTTATCCTCTTGTTGCCAGTGTGCCCAGATATGGTAATCTCAATGAAGAAGGCACTGTTCAGAAAACTGATGATCAGTGGAGAAAACTCGGAATACGTGATATTCCGTGTGAAATAAAGAACATGCCTAAACCTGACAGTTTCGGAGTGCTGTTAAACACATGTCATCTTGGTGGAAATACTGATTTCAAACAGCTGGCGGAGGTTGCATTATCAGTGATTTCACTGCCCCACAGAAACACTTCTCGTGAAAGAGAAGTTCCAAACTAGGTTTAATAAAAACCAAAATTAGAAACAGATTGGCGCTAGATACGGTAAATTTACTTATTCGATCATCTCAGCTTATGAAAGAATGTGGTGGGTCCGGAAATCTGCAAGTCACCGAGATGTTAAAGTTTATCTCAGCAACAAATGTATAACCATAATAGTGGCTTTGTTGTGTTTTGTTACACCACAAGTTAAGAAAACTAAATGCCGTGCAGCGTGTTATGAGTACAGTAGAAGCTGGCATTTTTGGCGGGTTCAAATCGATTTGAACCCTGTGGCTGTTTCCATGCAACAAAATTTCGATTCGATCACTCTTCTAAGAGGATAGGATCCAAGAATTCAGTTCGATCTGAATCCCCGTTTCCATGCGGTATTTAATCTGGAATCAGAATTCATATCGATTTGAATTCCCCATGGAAACATAGTAACTATTAAACTACGAAAGAAGGCTGGGGGAGGGTACATTGGTGGGAAGCGGAAATATCTCAGATAAAACAAACATCATTGGTGTAGCAGAGTGCTGATACGGGAGTAAACAAGCTGATAAAAGTCTGCAAGATAGCGGCGTACCTTGAGAAATAGTGAATAACTTAATCAGTTTTTGTTCCAGGATTTGTCGCTCTGCAACATTGTGTTCAAATAACGGAGGCTGAAGTCTGCAGAGAACGGCATTTGAAATGGAGTGGCCAATTGAGTCCAGGGAGAGAATCTGTCGCCTCTGCTTGACAACACAGGGATACTTTATTAATATTTTTGACAAGCCCCTGGAAAAGGACAGCTTGGCTACTAAAATCATGCGCTGTGCAGCTATCGAGGTAAGTGTTGTACTTTTTGTAGTAGATAAGCTAACGAAATAACTTCCGTTTCAGATAAGGTCCGCTCCGTTTGACTGTGCTTTGTATCTGTCGCGTGCACTAATAGTCACCCCTCATTGGCTGTTGTCGTGGGATAGGTTGCTGTGGATTACAAAATATTCTTGTTTATATAACGTGATCGTTTATTTTGATAAGGTTTTCCAAGGGGATGTCAAATTTATATGTCCATACGTGTATAAATTAAATATGTTATATAACTAAGTTAATGTCTCTGAAATGTATGTAAATTCTTATCAACAAATAGGTAGGCAGAGCCTTCGTATTAAACCTGACTTTCAGGATGACGAAAGCACGTGCATCATCATGACAGTGTTTTCAGTGTCTTAAGCGGCTGACGATTTACAGGGAGTCTTCAAATGTATTCGGCCTTTAGCACGCCAGTTTAAATGAATGAGATCATCATTCAACGAGCCACTTGTCGTGGAAGTGAGCCTCATTTTGTGCGTTTTTTTTACACGTGAGATGGAAGTGACCACCGATTACAAAATTGGCATGGTTGAATGCTGCTACCGAACTGAAAGATACGAGCGGGAGTCTAACGTTATAATATCGGCCGTTGTAGGAATGATTTTCTCCGTACTTGCCCAGAGTTTTATCAAGTTCCAAGAAAAAAAAAAAAAAAAAAAAAGAAAGATTTAAATAGTGGGCGTGTTTATCCCATAATTCTAATCTGACGTTAAATGTTCATGTATTCCTATAATGCTCCAGCCGTTTTGTCGTTTTCATTTCAATACTGCTATTTTGCTTTTGTGTGTTGTTTTCGTAATTTATTCTGTGCAGGTAAGTTTTCATTTACCGCTGTAAAGAGTATGGACAAGTATTTTTTTTGTAACGGAAAAGTTGTGCTATTAAACCCAAGACTTTCTACAAAACAAAAATCCAGCCATTATGAGTCACCTACATGCTAAGATTGCACGTTTATGACAAATCTGGAATTCCAATGTAAATACTGGAAAGGTACGATACAAGTCCCATTTCGCTAACCTGGCTTCAAAACTGTTGACATCCACCCCTTCCACTCATATTTCACTAGTCCTCTGCTTCAAAACACTCTCATGAACAGACAATTATTGACTGGTGCGAAAGGCCGAATTAGTCTGAAGATACGGTACATCGCATTCAAATGTCAGTCAGGGTACAGGGGAGGAAATGGAGCATGGAAGGATACATGCCAGTGAGACAAGGTTATAAGGAACAAGTTTTAGGTATAAAATTACGAACATATCACCTATACATAGTTTATAATCTGGAAGAAGACACTCTCAATCAGCTTCATCAATGTTAGTACTAAGACTCGGAGGTTGGTGCCTTTAGTGCCTAAGCGACTGCTATTCAGTGCCAACAATCACCTCCTACTACTACCTGGCAAAGCCATGGAGCGTATCCGAAAGAATGTGAAACTACCCAGCTGTTTACGTAAGCTTATCGCATAAACAATGCGAGACAGGGCATGTACACTCTTTTCAGATAGTCATATCTTCAGGACAGTAACGTCTCGTACATCGGCAAGGCGAGAGAGATAATCTATTTGTGTTTTATCACTGACTATACACCAAGTTACTATTATTTCGCTGTTCTAATAAACAAGATAAGAAGCGATCGTAGCGTTCGACAGCCAAGGCCAGTACGCCTCAACGCTTTGCCAAGTAATAACACCGACGTACCATCAATCAACTCAACCTGAGTACAAGTCGGCCACGTTGTATCTTTGATGAAAAGAGCAAGTAAACAATAACATGAACATCGGAAGTGCAGACAGGTAAAGAAAACATCCGAAGAGACGCTGCTTCTGAGAGCGGATATGAAGACATCGGCTGATTATATTATATTAGAAATGCGCAGTGAATATTTTTATGAATGGTTACTGCTGTAATTGTTACGGTCATAATGGACCAGCCTCTCACCCTGATGATCATTTCAGATTATTCAGGAAAAAGGAGGATAACACAACCCAGATATGTATTATATCTATGTATGTGTGTGCATGTGTGCGTGTCTAGAGTGTAATAATAATAATAATAATAATAATAATAATAATAATAATAATAATAATAATAATAATAATAATAATAATAATAATAATAATAATAATAATAATAATAATAATAATCATAGTCATAATAATCATAATAATCATCATAATCATAATCATCGTAATCATCGTAATCATCATAATCATAATCATCGTAATCATCATAACACTAACACTAACAATAATAATAATAATAATAATAATAATAATAATAATAATAATAATAATAATAATAATAATAATAATAATAATAATAATAATAATAGTAATAGTAATAATAATAATAATAATAATAATAATAATAATAATAATAATAATAATAATAATAATAATAATAATAATAACAATAACAATAACAATAACAATAATAATAATAATAATAATAATAATAATAATAATAATAATAATAATAATAATAATAATAATAATAATAATAATAATAATAATAATAATAATAATAATAATAATAATAATAATAATAATAATAATAATAATAATAATAATAATAATAATAATAATAATAATAATAATAATAATAATAATAATAATAATAATAATAATAATAATAATAATAATAATAATAATAATAATAATAATAATAATAATAATAATAATAATAATAATAATAATAATAATAATAATAATAATAATAATAATAATAATAATAATAATAATAATAATAATAATAATAATAATAATAATAATAATAATAATAATAATAATAATAATAATAATAATAATAATAATAATAATAATAATAATAATAATAATAATAATAATAATAATAATAATAATAATAATAATAATAATAATAATAATAATAATAATAATAATAATAATAATAATAATAATAATAATAATAATAATAATAATAATAATAATAATAATAATAATAATAATAATAATATATATATAACCTTTTTCTTTACTCATATAAATGTTGGAACTACAGATTATGCTCTTCAACAGAGTTTTCGGTTGCAGGTGGAGAAATCCGATAGACTTCCAGACAGTGCCTGTCATCGTTGTGTTGCCAAGGTTGAGAGTTCCTATGAATTTCGTCTGCTCTGCGAGTCATCAGATGCTAAGCTCAGGAGGCTCCTGCTGCCCAAAGTTAGAATGGTTTTGTCTTTCACTGCTATATTCTATACTTTGCTAAATTACACTGCTCAGAATATAGGTTAGTCAGGAATTTACCAAAACTGCGTGGTTAGTCACTCTTTACCTGGATTCCAATATAAGAATTGGCCGAATCATAGTAAACAACCAAATTTTTCAACTAAATTGGATTTAAAGCTATTTAAAAATCCTGAATGCTCTAGGGTAAACTGTGGTGGAGAATTGCAGAGAAACCAGCAAATCGATTTGAAGCAGGAAGTATTCTCTACTTGTGTGGTTCAACAGGCTCAGGTAAAAGATACTTGGAGCACAGTAACAATAGAGTAAGACTTTTGGCAAGGGGAAGCAAATGTTCACTTCTCCCCTTATTGGAGAAATGAGTTCTACTTCTCTTGGTGACAGCCGTTGACATATAATAAACATTCCCTCTCTTTGCCTTAGAGTGCAACAAACCAGTATATCCCCAAAAATTTATTTTATGGTTCAAATCTATAGAAATAATGTAAATAAATTATCGTTTGAGTGTGTGCATGCTTTGGCGTACAAAGTAAACCGTAAACCGACAGGAAGGCGAGAATCCGATCAAGTTTGTTACATACTTCTCTAGCTTGCCTATATGGAGTAAAGTTTAAACTTAGATCAGCAAAATCACCAAAGATTGATTTGCCTTCACTTTCGCGGAGAGGAACTAGGTTTATGGATCTTATGCTATAGGTGTACAAAGTGAACGCTAAACCAACAGCAAGGCGAGAATCCGATCACATTTGTTACAGACTTCTCTGGCTTGCTGTATGTGCAGTAATGTTTAAACTTAGTTCAGAAAAATCCCTAAAGATTTATTTCCCTCCACTTTCGCGGAGAGGAACTAGGCACTAACAACAATCCCTCTCATTATAAGGGGGTTTGTGGTGGACAGTAATTTAAAATGTGCAACACAAACAATTTATTAGTTGAATCCATCTACAAATATGTTAAGGTATGTCATTTAAACCCACTCATGACGCCTGTAGTGGGTATAGATGGGGAATGCAGCGGCCGGGCGGCAAGTTGGCCCGTCAGGGCTGTTCCGCTGGGGGTTACTTTTATGTAGTTTAAAAGGGATTATTTCTTTTAAGCACTTATGTAGTTCGCATTCGTTAATCTTAGAACTGGGAGATTTGAATGTGAATTCATTGCTCACTGGGTTATATAAGGACATTCTTATCGTATAATAAAAGGAAAAACCTTTCAGGAAGTATCAAGTCTATATCAGTCATCTTATCACCAAACCTAGAACCAGGGCTCCGAGAATCTTGAAGTTAAAAGGACACGAACAACTCTGTTGTGTAGTTCGGGGAGGATGGGGAAGGACGCCTCTAATTGCCTCAACATGTAAACATCCAGTCATAGCAGGACATAAAATAAATATTCCCACTCTCCAGTGCATGTCTAGCAGGCGCGGCTCCTCAGGGTAGGCAGGGTAGGCATTGCTTGCCCTACCGTAATACATCAACAAATAATTTTTAGCTATGATTCTGCATTTTATCATTTGAACCGTTGTTTTCCCTAAATTGTAGTTCGAGAAGTTTTCTCGGTTATAATGACCAGCGCATGATCAAATCCTTGAATCTCAATTCCGAATCATCAAAACTGCACTGCGTGTTTGAAACGTGCGGCAGAATTGATACGCATGGAACCTGGATAGTGGAGAGCCAGCTAGCTTAACCTCTGCCGGCTCGGCCCCCATTCCTCATTACGAGGCCCTTGAACATGGATAAGGAAATGTTCCGTCTGTATACGCACTTCGAGCATGCGCAGACGCGTCTGCCAGCACTCAGAACACTTTGCCTGCCCAAATCCGAATTTATGCGACCTTTTTCGAACAGCCATACTCCATAGATGAAGATCTCAGAGATCCGAATCGTGTCGTTATCACTCTGTGCAATACCAGTGTGTTGTAATACCAGTATGACCGACTTAATTAGTGAACTATTACAAAGTCCGCTTTCGCGGCGCACTGACGATGAAAAGAGGAGTGTTTTAGCTATTTAACGCAATGCTGCAGCCAGACAATTTTTCAATTTCTTCATTAATTTTAGTTTTGGCGGTAATTCGTCCGTAAGTCACACTCATTCACTCTGCACTTATTAAACAACCAAACAATATATTGTTTGCGTTATCCGCAATGACTTCGCCCCCTTTATTCCGGATAAACGGGATTCAACTGTATTATTATTGTTACTGTTATTATTATTATTATTATTATTATTATTATTATTATTATTATTATTATTATTATTATTATTATTATTATTATTATTATTATTATTATTATTATTATTATTATTATTATTATTATTATTATTATTATTATTATTATTATTGTTGTTGTTGTTGTTGTTGTTGTTGTTGCTGCTGCTGTTGATGTTATACTTTGCCTACCCTAAAATTTTTGCTGCGAGCCGCCACTGATGTCTAGTACGCAAAATATTTACCAACATAAAATGCTTGAAGAACACAGTGCGCCATAAAAGTTCGGTGAATGGTCCTATGTTACAAACCGCGCTGGTTAGGATAGGTGCCCGCGTATATGCATTGAGAGACGCGTCAACAAGGGCCTCCATCTACCATATCACCTAAGTGAAGTAGTGGTACACGCTGCGACCCGGCTAAGGCAGTAGATATCGGTAAAACGCGGAAGCTTTGTGCCCAGTTTATACCACACTGCTGAAGAGCACAAGAAAAGTTCCTCGTGTTATAAGAAATGTTCAATATATTTCCATTTATTTCCTTCCCATGTAAAATATGTGTTTGCTTTATTGTGCATAAACTTAGGTATTATATGTATATCATGAAAATTGCTTCCTACTGAATTGGTCACATAGTTTTCAAGACATATCTTGACAAAGAGCAATCTCTGGGATTGGTGCTCCCGGGGTCCCAAGCCAGACTCTCAACTCGGTTTCTCTAATATGTAAGGGAGCCTGTGCCAAACACTCAAGTAACTTTGGTCCACAGTCGTATTTTGCGTACTATGTACCACATACCTCCCTGAAAGTCTGAGAGATACCGTAGCGCTGGCCGCTGGACAGAATATCGCAAAGGGAGACCGGGTAACGAATAATTCTCAGCCCTTGATTATCATGTACGACTGTATTCGTTACCGCCGATATAGGTTAGAGGAGGTGTAATTGCATGAGCTGATGCGTTCTTGAAGGCGATTGAATGATGTCTATGTACTGAGAGGTTATACTCTAAGGCGAGCAAGGTCCAGGCCAGGACTCTCACCTAAGCTGGTGGCGCCCATAATGTAAGCATGCCATCGGAGACATTTGCAATGGTTGAGGATTTAATGTCTGTGGAACAATTTAAAAAATCACACAAATAACAATATTGAGTGAAAGAAGTAGTCGAGCCTAGTGGTCCCCACTGCTTAGTAATTAATAGGACAGAGGAAGGAAAATATTCACAACGGTGAACCTATCGATTATTCAAAACGGTCTATGAAAAATTCCTGGTCCAGTAAAGTCATGTCTTAGAACTCGCAGTGGGTCGCTCCTGGTTGAAGCACATACAGCATCCCAGGCAGCCAGGATGTTTTGAAAGATGTGTTAGAGTGCTACCCTATAAGAGTTGGTGTGTGGGACGTGGAACTACTGCGCGGTATGATAAATACCCGTATATTGGACGGTGTGTCCAATAAGGAAATTCATTAAAATCTTGCAGATCAAGATGTTACGTCTGTGTATCAGGTTCAGAGGAAAGAAAGGGGTGAATTCGTGCAATGGTCTGATCGAGGTCTGTAATCATGCTTGGGTTAACACCAGCATTGCAGAAAAATGACGGCAGGCCACCATAATACCCATTTTGAAACCTGGAGAGGACCTGCATCTTCCCTCTAGCTACCTCTCTATTTGCCTCAGTGGGTGCGTTTGTGAGACGCCGTAACGTATGATTTATGGACGGATGGTGTGGTTACTAGAAACTCGCAACCCACTGACCAATATCCAATGTGGCTGTCGATGACGCCGATCAACTGTGTTCCATCTTGTGTCGATATCGACGCAGATCATGGACGGATTCACGAAGAACTATCAAGTCATCGTGATATTTTTGACCTCCAGTAGGCTTTGATACGCGTTGGCGAGCAGGAGTACTAGGTTTCTTGCACACCTGGAATATTGTGAACGCCTACCACTATTCATTCAGGGGTTTAGGAAGGGCCGTGTTTTCGCAGTAGAGTCGGCTCATTTTTATTCAGGAGAACGAAGTGCCTCAATGATCTGTACTAAGTATTACACTATTTGCTGTAGCAATCAAATCGATCTGGAAGAGTGTTTCACCAGAGGTTTCGTCATGCCTATTCGTACACGACTTCGAATAGGCACGCCGCCTATTGTGTTTCTCAGCGTACACAGTCTACAGCAATGTTTAGACGAACTTGGTGAATGGAACTATAAAAAGGTATTCATTAAATTCTGGCGCCCTAAGAGACGTTTATCACCTACGCTGCGATTCGATTCAGATTTACTTTCGTTGGCAGATAAAATTATGAAAGCTTGTGGTTTAGGTAGCGTTCACTCATTGCCGAGAATTTATACTGAAGCAACTTCATCCAGACAAAAATGCAGTGTGCCTGTGTTTTAATCTGCGGAAAAAATCCCAGTTGAAAAGTTGGAAAGCAAGTTATTGTTTTGGACTCAGCCCTATCCTAACGTAAATTGTCACATTTCATCATTGCCTGTTATGTAACGTTTCGTGATAGAGCTGGTGGTTTTAAAATGCTTGAACAAGCGTATATCTGTAGGATCCGGACTTCTGAAGCATAGGTCCTTCTAAAATTTATAATCCTTTGTGTCTCCGATGATGTTAAGTATTTTCACTCGAGGACCCACCACCGCAAGTGAGGGATATGTCGTGAGTTCTGCAATTCTGCATTTTAATATTTAAAATTCAGCAACCTTGTTACAATATATCATTTATTTACTCTACTTCTGAAGCCAGTTGTTTGAAATTGGAATTTATTATGTCATCAAACCACCTGCGGTTGTTAACTGATACTGTGTGATGAACGCCATCATTAATTAGAAAATGCAAACTTCTAACAAATAGTTTAAAATCATAACTATTTTCTTCTTTTTCATATTGACATTTCAACTGCATTTCTGTAATATTCAAGTTTTCTAAGAGTTTTTTCAGTGTCTACAATTTCTTTCCTATAATTTTTAATACAATAGTAATAACAATAAATCTTATTTTTACTGAAACGCTAGGCACTATACAGTATATCCAAGGGTTAAAACTATTGACAGATTGGCAAATCGCAGAGGGAAAAGATAAACTAACAGACACCGCAACGGAAATCCAGGAGCGACGAAACAGAAAATTAATAAGTTAATATTATAGAATTTTAAAGAAATGCTGAGGTGAGAAAGGGGTGGCTTTACCTCAAGGACAGTCACTAGAGACATACAAGTGGGGAAGGCACCATGCGGCAAGAAGGGAGAGAAGGGACAGAAGAAAGAAGACATATTTGTTGTATGGAGAGGAGAAAGGAGAGGAACACAGGTTACAGTAATTTGTTAGAGATTGAAGGCAAGGAGAAGAAAGCAAAGGATGAGAAAACAGCGTGTGGCCTTGAAGATGAGGATGGAATTGCAAATTACTGAATAGCAAAGGGACAATTTCAAAGATACGAGGAAATAAACTGAGCAAACAAGATTACGTATATGACGTAGTAGAATGGATAGGGATGGTAAAATTGAAGGAATTGGTAGAAGGATGGACAGAGAAGAGAAGCGCGTGTATTTAAAGATCATGTGATGGGTAATGGGTATTAGATAATAAAAGTCTGTTAATATATAGGAAAGCAAAGAAAAGAGGAAAATGCAATCTAGCTTCATGTGGCAACGAAAAAACAAATGATTAAGTTAACCGCAGTCAGGGGTGGTAGGAAGAATGGAGTCAAAGGTTTAGGGCAGGCATCGGCAAACATGTACTCAATGAGGCCTCGCAACTATGACGTGTCAGGGGCAGCGCTTATTCTGCCTCCCCCTCCCTCCCTGGCAGCCTTAACTGGCACTGAAAACACACCGATCACGGGCGAACTGTCCTCTCGTATTTACCTGCACTTCTAAACATGTCTATCAAAGTGTAATTTAATACTAAGACTTAAAGATAAATTTCTGCGCTTTAGAGAAGTGCTCTAAAGTTCAAAAAGACACTCATCAATGGAACATCAAGTGGCATTATGATACATGTCATAAGATCACCATTCAATTATAGACAAGCATATATTCATAAATTTATACCACGTTTTAAAGTAACATAACACTGACGTAATGTCTTTTATTCATTTTATTTTATTTTATTTATTTATTTATTTTTTTGAGATCTAGATCGGACGAACCAACTGCAACAGCTCAAAGAGCAATATTCAGATAATACACCTAATATTAATTCAAATATTATAACTGATAGACAACTTCACGCCAGCTATGCTGTTGCTTTGGAGATTGCTCAGTCACTGAGGTGTTTTAGTGATGGAGATTTCATAAAAATTGTGAGAGTAAAGTTGCCAACATAATTTTCCCTGAACAATATGATATTTTTAGTAATATAGCATTATGACCACGAACCATACAGAGAAGGATATATAAAATAGGAGAAATAGTCGAAAAAAGACTACAAACCGAGGTCCATGAATTTTAGCCGTTTCTCTCGCGTTGGATGAAAGCACTGACAACGTTGACACAGCACAATTGGTTAATTTTCACTCATGGAGTTACTAACAACCTCTCGATACAATAAAATATGCTTGAAGTCATTCCACTTAGGGAACATACAACAGGGACAGAATTATTTCAAGCATTTAAGAAATATGTAGAAGGAAAAAGACTGAATCAAAAAAATCTTGTATCGCGATTAACAGATGTTAATTTGCGTGCTATCCTGAGAGTGGCTACTTGTGATATATCACTAGATTTTCATGGTACATTGCAAATAGAAGTGAATTGAAATATATTGCTCAAATATCTAGGCCTACCTAAAGTATCGTAGACCACTCGTAGCTGGATTCAAGTATGTGTACTATTCCTTATTGTACTCTGTAGCGAGCGAGTCCAGCACTGACATTGAACGAAGGTCAATGTCATCCCCTGTTCTACATTACGTCATGTGTATTGCGGGTTGCATGCTGAGACGTCATACTCACCCCTCATTGAGTACATCTTTGCCGATTCCTGGTATAGGGATAACGTTGAGTCAGAATTAGAAAAGCGAATGCTAAGAAAGGCAAGGAACTGGAAGTGATAACAGATGAGCAGAAAGTGAATCGATCAGGCGTAAGAAATTATTAGTAAATAGTTAAGGAACCCGGGAAAGAAAAAGAAAAAGAGAATGTCAACTTAATTTAGAAGAAATGGGTAGTTTCAAAATAAATAAAGAATTTAGGGAAACCCAAGGTGTAAGGGAAATTAGTGTAAAAGGTGATTCAAAAGCAAAAGTAAAAGCAAAAGACAAATCTGAAGAAAGTTATAAACATTAGTTAAAGTATAAACAACAGCGCACGTCTAAATCATATGTAAGGAATTTCATAGTGCCACCCAATGACATAGGGGCTCCGGCCCAAGTTCATGGACAGCCCGTGATGTACATACATGCTTTGGTGTTCAATAAATTCAAATTCAATTCAAATATGTGCTGGACAATTGTCGTTTTGGTTGTGTTTTGCAATACGTAATCAGAGTTCAGGCATAAAAGATAATCAAATTATTAATCCCTTTCATACGAAAATGTGACTTCAGCAAAAATAGTGCCATAAAGCTATAATTTGCAAAACAGTTACAACGAATGCACACGATGTTCAATTATTGCTGTCCTTTTAGGTATTTATTTCACTGCCATCCAATATATGAATTATATGAAGCACATTTTATTATTGTAGACAGTATCTGAATCTACACTTTTTGTTAATGGATGAGTAGGAAATCAGTATAAGAGAGGCAATATCTTTAACCGATAAAGTAATAGAGCGATTTATTCCTGAAATTCCTCCAGAATAACAGAGAATATCTTGAAAAAGGTCCCGCTTACTGACAGCTTCGTTTTGAAATAATTTTGAACCATATCAGATTATTTTTTTTAAAAAATCGTGAAGATTAGAATACTAATATTGGCAATTTTAAATAGTCAACCGCAGGACAAACTTAATCATGCAATAATAATAATGAATGTTAACGGTATTAACTAGCCTTATAATTATTATTTATTTGTACCAGGAGAAATACGAACTGGCTTGAGAATTTAATGCCATTCTGGCAGTTTGTCACAATAGCTCAGTGGTAGAGCGTCCGCCCGGCAAGCGGAAGGTCTGAGGTTCAAATCCCAGTTGTGGCATTGAATTTTTAAGTTCCAGTTCTACCTCTTAGCCTTATAATCTTCGCAAAAGTTAAAGGCAGATGGAGACGGGTCATACTGCAGACTCCAGCGAATCGTAAGCTTGCCCCTCCTAGCAGCGCTGCCGAATGTGGTACACGCATTTCACGCGGTCTTATGTACAAAACCTCTGTCGGTACACGCACTACGCTTGGCAACAGCGCTCTGCTTGAGCATTGGCCAGCGTTCACATGCTTTTAACTTTTGCGAGCACTATAGCTCTTAAAATTTCCGGGATTTATTATTTCCATAATATGCTGCAGTACAAGGGATGCACAAGAAGGATATCAATATTGTATTAGTCCTAGAAAAAATAAGAACCAGTAAGCAATGACTGCGCTTACAAAAAGCAAGCCAATATCAATCTAACTCAAAGGATGTAACAAATGATGTTGCGAATATTTTGGAAATTCCTTCGAATAGCAATTAATCCCCTGTACCTACATGCCGACAGTGAAAATAAGCGAGATTCTTAAATTATCGAAATATCTTGACACATTTTCTAAGGCCGGTATCTACAAATTCCCTTGCACACGTGTATAAGTACATATTAGCACAATAAAGCGAAGCACAAACACGCTCATTACGGAGCTGAAAGGAACTGCCGCCTAAGGTAAACTGGAAAGTCAGTAGTGGCAAATACTTTTTCCCTGGACGACCTACAAACGGAATAGAATAAAGCAGAGGTTTCATCCTCAACGAAGCATTATTATGCTCGTTTATTGGTTGAGGCTATGTTTATAATATTCATACTTACAGGAACAATATGATATTTATTTATGTCAGCAAACTTACTGTTGGTGTTGTTAAACACACAAGCCGTGTGTGGGCAATGCTTGAGAGGTAGAACTGGAACTGAAAAATTCAATGCCCCACCCGGGCATTGTGTGCTTGAAAACATGAACAGTAAGCTTATTGACATAAATAAATAATAATTACCATCTAAAGGTTATTTAATCCCGAGACATAAAGTACTTATGACAGTAAGTCACCATTAAGGTAACTGTCTATGATGTGAGACGATCTCTGTGACTTTCTGGGGGAAAATACGAACCAGTTGGAGAATTTAATGTCATTCTGGCAAGTTGTCGCAATAGCATAATGGTTAGAGTGCCCACCTAGTGAGCGGAGAGTCAGTAGTTCCAATCCCGGCTATGGAATTCAATTTTTCAGTTCCGATTGTGCCTCACAAACAATATGATACACTTAAAATAAACAAAATTTGGATTCTTATACTTACCAATTCTGCAAAATTAATGTAGTCAGCAAGCAAAGTAATCCCTCCCCTGACTCCGCACACCGTGTAAACCGTGTAAATACCAGCTTTCTTTAAAATTATGCTTTGATGAAAAAAGTAATATGATGCTAACACTCCTGTAGATGTCTCCTATAGGCAGGGACGAAAGGTCCTGTAAACTTATTCTAACACATAAACATGGCAAAACAATTAGTGAAGTTGCCACGTCCATGAAAGCTTAGACATATACATGAACTATTATCTAGTTGTTTTAACTATCCTTTTTTATTTCTAATTCCATTTTGAAGTAAATATTACTAGTCTCTGAGAGGTAGAATCGGAACTGAATAATCCAAAGCCACAGCCGGGCATTGGATTTTTCAGTTCCAATTCTACCTCTCAAATATTGCCCACACGCGCTTGTGTGTTTAAAAACACCAAAAGTAAGTTTGTTGGTATAAATAAATACTAATTATTAATCTCTGTTTAACTTTACAGTCTCATATTTTAAAATTTGTGCATTATTCTTTTATTTATACCTTATTTCATTTAGCTTTTTGCTGGGCTATGGCCGTGCTTACCTAACACGGCATTTCTAGCATTTTATACGGAAATATAGTTAATGTTAGCCAATTGTAAAGTGTTATTCGTAATATATATTTTGTTTTTAATTTTAGATTCCAGACGAAGAAAAATATGATGTCGAAAGAGAGCAAAAGCAAGAACTGAACTGTGAAGTTAGTGAGCAAATGCTGGATGAGACTTCATCAGAGGAGATAACAATTTTGTTTGTATCAACTAAACGCACTAGTACCTCGAGAGGAAACACAACTAAAATCTCTGAAATCACTGAGTCTACCTCTAAATCTAAGAGAACAGACTCTATCTGTAGCATTTCTAAACCTCGTTTTACCCCTCAGCTTTCTCAAAATCAGAAACAAGTCCAGGAAAACGTCACCGAAGACATATCTGTGCCACAACGATACTCCACATACAACCAACAAGTTCACATTGATATCAATCATTCTGATCAGTGCCTGGAAAATGTAACAGAAGAATGTGATGGAAAACATTTTTATGCAGGCCACAACGGTGTTAGAAATGACAATTTGCGGGTACCGTGTGTTCAAGAAAAGCTATCAAATGAATGTTCCAATTTTTCTTCCCCACACCAAAGTGAATCCGAATCTACTGAAACTAACCCAATTGAAACGCATCAGAAACAAATTAGAACTCGTGTTATAGTGTCAGGAGACTCCTCGCCTACCTTGTCAACCGGCAGTTTAGAAGTTCTATCTCAGCACACAAATGCTGATCCCATAATTGATGCGAATGTAATGTTAACTTCTGACGGAGATTCCCCTCTTCTTTTAAAGCGCGGTGAGGATATGCAGAGGAAAAGATATAAGATGGCTAATTCATTAACACCAATTGCGCACTTGTCCTCTGAAATGAATAATATAACAAACGACGCTAGTAGCATAGACTCTGGATCTATATTGCCTTCCAGTACCTCATATAGTGAACAGGAGGCTGTGTTACACAGCCGTTCTAGGGACATCGCAGAACTCGACTGCAGTAGCGAGCTAACTTTACAGGGAGAGGATTCTGTAAACAATATATGTTTACCCCAGAGGCAATCAAATATTAAGAGACCGTTAGAGCTTCTTCCGCATACACCCCATGCTTTGACTGAGAATGCAGCAGAAGCTTTGCTTATGTTAAGGAACAGTGTTAAAAACAGCAGTTCTCTTCCAGACAACAGCAGAGAGCCAAGCACCCATTCGATAGGCAATCTCACAAATAAAATAATATGTACTGAAAAACTTGAATGTACCACAGAGAGCAATACGAATGATTTGTTAAATACGTGTTTGACAACCAAATTATCGTTGTGTCAGGAGGAAAAAAAATTACTACACAATGTAGAAAAAGAGATAAAAGGCGACATTGAAAATAAGAGCTCAGAAAAACCCTTGAGCAAGAAAAGCATTAACGTCAAAATAAAGCGTATTTCAGGAAAATACTCTGTCGAGAAAGTGAGTGATGATAAATTTGATGCATCCACCTACATATCCGCAAACCGCACAGATACTGCTAGTGGTGATATCTATACACGCATTGTTTCTGAAGAGAACAGAGACACAGACAGTATAAAGAAAGATAATTTGTATGCGGGAAACCGAGTGTCAGCAAAACATAATCAGGTCTTGGTCTCATCTACTCGGCAATGTAAGCCAAATACGTCTTTGTTGCGAAATGAGACTCCCACAGAAGAAAAGACTGATAATATGGATCTGAAAAGATATACGCCATTGACAGAATCTGTAGCTGAAGTTCGGGATTCAGACTGTCAAAACCTGAAAGAAGATTCTGATTGCTGTGAGTACACCACTGATACATCCAAAACGACTGGTATATGTAATTTGGCACAAGTATTAGGAAACGATTTATTGCAAACTGCATATAGAGAAATGCCTATTAAACAAAAGATTTCCGCAGACTTTAGCAGGACTCGTGATGGGTTTGAAGTTATTAGTACAGAATTTCATGCCAACTCATGTCGTTTGGTAAATGATACTGTAAGAAGAAACAACTTAAGCGAAGAAAGAGAGAATATAGATAATAAATCAGAAAATGTAGAGAATGGGCTATACTTCAGTAAAGCTAATTGTGACGGAAAACCAATAAATGTGAAAAAAGTGTATAAACGACGGAAAAGATATTATTCTAAGAGAAAGAAAAAATCGCATACTCAGCGTAAATTTAAACGTTGCGACGATCATGTAGCTTTAACTAAGAACCAGCATCCGGCGGATTGTGAGAATGATTCAAGGATCGCGTGCTATGAAACTAGTAAAGAAGGTGCTGATTCCTGTGAATGCATCCCCGAAATTTCCAAAAAGACTTATATATGTAATTTAACGGGAAAACTAAAAAACAATGTATTGCAAGCTATACACAACGAAATGTCTCTTCAACAAAAAGATTCTGGTGATATTAGTGAGACTCTTGATGAGGTCGAAGTTACTAGCTCAGAATTTCACACAGATGCATTTCGGTCGGTAAATGATGATGTAAGAAGAAACAACCTAAGCGAACCAACAGATAATACATATAATATGCTAAAAAGTGCAGAGAGTGAGTTATGCTCCGCCAAAGGTAGTTCGAACGGAACACCAATAAATGTGAAGGTGTGTAAACGTAGTCATGGGAATAAGGGTTATTCGAAGAGAAAGGAGACATCTAGTATCAAGCGTAAATTTACACGTTGCGATAGCCATGTGGCTTTAACTGACAACCAGTATTCGATCGAGAACAACTCAAAATTCAGGTGCCATGAAGCTAGTAAAGAAGACGCTGATCCCTGTGAATGCACCACTGAGAATTCCAAAACGACTCATATACGTAATTTAGCAGAAGAACAAATAAACAACTTGTTACAAGCTATACAAAAGCAAATGCCCGTTCAACAAAAGATTTCCGCGGACTTTAGTGGGGCTCGTAGTGAGGTTGAAGTTACTAGTACGGAATTTCATGCAGGTGCATTTCGATTGCTAAATGATGGTGCAAGCAGAAACAACTTATGTGAGCAAACGGAGATTACAAGAAATACATCAGAAAATTTGGAGAATGAACTGTACCTCAGCAAAGCTAATTGTGACGGAAAATCAATAAATGTGAAGAAACCGTGTAAACGTAGTTATGGGAAGAGAGGTAATTCGAAGATAAGACAATCTCGAACTAAGCGTACACTTAAAGTTTGCGATAGCCACGAGTCTTTAACTGATAAGCAGCATCCGAATGAAAATAACTCGACAGGCACATGCTATGAAGCTAGTAATATGAAGTTATGTATACAAGGAAAAAATAAGACAGTCGAGGAGTTTTCGAACAATTGTGAAACGTTATCTGCTCCAATGCACAATCCTGTTTTCTGTGCGGACAGAAGTACTGAGACGGTTCACTGTGACAAAGTTTGCTTCCCAGAAGAACTCAAAAGCCTTCCCAGACAGTCTGAAAGCAATATCTCAAAAGAAGAGAGGCAAAATAATGGTATGCATGATTTATCTTCAAACTGTGCCACGAATCGTGAATTCGGACACATTTTTACTAGTACCAGTCCCATTGACTTAAAAACCTCTAAACCTGATTGCAAAACAGAACTACCTCGGAAGGAACTTAGGGTCGTTTTGGTGCGACTTGAAATGGATGCTAATGGCCTTGACTTGAGTAGTGGTAAACGAGTTAACATTAGCTCTATTAAATCATCAGAGCCAAAATTGCAGAGTGCCATTTCAAGTAGTCCTCAACATAATCGCTTAGGCAACTCCTGCTCCCCGAAAGATAGCACCAAAAGAGAAATATTGCATGTAAAGTCATGCGGACAAAAATCGAATAACTTAGAAGAATATGGTAGAGCTTCAACCAAACTGAGTCATGAAAGGTGTAAAAGGGCTAGAAATAAAATAGCAAGAAAAACTGCAAAAAATCAAGATGCATCGCAAATTCTAACTTCATCACCTGTGTCCAATAGTTCAGTTTCAAACTCCTCTGATTTAAGCCTACTACGTGTCAAATTGCGTGAGAATAAAATTCCAAAGCATTCCCAAAAAGTAACAACAAGATTAACAGAAGGTGTGGATTTCAACACGGGTATAGATGACTCTGATATAGAGGCGGTCACATGGGAATCAAAAAAGAAAGGCAGGGAATCGAGAATTTCAGATTCAATAACAGTGCTCAATACTACAGTTTCAAATTCTTCTGATTTAAACCTACCTTGTGTGAAATATCAAATTCCGAAATATTCCCAAAAAATAAGTAGATTAGTAGAAGAAGGCGAGGATTCAAACAGAAATATAGAAGATTCTGATAGAGAGACGATCATACGGACGTCTCCCGAAATTACTTCAGAGAATACACCGGCTGGTTCTGTCGAAAAGCGTAAAGCTAGGGTGGCAGGCAGATGGCATGAAACTATGAATCGTATCACTAGTTCTATCTGTAGATCTGAAGTAAAGTGTCCTGTTGATCACATGGAGGAAACACATACGTCTAAACAGCATTGTCCTAAATTATTAAATGGAAATCTGGTTACCTCAAATCTATCAATTGACTCTGGAAAAAGAATTTCAAGCTCTCAGGTTCGTTGTGATGCTTCCTATAATTTTAATAACGAAATGAAACCATCAGGTAATTATAAAACGACTCCCAACAACATACATGCTAATCCTACTATTCTTGATCCTGAAAGAAACACTGCGCTCGGTAGTAAACGCCAAAAAGAATCAGTAATCACTAATACCAACAAAAAATTGTGTCAAGAAATTAATGGTGCAGATTTTATAATCAGTGAAGAAGTCAATAATCTAAGCAAGAATTATGAACTTGTTATGCCTTCAGAGATTAACAGCAGGAAAAAACTAGACGTTGCAAGAAACTATGATTGTACCAGAAACAATATAGAAGTGAGTAAGCGTAACAATTTTCCATCAATAAAGGAGATGAACAACAGCATTGAAAATATTACATCACGATCTATCTGTAAGGAACAATTTCGCAGCTCTAGAAAACTGACTATTGAAAATTACAGAAAACGCCGACAATCCGAACTGCGCAGCTGCTCTAAACAAAATACTTTACAAAACAACACGCATGACATGAATATCGTTCAGTCCTATGCTTCTTGTTCCAAACCCAAAGTGTGCCACCCCGAGAATGAAAATACCTCACCAAGGCATACAAGCACAGAAGTAAATATATCTCCAAGACTGGAAAGTTTCTATAATGATAAAAGAAAGCGTTCTATCAACAACAATATCAGCTCTTTGAATCATTCTGCTAATTCACGTCATATTAACTCAGAGCCAGGGAAGCACAATGGTGCAAAAGAATCCTGGACAATTCCTCGAAATTTCCTCGGAAATCTTTGTATAACAAATAAAAATGAAACAGTTTCATTCGATGAAAAATATAAAACGTCCCAGATTCGGAGCTCAATGTTTCAAAATGAAAAAGGAAATAAGTGTCAACAAATACTGAAGTCTGCAAACGGCAGCCCATCCGAGTACAAACAAAATTTTAAAAGCTGTAAAAGTATGGTAAATGGAATGGAAACAACTCAACAGCATAATGGTGAAGAAGATCAGTACTGTGAAATAATCAGAAAGGAGATACTTAAGTTAGCCCACATGACCCCACAGCTAGCAGTATTGACTGCAGATTCTCCTGCAGCATCAACTATTTTGCGGTTTGAAGAAAAACATGCAGAGGCGGCATCAGTTTTAAATACTGTTGCAAATATTTGTTGTAGTCCGATTTCCAACGATTTAAAAGACAAGGAGTGTACTGAAAATGCCGCCCCTTCAAATTTGCATGAAGCTGAACATCAAGTTAAAAATCCCCAGGAAGAAAAGCATGATACGAAATCTAACAATAAGAGTCGTTCAGAAATGGAGATTGAAATTTCTCATTTAAATGTCAAAGAATCTGATTATCCATCAAGTGCAGTAACTCTGAGTAGTAAATCAGTTACGAATGAAAAGAGAGATGTCAAATCAGACGAAGTGAATAGCAACGATAAAATCACAGTGGATGCATTGCATTCGAGAGAGGGACCTGACGAATGTAATAGGGAAGGTGCAACTTCTTCTTGCACCTTGAAGGAACAGCTAAACGAAAAAAAGTTTGACACGGTTTTGCGAAATCGTCCTAAGACCATTAATGCAACAGGGGCTGTATCTCTATCATTACCAAGAACAGAAAACGAAATCAAAACTGTGAACCTTGTTCAACAGAAGCATGGAAAAGATACCTGCCTTGTCGAAAATCTTTCAACAGCATTTCCAAGAGATACGTACTGCCATGCTAACACAGCGAAGCCTGTCGAAAATGGAAAAATTAATGTGAAATGGAAAATAGGTAATAGTACCGGAATGTATGATTCAAAAATAGAAGCTAATTTGTTAGCCATTCGGGATGAACCGAGCATTCTGAGAACCCTTTCACCATGGGAAGAAGAATGGAATGCATCTGGCGCAACATCACGGAATATAACTGTAACATCAACTGATAATTCATTGGAGTATAGCCCCAGAAAAGGCTTGATTCGGCAAAACGAGCCCTATAAAGAGGAAAATGTGGGAATTTCAAGACAGAACAGTAGCATCGAAACAATAGATCAAATCGACTCTCTTATTTTGAAAGGAACATGTGTTTCAAAAGCCTTAGAGAACGGATGTTCGGATGATCTTCTGAAGGAAAATATATCATGCAAATACGTTACACAAGATGAACAGAAGCGCACTGTTCAACGTACAAACATTAACGCACTGCAGCAAAATACAGAAACTAGCAGCAACTCCACATCACTGCCTGTCGCGGAAGAAGAGAGGCGAGTAACTTTTTCAAATACCCATGATCCTACCAACGTAGAACCTTCATATTCTTCCAACAAAAAGAACTCCGGACCTTTTGTCCCAGATTTTCAACCATCCACTGTAGACGATACCGATTTTGTTCCAGACTACGAATTGTCAGACGGCAACAGCAGGGCGTGCTCAGAAGACAACAGTCGGGCAGCACTCAGTCAGGAACGTTTGCTAAGGCTTCCCACAGATATCTCAAATTGTGTAACAGCATTTGAAACTTCATTTGGCACCCAGTCACTATGCAAGCCAAATATTTCTTCTACTGGGGACAAAAATAGTGAAAATGAAGCACCAAAAAGAGTTTGTTATACATCTAATTTTATTCGCAAGGATCTTTGTAACGATAATGTTCTCTTCAAAGCTGCAGCTAAACAGTTTGTTCAATCCAAATCACCTTTCTCGCTAGCGAATGCGACAAGAGTGGACAGAAGATCTAAGTCACTGGAAAGTCGTTCAAATAAGCCCGATGGCAAATTCCGGATGTATCCTTTATGCAGAAAATCTGAAGCTATGTGCACTAAGTTCCTTGCCAGTAGTGCACTTAGGGATATCTCACGTCACCAAGGAGAAATTGATAACACTGATATATGCGAACACAACCTGGCTGCTGAGTCAGTTTCAACTTTGAGACCCAGAACAGCAAACAGCAGATTTGCGGGTCAGAATGCTTCAAAACAAAACAGTAACACAGAAAATGCTTCTGAAATATATCCTCTTATTGACCACAGTGAAAAATTGGATACGCTTAACTTCTTTAAATATAAAAAGAGTTCTAGTCTCGACGAGCTCAGAGAAGATATTAAAACAAGCTCTACTGAAAGTACGAGGAAAGTTTTTTCAAGCTTCTTCTCTAATGGCTATTCAAATTCTCTAGTTACAAAATCAAACTACGTTACTTCCAAAAGGTGTAAACAGGACGAGTGGGTGGAGGCAAACTATTTATTTGATTTGAAAGGCAAACCTGAAAAACACGTTTTCTCTAAGTTACTACCAGACGTCTCAAGTACTGATGAGCAGATAACGCATGACTCAAAGGCTGACACGTTTGTAACAAATACTTTCTCCTCTAACACAGCGCTGCAGAAGCAAAGAATCGCCGAGATGAACGAGATCGTCTGCGATATCTGCAACGAGCGCTTTGCTTCACAACACTACTTTACACAACATCAGGTAAGAGATTCTGAAAATATTTATACATTACTGTACAGGGCAGTGTATGTGTTCATGTTCAATTGCGGCGAATGATCTAATGAAAACGTACTCAAAATAAATAAAAGTGGAATATATTAGGAACGCTTTATATTATTCTTCCAGGACATACAACTTTTTTGTCATTAGTGAGGAAAGCAACATATCAGCAAGTTTTTTTATGTATACTTTGTTTTAATGGGTTTAAGCACATAATAATATTTAGGAATTTATGACCATCACTACCATAGCGCGTTCTCATATTTTTCCAGGGACTACACTGCCAGAAAGGGCCCTACACGAACAACACTTACAAGAGGAACGGTGCGTTTAGAGATCACCTGAAAGCCCGTGCAGCATACCCTCTCTACAACAAGAGAACAAATAGACCACTTCTACAGTGCAGAGGAGTTGCTCCTGTTACCAATGGACGTTTTAGGTCGAAGGTTAGATTCTTCAGTTTGATTGTTACTTTCGTTATGTTAAATACTTTTTGAAGAGAATTGTTTAACCGATAATCTGAAAGCCAGATTACACTACTTTCCAACCCAGATATAATCCCCAGAGACCACGGAAAACAGCGGTTGCAGCCTTCCGACTATTGACAAATCACGACTGCTTAGCAAGTCATCTCTACAGAATAGGTATCTCAGCCTCACCAATATGTGTCCTGTGTAACGATCCAGCAGAAATGAATGAAGACCACTTGAAGACCTGTGAAGCATTAAGATCAGAAGAAACTACAGTTCAAAGGTATTGTAAAGCACGAATGCTAATGGCTTCATTGCCAGATGCAAGGCACTAGAAAACAACAACTTTTATCTTTTCAATGTAGCGATCATTGGGATGCTATCTAAAATACAAGCTGGACCGAACGTTTCTCATCCCAAACTTCTAAAAATAACTCACTTCAAATAATAGTCGGTCTGGGTGGCTCAGTTGGTTAGACGCTGGCTTACGGATCCCAAGGTCGCGGGTTCAAACCCGGCCCAGGCCGATGGTTTTTAAGTGTGCTTAAAAACGACAGCTCCATGTCAGCAGATTTGTGGCATGTAAAAGAATTCCTGTGGGACAAAATTCCGGCACACCGGCGACGCTGATGTGATCCTGGCAATTGACAGCGTCGTTAAACAACAAAATAATATAATAATATTCAAATAATAATTAGGCAATTTGCTTCTCCATCATTATTAACACGATGTATCTGTCTAACAGATATCACATTTATTCCTTTTTATGTATGCCGTTGTTAGCATGGCACGTAATAATACATTAAGGGAAACTTTCCACCAGATCAGTGATAGATTTGGTCGATACTTTCGCATTCTTCCTGAACCCTGGCGACTAATTGGTCCCCGTTGCATGGTTTAGGCTGTCTAAAGACAATATCTTGAAGTTTGGCCCATAAATGCTCAGTGATATTGAAGTAAGGCAAATTTCCTGGCCAGTCAGCCCAAATGCAACTGAAGCTATCATTTATCACCTGCATGGTTGCTTTCGCAGCATGAGCTGTTGCTCCATCCCGCATCAGAATGCCCATATTGTGCCTCGGAAACTTGGAGGGGCCATCCATGATGTTCTTGAATATTGGTAGAATTGATTGTAATATTCTCCAGTGACAATCTGCTTTTGCGGAAAAATGTGCAAGACTGTTTTCCCATACGGTGACATCCCAGCTGCGACCATAATGTTTAGTGAACATTTTGAACAACTGGATATTTATACTTGCCACATCTATGTAATCTGCAAAAGCTTATTGGTAAGTTTGCCGTAATTTCTTTCAGTGTAGATGAAACTACAGGTTACCTGAATGTTAAAAGGGTTTTGAAAGACCATGAAACAGTAGTAAATGTAGTTCTGGATGATATTTACATTGAACCTAGACTCACATTCAAAGCGGATACAATTTATGGTGCTAGTTAAAATGATGTCTCAAATGTGGCAAAAACTGTACAAGTATTTATGATCACAAGTGTGTTTTCAAAATACAAAGATGTGGTGACTAACACATGGGATGCCTTTTTAATATTAATTCCATGTGTATTTGAGCATTACAAAATCGATTACTTACTGTTGAGCAAATTTCAAAGTGATAGCTTGGAAGGAACGTTCGTTATGTATTGACAGCAACTATTACATTAGTTCTTATCAATTTCTTGAAAGTGAAAAAAAAAAAAATTGAGATTTAAGGATATGATCTTACTGAGCTTTCATAATCATGATGTGCCATTGACAACCTTGCTTCTTTGCTCTAATAGCTTTGAAAAATCTGTAAATATTGAGAAACATTATGAAATTTTGCTGCATGGATATGAAGTCTGAGATATATCTGGTTGTGTCTTACCTGTATTGATGTGCATAGCTGGTAATACAGTGAAAAAGGAACTGTCTTTAAACAACTGTAATGTTTGTACACCATGGTTAAAAACTGACAAATAAGTAGAAATATCCCTGCCAAAAGAGTTCATTCTGGAATGTGACAATGGGAAGCTAACATTTCCCAACGAAAATGCTCTTAGGGCAACAGCTTTAGCTTGGTTTCTGCTGAACAAAATCTAGAACTCAATTCGGATAATATGTTGCTTGGTGATTCAAACCAGCCTTCAATGTTATTTAAAACGTGCTGTCTAAAACTAGAAGATTGTGAATTAGAAGCCATCAGTTTGGATGATGAGTGCATCTGTAGAAGATCATTAATAGATGTGTTACAAAATATAATATTAAGGTTATGCAAAATTGCAATAAACAATCTCAATAAAGAGTGCTTGCTAAAGGAGCTAGCGGCTGTAATAGCTCAAGAAACTAAAAACTGTACAACTGTATACTCTTTAGAAAGACCGCTTCCCTAGCGCAGTTGGTAGCGCGCTTGCCTCTGGCGCGGAGGACCCAGTCCCGATACCCGGTGGGAATGTTTCCACCGCTGGGAGGTCTGGCACGGGGTGCACTCAGCCTCGTTAGGTCCCAGGGGGACCAATTGGGGAGCTACTTGATGAAGAAGTAGTGGCCCCAGGTCGCGAGGGCCGCATAACTGGCCGGGAGGGCTTGGGGTGCTGACCACGTCCCACCCTCCAGTACTACACCCCACCAATGACGCCTGTAATGGGAAGAAGTGGGGGACGCAGCGGCTAGGCAGCAAACCTTGGCCCTTCATCGGCTGTTGCGCTAGGGGTTTAGTTTTTTACTCTTTAGTAGGATTGTTTATTACCTTGTTTATTACTAATAATGTGTGTTTACTACAAGTGGTCATTGTAACTTAACCCCATTCATTATCATACTTTACTTCATTATTAGAGCTGAAATTATTTATAGTGAATGTGCCAATTTGTGAAAAAATACACGGGCACCAATCTACATTGCTTACGTCACACTCGAGTTCCGAGGCATATATTTTTCTTTGGCCGTGTCACAAGCATAATGAACGACCAATATAGAAGAGCATTTATTGCCAAAATTTTAATGATATATGTACTAATACTAATTCGAATCTCGCAAACTTTCTAGTAATGATAACGTTTGTATTAAAATATACAAGCTCGTTTAGAATATCTCATCTTCATTCATCTTTTGGTAACGTTAGGTGTCACCGAAGATGTCACAAAACCCTTCAACCAGAAATCTTTCTTTAGATTTAAAACCATGTCAAAATGTACATATTACTGTATAGGCGTTTATACAAATAAGTTACATCACCTATGGTACTTATATTTCTACTACAAATTAGCTTCGCAATGGTCTAATCATCTAATGTCTTCAGAAAGTTGCGTCTTTGCTGAAAACCCCAAATTATTACAAACTTGTTGTTTTGAATTAAAAATCTGGGGATGTTGTCATGACAACCTTTAATTTTTTGTAGTCATTCAAACAAATACACAAAATACTGCTTTCCCCAAAAGAAACAAATAGAATTAGTATCATTTTAAATTCATTAGATGTATATTTAATTATATACTGGGAATGCTTCAATTTAAATACAGATTTTTAAACATTCAATTATTCTTTCAACTACTCAGGACACCTGAGGTTATCATTGGTTGTTTATTTGCACACGTGTATTAGAATTATTTTACGTGTGCCAGAAAGATGACTGGTGACCTTAGAAATGCATTTTTTACCTTCTGTTTCATTTCTTCTGATGTTGAACGTTTCCTTCTCTACTATTCTCGATAGTTCTATTTTTTATAAACTGTATGGGTTCCGGAAGTGGCATAAGATCTTCGGAATAATTTGATTGGATAAGGAAACGCAATCAAATTTATTGGAGTTAACTTTGTTTCCGATACAAATGTTTGTTACTGGGTACAAAGAAAATCCGTTTGCGGGTAGACTTAGTGTATTAACTATACATAATTTATTCACAGCTATGTTATCTGCTATGTTAGGTATTACAGAATTCCAGTGATTGCTTATGCCAATATTTTGGAAACAATTTATATCAGTAGGGTATATAAGGGGAAGCTGGCACACTTTTTTATGGGCAAGATGGCCGCCATGCGTAATCTAAGCATTACTAGGTAAGGTGGTAGGGGAAGCAGGACGTTGTAGGGGTTTGAGGCTGACTCTAGGGATAATGTTTAAGGCCTATAGCAGTGCATGTATGTTTATGAGCGTCACTGGCAGTTGAGTATGTCGTTCACTGTATCGATGCAAACCTCCCAACGCAAGAGATTTCTATCTTGATTGAATATGTTACCCCAACATGACACCTCGCCCCACATAGTGGCCCTAACCTAGCCTAAGCCCCATACTTCTACTCGTCTAACCTATCCTAACCTAACCTAGCTCCCACTCTTTTTACTTTGAACTTTCATAATTTAACATAACCTAAGCCCCATACTTCTACTCGTCTAACCTAACCTAACCTAACCTAACCTAACCTAACCTAGCCTAACCTAACCTAATCTATCCTAACCTAAGCCCCATACTTCTACTCGTCTAACCTATCTTAACCTAACCTAAGCTCCATACTTCTACATGGCTAACCTAACCTAACCCAGCTCCCACTATTTACTCCGGTCTTTGATAATTTAACCTAAGCCTCATACTTCTACTCATCTAACCTATCCTAATCTAACCTGGCCTAGCCTAACCTAAGGTAGATCCTCTTATTATTATTATTATTTATTCTATTCTACTAACATGATACGTTTCTAGACATTCATTCTATCCTCTTATCATCTATCCTATTCCCTCCTCTGCTTATCTATTCTATCCTGTCATACGCTACCCTGATCTCCATCTAGGAATTTCATAAACATTTTGATACTATTTTGAGTCCTCTGATAGATCTTTTTAAACACTTTTAGCATATTCTTGATGCTTTTACAACATATTTAACAACTTTTCAGACAATTTTCAGAGTTATTCAGTAATTTTCATACATTTTTAAGACGTTCCACCCCATTTTGCTACAATTTTGCACCCTCTGTTAGATCTTTTAGACGCTTTTAGTATATTCATGCTGCTTTTACAACATATTTAACAACTTTTCAGACAATTTTCAGAGTTATTCAGTCATTTTCATACATTTTTAAGACGTTTCAACTCATTTTAATACTATTTTGAGTCCTCTGTTAGATCTTTTAGACGCTTTTAGTATATTCATGCTGCTTTTACAACATATTTAACAACTTTTCAGACAATTTTCAGAGTTATTCACTCATTTTCATACATTTTTAAGACGTTTCACCCCATTTTGCTACAATTTTGCACCCTCTGTTAGATCTTTTTAAGCACTTTTAGTATATTCATGCTGCTTTTACAACATATTTAAGAACCTTTCAGACAATTTTCAGAGTTATTCAGCCATTTTCATACATTTTTAAGACGTTTCACCCCATTTTTGCTACAATTTTACACCCTCTGATAGATCTTTTAGACGCTTTTAGTATATTCAGGGCGCTTTTTACAACATATTTAAGAATTTTTCAGAGTTATTCAGTCATTTTCATACATTTTTAAGACATTTCACCCCATTTTACTGCTATTTGCACCCTCTGTTAGATCTTTTAGACGCTTTTAGTATATTCAGAACGCTTTTAACAACATATTTAACAACTTTTCAGACAATTTTCAGAGCTATTCAATCATTTTCATACATTTTTAGGACATCTCACCCCATTTTACTGCTATTTGCACCCTCCTTTATAGAACTTTTAAACTTCCAGTAGAAGATGTCCTAACCATTGATGTTGAAGTTCTTATTACTACTATTTTTGCCCTCTGTCACAGAATTTTATACAACTGTATGACTCTTTTGCTTGGTTCTGTATGTTCTGGGGGGTAACATCTCGAACACGACATGCAGTTTTCTAAGTGTAACCCCACCTATTATGATCTAACCTGCTTATTAAGTGTTCTTTACAGCTTTATTCAACTTTGTTTTCCTAACCCTTTATAACCATAACCTTCACCAGTGCCTCCATTCTCACCATCACCACCTTCGTTACCATCACCACCACCGTTATCGCCACCACCATCGTTACCATAGCCACCATCCTTGCCATCATCATCACCACCACCACCACCACACCATACCACCATCACCACCACCACCACCAGCGCCCCCACAACGGACACCAACACCACTACCATCACCACCACCACCACCACCACCACCACCATAATCACCAGTACCACCATCATCATCAGCACCACCATAACGGACACCATCACCAGCACCACCACCACCGCCGTCATCATCACCAGCACCATCATAGCGGACACCGACACCACACCACCACAATGAGACGTTTCTAGACATTAATTCTATCCCCTTATTATCTATCCTATATCCTCCTCCTCTGCATGTCTATTCCATCCTGCCATAAGGCGTCTTGTTTCCCTCTTTGCGGATATAACCTCGAGCATTTACATGTTACTTGTAGAGGATTTCCAGCGATTTTAGGATTTAGAATGTACTCAGACACGATTACACGCATATTTAAGAACCTTTCAGGCAATTTTGAGAATTATGTAGATTATTTATTAGATTTTTCCAGAGGTTTCATGCTATTTTGATGCTGTCTTAGGTCGTTTTAGAGATATTTTAGCTGCTTTTAAGCGGTTCAGAATGCTTTTGCAACATATTTAAGAACTTTTTAGGCAATTTTAGTATGGTTCCTCTGATAGATCTTTAGGACACCTTTTAGTATATTCTTGCTGCTTTTACAGTATATTTAAGAACTTTTCAGGTAATTTTGAGGATTATGTGGATTATTTGATCGATTTTCTAGAGGTTTCATGTTATTTGGAGGTTGTTTTAGACCGTTTAACAGATATTTTACTTGCTTTTAAGTACTTTCAAGGGTAATGGGTGAATTTTGTTCACTGCTCAAGCATGCTATACATGCTAACTTCATTTTAAAGATTCTTTTGCATAGTTCAGTATGGTCAAATGGCAACACGCCAGACATCGCTTACATTCCTTCTAAGACTATCATGACCTAACCCAACATAACCAACCATCATCGCCACCAACGCCACCTATATTGCAACGCCATAACCTTGCCACCACCACCACCTCCACTACCAACACCACCAACACAGCCATTACCACAACCACCACCACTACAAGTGTCATTACTACCATCATACACCTTCACTACTAACGCAGTCATGACCACACCCACCATCATCATCACCACACCAACCAACGCCACCTATTCTGCAACACCACTACCACCACCAATAACAATAACACAGGCATTACCACACCCACCTCTTCACTATCAACGTAGCCAAAACCACTCCCAACCATCATCACCACACCAACCAACGCCACCTATTCTGAAACACCACCACCACCACCACCACTACCACCACTACCACCACCGCCACTACCACCACCACTACCACCACCATCAACATGATCACCTCCAGCAGCAGCGCCACCATAACCTGGACGACTACAACCATCGCAGCACCCCCACCTCCGTCACCACCACCACCATTTAAGAACCTTTCAGGCAATTTTGAGAATTATGTAGGTTAGTTATTAGATTTCCCAGAGGTTTCATGCTATCTTGATGCTGTCTAAGGTCGTTTTACACATATTTTAGCTGCTTTTAAGCTGTTCAGCATGCTTTTGCAACATATTTAAGAATTTTCTAGCCAATTTTATTATGATTCCTCTGCTAGATATTTTAGACAGTTTTAGTATATTCTTGCTGCTTTTTACAGTATATGTAAGAGCTTTTCAGGCAATTTTGAGGATAATATAGATAATTTGATAGATTTTCCAGAGGTTTCATGGTATTTCAAGTGTTGTTGGACGTATCTATCTGCTAGTTTAAATATCGTTTTAGAAATTTTAGAGACATTTTAAGCACTATGCGAGTATTTTAAACTTTTACACCGACATTTTGGATAGTCTTCAGGATACTTGAAACACTTTTATAGGCGTTAAAAGCTTTTAATGGCTTTTTGAACACTAATTAAAACATTTCAGATCCTTCGCAGGAATTTCGGGGTTTCAGGGTATCGCAGGCTTATGACAAGCATTTTTCACGAGTTTAAAGACGTTTTAAGACAGTGAAGCAGCTATTTTTTGACACTAACCTAACCCAGCAACAATCGTATCATCATCATCACCAACAACAACTGCTCTATCTCGTAGTCTGACCAAGCTAACCTAACCTAACTTAACCTAAGCTAAGCTCCTAACTTCTACTCGTCTAACCTAATTTCTAAGCCCTTACTTCTACTCTTTTTACTTTGGTCTTTCATATTTTAACCTAACCTAACTTAGCCTAACCTAAGCTAGCTAGCTTAGATCCTCCTCTTATTGTTATTTATTCTATTTCATCACCATGACCCGTTTCTAGATATTCATTCTATCCTCTTATCTATCCTATATCCTCCTCCTCCTCTGCTTGTCTATTCCATCCTGAAATAAGGCGTTCTGATTTCCCTCTTTGTGGGTATAACCTCAGGGTATTTATTCGTTGCTTGTAGAGGATTTCCAACAAATTTAGGATTTAGAAGATACTCAGACTCACCGGCATGCATGTTTTCAGGAGTTTTTTAATCTTTTTGGAGCATTCTATTGCTATTTTATGTGTTTTAAGACACTTTTCGGGATATTGAGAGGGCTTTTTACACCAGTTGTAAGTACATTTTTTGAAACGTTTCACTCTAATTTCAATGCTATTTTGGTCCCTCTGATAGATCTTTTAGTCACTTATAGCATATTCCTGGTACTTTTTGCAGCATATTTAAGAAGTTTTCAGGCAATTTCGGGGGGGGGGGGGTTATTTAGACGCATCTAACATAACCATCCATCACCGTTACCAACGCAGCCTTATCCTGCACAACCACCATATTCTGCGACTAAGGTATAGTATGTTTGACATTTTCTCCATATCTAACCTGAGCTAACCCTACGCTTCCTCTGGAGTATTATTTACAGCCCTCATTCAACCTTGTTTTTCCTATCCTCTCTCCTTATAGAACTTTATACTTCTACTAGAAGATGTTCTAACCTTTGATGTTGAATTACTCATTAGACCTGTTTTACCCGCTCACAAATTTTATTCAGCTGTATGAACCTTTCGCTTAGTTCTACATGTTATGAAGGTCACATCTCGAACACGCCTAGTAGTTTTCTGTAACACTCACCCCCCCTCCCACCTAACATGATCTAACCTGTTTCTTTTCAAGTATTATTTTACGGCTTTATCCAACATTATTGTTTTCTCTAGTCTCCCCCCCCTCCTTATAGAGCTTTAAAAGATGTCCTAACCGATGATGTTGAATTTGAAGGCATTGCATCGTCTGACATGTGAATCCTAAGTATTTTCTAAACACTACACAGTATGTTAATGTTGTTTTAGGAGTTTTCTGGGTATTTCAGTCATTTTTGCGGTTTTGTGGAGGTTTTCAGGAATTTTGGAAGCTTCGTCGCGATTTTTCTGTTTTCACGTCTCTAGTATGTTTTAATGTTTTTAAGGGGTATATGGAGCCTTTTTTTAGCGATTCTTTATGCTTTCATGATCAAATTCCATCCTTTTGTAAATGTATGATGTTCTCGTCTAGAGAATTACTTACAGTGTTTCTAAGACTGACCTAACTTAACCACAAATCTCTTTACAGACATTTCTTCAACGTTATTTAACATTATACAGGCTTCTTTTTCCCCTCCCTGCAACTCTTTTTGTAAACTAACATGAGAAGACGTTGTAACCTTATTATTCAAATAGCTATTGTATCCGTCTTTGTACACCGCTCCAGTATGCTATACATGTCAACTTCATTTAACGATTCTCTTAATTAGTTCTGTATGTTATAAGTTATAACAGTAACACGTGAAACGATGCTTACATTCGTTCTAAGACCATAAAAATTTAACCTGGCCAACCACCACCACCACCACACCACACCACCACCACCACCACCACCACAACCACCGCCACCACCACCACCAACACCACCACCACCACCATCTTCACCACCATCTTCACCACCATCGCTATCACCACAATAAAATCCATGCATCATAAACACAAACCTTATAAATTACTACGCGATTCAGGATTAAGTTTGTATTTTTAAAATATATATCATTAAACTACGTGAGTCAAGGATCAACTTGTTTCATTTTTATTTGATAGTTCAACGTTAACATGTATTTCCCCTCATTTTTAAAGTTTAAACAAGGTAAATTATATTTCAACCACTGTATTTATAGAAATAAATGTTTATAATTTTAATACTTTCACGCTGCACACACACACACACACACACACACACACACACACACACACACACACACACACGCGCGCGCGCGCGCGCTCGCAAAATTAAGACGTGAAACGGCGGTTATGTATCTTTAAGTAACATTTCTTTAATCGATATCGGATGACAGTAATGGAGCCATCTAAGCAATATTTAAACGCAACGCTTAAAAAAACCAAATTTCTGCTATATTTCATCAAACCTTCCTATTTTTATGACTTTTTCTCGTCTTTTACATACTTTGCGACGAATCCGACAGAAAAATTAATACGCGAAACGGAGGTTATGTATCTTTACGTAACATTACTTTTATCAATATCAGATGACTCACGATAATTCAAGATCACGATTGCAGCGCCTTATAGCGGCTTCAATCAGTACTAAAACGCACATTCTACAGATTTTATACTTTTATGTCGGTAAATTATATATTAGCAGTCAAATTTTCATTCTTTTTATGATTTTTTCTCCGTTTTTACGTACTCTGAGACAAATCCAACAGAAACATTAAGATGCGAAACGGCGGTTATGTATCTTTAAGTAACATTTCTTTTATCGATATCGGGTGACAGTAATGAAACCATCTAAACATTATTTAAACGCTTAAAGAAACAAATACCTCGTATTTTTATAATTCTTTCTCCATTTTTATTCACTTTAAGACGAATCAAGCGTCAAATTAAAACATGAAAAGATGATTATGTTTCTAAGTACCATCATTTCAACAACAAAGACATTAATTTTAACTATCACCACGAAATAAACCTATTTGCACGCGTCTTAACACGCTAACATACTATATGTTACAATCTATCAACTGAACCTCTTTTAAACGTGTCCCAACAGGTAAAATCGTCACCATGTCATTAGTTGAGAAACTCTACCCTCAAACACAGGTGTAAACCTCTCTAAAAACATGTCCCTTCAGGTAAAAGTATCACATTGTCCTCACATTAACGGAAAAAACCTTAGCCTCACGCAAAGGCCTCGATTTATAACATTAGTGGAGAAATTGTAGCCTCGAAGAGTCCCGGCGACGTGCTGTCTACAAAAAACAAGTTCAGACAGGAAAAATTACAAATACTCATTCTTTCGTGTTTCGGAAAGACCCTAAAGATGTTATCGGATTGTACCATTAGTAAGATGCTTTTAGCTGAAATATAAAATAAAATCTCTTCTTCTTGTTCTGGTTCTTCTTCTTCTTCTTCTTCTTCTTCATCTTCTTCTTCTAGTCTCATTCTCCTTCATGCTAACAGGGAATATACGCGAACTGAAGGTTATTAGCTGAAATATAAAATAAAATCTCTTCTTCTTGTTCTGGTTCTTCTTCTTCTTCTTCTTCTTGTTCTGGTTCTTCTTCTTCTTCTTCTTCTTGTTCTGGTTCTTCTTCTTCTTCTTCTTCTTCTTCTTCTTCTTCTTCTTCTATTCTCATTCTCGTTCATGCTAACAGGGAATATACGCGTAATTTTGACGTTATTACCTTAAATATTAAATAAAATAACAGCATTCTCCGTCAATTATATCTAAACCGACTTTTTCCGTGTTATGCAACATTTAAGCTTCTAGAATCAACACAAGCAATGTTTCTCTCAATAACAGCATTTTATAATTGATTTTGTAAGTAATAACACCAATTTAAACTTTATTACAGATCTCTAAGACCCTAGTTTGCAAAGTATTTAAATGGACCCTTAGAGATTCGAACTAGACCCCACAGTACAAAAGCTACCATTTTTATCAATAATTCAAGAGCAGATATTTAGCTGAAGTGTTTAACTTTTTATTTCATCACGCTAACTTTATTGATTCGCGAATAAATCGACTTGAAGTAATTGCCCCGTCCCGGTAATCGAACTATGAGTCGTAGGGATAAAATTGTCTAGTATATCATTTTATATGCCAAGTTAGCCTAATTTGTCTTTGCATTACTATTCCAAGTGTAAAAATAGCGATATAGAGCAAATTTCAATAATTCTCCACAAGATAGGGATCGAACCTACGATACGTTAACTCTAGCATGTTATAAAATAATCGTCCTTAACAAGTATTATCATATAACGTTTATTTCAGTCTTCCAACACAAGCGGTTCTCGAAATAATTAAATTTACCAAATCAGGATTGGAACCCAAGACTTCAGGATACCAAGCATACCACAGAGGAAAGCCCATAACAATACCAATTTAATCAAATTTATTCGAAGTTTTTATCGCTGATAGTTTAGGAGTTATTCCAATAATAATTCATAATTTGCACGGGGATCGAACGCTAGACCACCGACAAACTCCAAAATTATACCAAAGACGCGTCGTTTTATTATAAGATAATTACCGTTTACCACTTTTCGATATCTCATTTAGTTTAGGAGAAATCAAGCATAATAGAGTAGAGTATATATAACGTTTTAAAAACAATTAGCGGCGCCTTTGAGAGGTTTTAAAATCTTGTCCTGGGTGTGACGTCACAGCAACACAACATTTTAAAACCACTCAAAGGACCCGCCACTAATTGGATGACAATGACGGTAATTGGTAATTAACCTGTCAACCCTTGTCAACCCTTATCGATGGTAATCTGACAGATGATGAGGCTGACAGATGATGAGGGTCGACCCATTGTCGGCTTTTCACCGACAATGGGTCGACCCTCATCATCTGTCAGCCTCATCATCTGTCAGATTACCATCGATAAGGGTTGACAAGGGTTGACAGGTTAATTACCAATTACCGTCATTGTCATCCAATTAGTGGCGGGTCCTTTGAGTGGTTTTAAAATGTTGTGTTGCTGTGACGTCACACCCAGGACAAGATTTTAAAACCTCTCAAAGGCGCCGCTAATTGTTTTTAAAACGTTATATATACTCTACTCTATTATGCTTGATTTCTCCTAAACTAAATGAGATATCGAAAAGTGGTAAACGGTAATTATCTTATAATAAAACGACGCGTCTTTGGTATAATTTTGGAGTTTGTCGGTGGTCTAGCGTTCGATCCCCGTGCAAATTATGAATTATTATTGGAATAACTCCTAAACTATCAGCGATAAAAACTTCGAATAAATTTGATTAAATTGGTATTGTTATGGGCTTTCCTCTGTGGTATGCTTGGTATCCTGAAGTCTTGGGTTCCAATCCTGATTTGGTAAATTTAATTATTTCGAGAACCGCTTGTGTTGGAAGACTGAAATAAACGTTATATGATAATACTTGTTAAGGACGATTATTTTATAACATGCTAGAGTTAACGTATCGTAGGTTCGATCCCTATCTTGTGGAGAATTATTGAAATTTGCTCTATATCGCTATTTTTACACTTGGAATAGTAATGCAAAGACAAATTAGGCTAACTTGGCATATAAAATGATATACTAGACAATTTTATCCCTACGACTCATAGTTCGATTACCGGGACGGGGCAATTACTTCAAGTCGATTTATTCGCGAATCAATAAAGTTAGCGTGATGAAATAAAAAGTTAAACACTTCAGCTAAATATCTGCTCTTGAATTATTGATAAAAATGGTAGCTTTTGTACTGTGGGGTCTAGTTCGAATCTCTAAGGGTCCATTTAAATACTTTGCAAACTAGGGTCTTAGAGATCTGTAATAAAGTTTAAATTGGTGTTATTACTTACAAAATCAATTATAAAATGCTGTTATTGAGAGAAACATTGCTTGTGTTGATTCTAGAAGCTTAAATGTTGCATAACACGGAAAAAGTCGGTTTAGATATAATTGACGGAAAATGCTGTTATTTTATTTAATATTTAAGGTAATAACGTCAAAATTACGCGTATATTCCCTGTTAGCATGAACGAGAATGAGAATAGAAGAAGAAGAAGAAGAAGAAGAAGAAGAAGAAGAAGAAGAACCAGAACAAGAAGAAGAAGAAGAAGAAGAACCAGAACAAGAAGAAGAGATTTTATTTTATATTTCAGCTAATAACCTTCAGTTCGCGTATATTCCCTGTTAGCATGAAGGAGAATGAGACTAGAAGAAGAAGATGAAGAAGAAGAAGAAGAAGAAGAAGAACCAGAACAAGAAGAAGAGATTTTATTTTATATTTCAGCTAAAAGCATCTTACTAATGGTACAATCCGATAACATCTTTAGGGTCTTTCCGAAACACGAAAGAATGAGTATTTGTAATTTTTCCTGTCTGAACTTGTTTTTTGTAGACAGCACGTCGCCGGGACTCTTCGAGGCTACAATTTCTCCACTAATGTTATAAATCGAGGCCTTTGCGTGAGGCTAAGGTTTTTTCCGTTAATGTGAGGACAATGTGATACTTTTACCTGAAGGGACATGTTTTTAGAGAGGTTTACACCTGTGTTTGAGGGTAGAGTTTCTCAACTAATGACATGGTGACGATTTTACCTGTTGGGACACGTTTAAAAGAGGTTCAGTTGATAGATTGTAACATATAGTATGTTAGCGTGTTAAGACGCGTGCAAATAGGTTTATTTCGTGGTGATAGTTAAAATTAATGTCTTTGTTGTTGAAATGATGGTACTTAGAAACATAATCATCTTTTCATGTTTTAATTTGACGCTTGATTCGTCTTAAAGTGAATAAAAATGGAGAAAGAATTATAAAAATACGAGGTATTTGTTTCTTTAAGCGTTTAAATAATGTTTAGATGGTTTCATTACTGTCACCCGATATCGATAAAAGAAATGTTACTTAAAGATACATAACCGCCGTTTCGCATCTTAATGTTTCTGTTGGATTTGTCTCAGAGTACGTAAAAACGGAGAAAAAATCATAAAAAGAATGAAAATTTGACTGCTAATATATAATTTACCGACATAAAAGTATAAAATCTGTAGAATGTGCGTTTTAGTACTGATTGAAGCCGCTATAAGGCGCTGCAATCGTGATCTTGAATTATCGTGAGTCATCTGATATTGATAAAAGTAATGTTACGTAAAGATACATAACCTCCGTTTCGCGTATTAATTTTTCTGTCGGATTCGTCGCAAAGTATGTAAAAGACGAGAAAAAGTCATAAAAATAGGAAGGTTTGATGAAATATAGCAGAAATTTGGTTTTTTTAAGCGTTGCGTTTAAATATTGCTTAGATGGCTCCATTACTGTCATCCGATATCGATTAAAGAAATGTTACTTAAAGATACATAACCGCCGTTTCACGTCTTAATTTTGCGAGCGCGCGCGCGCGCGCGTGTGTGTGTGTGTGTGTGTGTGTGTGTGTGTGTGTGTGTGTGTGTGTGTGTGCAGCGTGAAAGTATTAAAATTATAAACATTTATTTCTATAAATACAGTGGTTGAAATATAATTTACCTTGTTTAAACTTTAAAAATGAGGGGAAATACATGTTAACGTTGAACTATCAAATAAAAATGAAACAAGTTGATCCTTGACTCACGTAGTTTAATGATATATATTTTAAAAATACAAACTTAATCCTGAATCGCGTAGTAATTTATAAGGTTTGTGTTTATGATGCATGGATTTTATTGTGGTGATAGCGATGGTGGTGAAGATGGTGGTGAAGATGGTGGTGGTGGTGGTGGTGTTGGTGGTGGTGGTGGCGGTGGTTGTGGTGGTGGTGGTGGTGGTGTGGTGTGGTGGTGGTGGTGGTGGTTGGCCAGGTTAAATTTTTATGGTCTTAGAACGAATGTAAGCATCGTTTCACGTGTTACTGTTATAACTTATAACATACAGAACTAATTAAGAGAATCGTTAAATGAAGTTGACATGTATAGCATACTGGAGCGGTGTACAAAGACGGATACAATAGCTATTTGAATAATAAGGTTACAACGTCTTCTCATGTTAGTTTACAAAAAGAGTTGCAGGGAGGGGAAAAAGAAGCCTGTATAATGTTAAATAACGTTGAAGAAATGTCTGTAAAGAGATTTGTGGTTAAGTTAGGTCAGTCTTAGAAACACTGTAAGTAATTCTCTAGACGAGAACATCATACATTTACAAAAGGATGGAATTTGATCATGAAAGCATAAAGAATCGCTAAAAAAAGGCTCCATATACCCCTTAAAAACATTAAAACATACTAGAGACGTGAAAACAGAAAAATCGCGACGAAGCTTCCAAAATTCCTGAAAACCTCCACAAAACCGCAAAAATGACTGAAATACCCAGAAAACTCCTAAAACAACATTAACATACTGTGTAGTGTTTAGAAAATACTTAGGATTCACATGTCAGACGATGCAATGCCTTCAAATTCAACATCATCGGTTAGGACATCTTTTAAAGCTCTATAAGGAGGGGGGGGAGACTAGAGAAAACAATAATGTTGGATAAAGCCGTAAAATAATACTTGAAAAGAAACAGGTTAGATCATGTTAGGTGGGAGGGGGGGTGAGTGTTACAGAAAACTACTAGGCGTGTTCGAGATGTGACCTTCATAACATGTAGAACTAAGCGAAAGGTTCATACAGCTGAATAAAATTTGTGAGCGGGTAAAACAGGTCTAATGAGTAATTCAACATCAAAGGTTAGAACATCTTCTAGTAGAAGTATAAAGTTCTATAAGGAGAGAGGATAGGAAAAACAAGGTTGAATGAGGGCTGTAAATAATACTCCAGAGGAAGCGTAGGGTTAGCTCAGGTTAGATATGGAGAAAATGTCAAACATACTATACCTTAGTCGCAGAATATGGTGGTTGTGCAGGATAAGGCTGCGTTGGTAACGGTGATGGATGGTTATGTTAGATGCGTCTAAATAACCCCCCCCCCCCCGAAATTGCCTGAAAACTTCTTAAATATGCTGCAAAAAGTACCAGGAATATGCTATAAGTGACTAAAAGATCTATCAGAGGGACCAAAATAGCATTGAAATTAGAGTGAAACGTTTCAAAAAATGTACTTACAACTGGTGTAAAAAGCCCTCTCAATATCCCGAAAAGTGTCTTAAAACACATAAAATAGCAATAGAATGCTCCAAAAAGATTAAAAAACTCCTGAAAACATGCATGCCGGTGAGTCTGAGTATCTTCTAAATCCTAAATTTGTTGGAAATCCTCTACAAGCAACGAATAAATACCCTGAGGTTATACCCACAAAGAGGGAAATCAGAACGCCTTATTTCAGGATGGAATAGACAAGCAGAGGAGGAGGAGGATATAGGATAGATAAGAGGATAGAATGAATATCTAGAAACGGGTCATGGTGATGAAATAGAATAAATAACAATAAGAGGAGGATCTAAGCTAGCTAGCTTAGGTTAGGCTAAGTTAGGTTAGGTTAAAATATGAAAGACCAAAGTAAAAAGAGTAGAAGTAAGGGCTTAGAAATTAGGTTAGACGAGTAGAAGTTAGGAGCTTAGCTTAGGTTAAGTTAGGTTAGGTTAGCTTGGTCAGACTACGAGATAGAGCAGTTGTTGTTGGTGATGATGATGATACGATTGTTGCTGGGTTAGGTTAGTGTCAAAAAATAGCTGCTTCACTGTCTTAAAACGTCTTTAAACTCGTGAAAAATGCTTGTCATAAGCCTGCGATACCCTGAAACCCCGAAATTCCTGCGAAGGATCTGAAATGTTTTAATTAGTGTTCAAAAAGCCATTAAAAGCTTTTAACGCCTATAAAAGTGTTTCAAGTATCCTGAAGACTATCCAAAATGTCGGTGTAAAAGTTTAAAATACTCGCATAGTGCTTAAAATGTCTCTAAAATTTCTAAAACGATATTTAAACTAGCAGATAGATACGTCCAACAACACTTGAAATACCATGAAACCTCTGGAAAATCTATCAAATTATCTATATTATCCTCAAAATTGCCTGAAAAGCTCTTACATATACTGTAAAAAGCAGCAAGAATATACTAAAACTGTCTAAAATATCTAGCAGAGGAATCATAATAAAATTGGCTAGAAAATTCTTAAATATGTTGCAAAAGCATGCTGAACAGCTTAAAAGCAGCTAAAATATGTGTAAAACGACCTTAGACAGCATCAAGATAGCATGAAACCTCTGGGAAATCTAATAACTAACCTACATAATTCTCAAAATTGCCTGAAAGGTTCTTAAATGGTGGTGGTGGTGACGGAGGTGGGGGTGCTGCGATGGTTGTAGTCGTCCAGGTTATGGTGGCGCTGCTGCTGGAGGTGATCATGTTGATGGTGGTGGTAGTGGTGGTGGTAGTGGCGGTGGTGGTAGTGGTGGTAGTGGTGGTGGTGGTGGTGGTGTTTCAGAATAGGTGGCGTTGGTTGGTGTGGTGATGATGGTTGGGAGTGGTTTTGGCTACGTTGATAGTGAAGAGGTGGGTGTGGTAATGCCTGTGTTATTGTTATTGGTGGTGGTAGTGGTGTTGCAGAATAGGTGGCGTTGGTTGGTGTGGTGATGATGATGGTGGGTGTGGTCATGACTGCGTTAGTAGTGAAGGTGTATGATGGTAGTAATGACACTTGTAGTGGTGGTGGTTGTGGTAATGGCTGTGTTGGTGGTGTTGGTAGTGGAGGTGGTGGTGGTGGCAAGGTTATGGCGTTGCAATATAGGTGGCGTTGGTGGCGATGATGGTTGGTTATGTTGGGTTAGGTCATGATAGTCTTAGAAGGAATGTAAGCGATGTCTGGCGTGTTGCCATTTGACCATACTGAACTATGCAAAAGAATCTTTAAAATGAAGTTAGCATGTATAGCATGCTTGAGCAGTGAACAAAATTCACCCATTACCCTTGAAAGTACTTAAAAGCAAGTAAAATATCTGTTAAACGGTCTAAAACAACCTCCAAATAACATGAAACCTCTAGAAAATCGATCAAATAATCCACATAATCCTCAAAATTACCTGAAAAGTTCTTAAATATACTGTAAAAGCAGCAAGAATATACTAAAAGGTGTCCTAAAGATCTATCAGAGGAACCATACTAAAATTGCCTAAAAAGTTCTTAAATATGTTGCAAAAGCATTCTGAACCGCTTAAAAGCAGCTAAAATATCTCTAAAACGACCTAAGACAGCATCAAAATAGCATGAAACCTCTGGAAAAATCTAATAAATAATCTACATAATTCTCAAAATTGCCTGAAAGGTTCTTAAATATGCGTGTAATCGTGTCTGAGTACATTCTAAATCCTAAAATCGCTGGAAATCCTCTACAAGTAACATGTAAATGCTCGAGGTTATATCCGCAAAGAGGGAAACAAGACGCCTTATGGCAGGATGGAATAGACATGCAGAGGAGGAGGATATAGGATAGATAATAAGGGGATAGAATTAATGTCTAGAAACGTCTCATTGTGGTGGTGTGGTGTCGGTGTCCGCTATGATGGTGCTGGTGATGATGACGGCGGTGGTGGTGGTGCTGGTGATGGTGTCCGTTATGGTGGTGCTGATGATGATGGTGGTACTGGTGATTATGGTGGTGGTGGTGGTGGTGGTGGTGGTGATGGTAGTGGTGTTGGTGTCCGTTGTGGGGGCGCTGGTGGTGGTGGTGGTGGTGGTGATGGTGGTATGGTGTGGTGGTGGTGGTGGTGATGATGATGGCAAGGATGGTGGCTATGGTAACGATGGTGGTGGCGATAACGGTGGTGGTGATGGTAACGAAGGTGGTGATGGTGAGAATGGAGGCACTGGTGAAGGTTATGGTTATAAAGGGTTAGGAAAACAAAGTTGAATAAAGCTGTAAAGAACACTTAATAAGCAGGTTAGATCATAATAGGTGGGGTTACACTTAGAAAACTGCATGTCGTGTTCGAGATGTTACCCCCCAGAACATACAGAACCAAGCAAAAGAGTCATACAGTTGTATAAAATTCTGTGACAGAGGGCAAAAATAGTAGTAATAAGAACTTCAACATCAATGGTTAGGACATCTTCTACTGGAAGTTTAAAAGTTCTATAAAGGAGGGTGCAAATAGCAGTAAAATGGGGTGAAATGTCCTAAAAATGTATGAAAATGATTGAATAGCTCTGAAAATTGTCTGAAAAGTTGTTAAATATGTTGTTAAAAGCGTTCTGAATATACTAAAAGCGTCTAAAAGATCTAACAGAGGGTGCAAATAGCAGTAAAATGGGGTGAAATGTCTTAAAAATGTATGAAAATGACTGAATAACTCTGAAAAATTCTTAAATATGTTGTAAAAAGCGCCCTGAATATACTAAAAGCGTCTAAAAGATCTATCAGAGGGTGTAAAATTGTAGCAAAAATGGGGTGAAACGTCTTAAAAATGTATGAAAATGGCTGAATAACTCTGAAAATTGTCTGAAAGGTTCTTAAATATGTTGTAAAAGCAGCATGAATATACTAAAAGTGCTTAAAAAGATCTAACAGAGGGTGCAAAATTGTAGCAAAATGGGGTGAAACGTCTTAAAAATGTATGAAAATGAGTGAATAACTCTGAAAATTGTCTGAAAAGTTGTTAAATATGTTGTAAAAGCAGCATGAATATACTAAAAGCGTCTAAAAGATCTAACAGAGGACTCAAAATAGTATTAAAATGAGTTGAAACGTCTTAAAAATGTATGAAAATGACTGAATAACTCTGAAAATTGTCTGAAAAGTTGTTAAATATGTTGTAAAAGCAGCATGAATATACTAAAAGCGTCTAAAAGATCTAACAGAGGGTGCAAAATTGTAGCAAAATGGGGTGGAACGTCTTAAAAATGTATGAAAATTACTGAATAACTCTGAAAATTGTCTGAAAAGTTGTTAAATATGTTGTAAAAGCATCAAGAATATGCTAAAAGTGTTTAAAAAGATCTATCAGAGGACTCAAAATAGTATCAAAATGTTTATGAAATTCCTAGATGGAGATCAGGGTAGCGTATGACAGGATAGAATAGATAAGCAGAGGAGGGAATAGGATAGATGATAAGAGGATAGAATGAATGTCTAGAAACGTATCATGTTAGTAGAATAGAATAAATAATAATAATAAGAGGATCTACCTTAGGTTAGGCTAGGCCAGGTTAGATTAGGATAGGTTAGATGAGTAGAAGTATGAGGCTTAGGTTAAATTATCAAAGACCGGAGTAAATAGTGGGAGCTGGGTTAGGTTAGGTTACCCATGTAGAAGTATGGAGCTTAGGTTAGGTTAAGATAGGTTAGACGAGTAGAAGTATGGGGCTTAGGTTAGGATAGATTAGGTTAGGTTAGGCTAGGTTAGGTTAGGTTAGGTTAGGTTAGGTTAGGTTAGGTTAGGTTAGACGAGTAGAAGTATGGGGCTTAGGTTATGTTAAATTATGAAAGTTCAAAGTAAAAAGAGTGGGAGCTAGGTTAGGTTAGGATAGGTTAGACGAGTAGAAGTATGGGGCTTAGGCTAGGTTAGGGCCACTATGTGGGGCGAGGTGTCATGTTGGGGTAACATATTCAATCAAGATAGAAATCTCTTGCGTTGGGAGGTTTGCATCGATACAGTGAACGACATACTCAACTGCCAGTGACGCTCATAAACATACATGCACTGCTATAGGCCTTAAACATTATCCCTAGAGTCAGCCTCAAACCCCTACAACGTCCTGCTTCCCCTACCACCTTACCTAGTAATGCTTAGATTACGCATGGCGGCCATCTTGCCCATAAAAAAGTGTGCCAGCTTCCCCTTATATACCCTACTTATATCTATTTACTATTAATATCACTTTCATTCTACGAAATCAAATAATTTCTCCTGAGTAATGAAATTATCGTTTTTTTCTGTTAACAGATGAATGGTAGGCAACCTTTCTACCAAAGAACTTGGCTGAGAATCAAAGGAAATGGTGCACATTGGAGATTAAGCGAGAACCTACCAAGTAGGAAATCTAAAAGATGCAACACCTGCGGCAAGTGGTTTGCCAATGACTTCCACTTCTCTCATCACTTGAAAAAGGGCTGCAACTCCAAGTCATTCCAAAGCCCCCGATTTGATTTACATAAACCTCCTAGTATTTGAACTTGGCACTCGCTGCGGGCTTCAAGAGTACTGTGCTTCTGCCTTAGCGATCCAAAAGCAGAACAGAACCTAATCTGATGGTGTATAGTGAGAAACTGTTTACCAGTTTCATGTGGCTATACCTATGTGTAAATGCTCGTTATTTCTGTTCCAGAGGTATTTGACTGATGATTTCAAGAATGTTCATTTTTATCCGATATTATGCAGTGATTATGGTTGTGTGTAACAAAGTGTGTTTGTTTGCAGTGGTACTTCTGAAGGTGTATTATTTATTTAGAAGTGTTTATAACTTATGTTAATAGAGGAGTGCTGAAGAGGTACTCTGCAAGCATGCTCAGTATTGAATATTTTCATAAAATTTTTAAAATATTTTAACAATGAATTAGAACTTACTACAATGTAAAAGTGCTTCTCCGAGTTTTTATTACTTTATACAGAAATTTGCATACGAGGAATTCGTTTTATTAAAACAAAACTCTGTCATGTTTCTTCACAAAAACAAAACATATTTTAAAATACTTCAAAGCTCATGTGACTGCATTCGCTTCTTAAAAGTTTACTAAACTGCACACTGTTATAAAATTTGGGAACATCGAATTTTTCTATACATCGGATTATTAAACTCCCGCTCTTCTCCTTCAGGTATGAGTTTTGTGTGCTCGAAAATTAATATCGAAGTAAATAAATAATATGAATTATAATATGATACCAATTTTCCTATTTAACTAAGATTATCAAAAAACTTTGTATTTTTAATGGAACACTTTTTAAAATAAGAGTTTAATGTATTTCCAGTGAGATAAATAATGACATCAAAATAATTATGTTCGCAGCTTTTAATTCCTCGGCAGCAGATTTCGCAAGCAGTTTCTTCAGGTTGTCTACACACAAAGCATTAGATTTGTCACAGAAAATGTGAACAGTCGTGGCTATGAGTCACAGATATAGAAGGGCGGAATCAGGTGGCCACTACAAGTGTACAGTCGGGTGAATAAACTACAACATGGCAATGCTATCGACTGCAGAACATATACTGCGTGTGTTTACGTATTTCCTATTACCCTATGCAACATACCGGGTGGAAGGGAAGTCATTTCATTAATTTAAACCAGTGATAGATCTCGATATTTGGAACACATGTTGTATCTTACGTCTTTGTCTCACACCATTTCATACGGAGATATTTTAGTTTTCTCGAAAACAAGCTGGCAACACTGCAGATTGTTTGGGTGTCACTTTCCCTAGCTCAGTACATAAATACAGCAACGGTGCTTCTTGAGAACACAAATACCCTGCCGTGTCCTTCTGTGTTTTCTGCGTGAGTGTAGGCCAATCACAAGCGTTAGCTCCCAAAATATTGCGAAAGTGCCAGACGTGTTTACATCTACATACCAGCTCATTTCCCTGACCAACCTCAACGCAACGTTGTCTACTTTTTGCACGTGTGATAAAGCTGCTTGGAGTATTCCTTCACATCTTTTAAATTATTATTATTTCGTAACCCTGTGTGATGTGCCATAATTACTACCGAAGCTATGTCAGAAATAAGTTACTCAATGCAAACCATATTGTGGGACATTTTGAAAAATATTTTTCAGGAAGGGACAAAGGGACATCTCTGAAAAAACTGAGATGAATATGGGACATTAATAATTGCTGCCTATAACATAGTGTATAATGGTTATGGTACACACAACAGCAAAGATAAACATTTCACGGTAGTTAAATAATCAACACACGCAAACTGTCTTTTGTGCAACCAGCCATCAGCACTCTCACTAAGGGCACGATAGGTTTGCTTACACAACAGTAATAGCCACGCACTATTATCTATTTGTAACCAACCTAGTATTGCAAGGGAGGCAGTAAATATTGAAGTTGTACACCCTAAACTCCACTACTAATTTATCGCCCTGCATGTGGGGTATTTTTCTTCTATTTTAAGCTAGCTATCATATATTTTTCTTAACGTGGGACACTTTATACAGAAAAGGGACGTTCTGAGTACTCGTTTGGGACTTTTGAGCTTTAGAGGTTGGCACCATTGCACCAACATGCCTCATTGTAGATTTACAATTGACGAGATTGTGAAGAAATTCGAAACCACGGCGTAAACGTACAGTTTTAATAGTGGAAAAGTTACACGAAATAGGCGCATGTTTTGAGCTTTCATCAACCAAATCCATCCCACAATTAGCACAACAGGCGGGAATTTCAGAGCCTTCTGCGCATAGAGAAACTAAAACCGTATAAGTATACAAGTGTCCATGCTTTAAAATAAAATGACCCAGCATCACGAAAGCATTATTGTGAATCGTTTCTTTCATAGAGAATGACGGCTTGATTGATCCACAGCTTCTGTTCTTTTCCAACGAGGCGTTGTTCCACCTAAATGGTTGTGTCAACACTCATAAAAGTTGGTACTGAACCTCTGAAAATCCACATCGCGTTCAGGAAATCCCTCATTATGATCGGAGAGTTGAAGTTTGGTGTGCTGTTAGCGCTAGATGCATAATCGGTCCAATATTCTACGAGCAGACTGTAAATGCAGAGAGGTACGAAATGACATTTTGACCCCATTTTGTCGTGAACTTACGGAAGAAGAAAAATCATATGGGTAGTTTTAATAAGATTCTGCTATTGCTCATACAGCAGAGAAGCCCATGAATAAAATTAGGGAAGTGCTTGATGATTAGTGCTGGTGTAAGGCCCTCACGCTCCCCCGACCTAACAGTGTGAGATTTTTACTTGTGGGTAACCTGAAAGATAAAATTTACGGAGCAAATTCTTATACATTGGAAGAACTAAAACAAACTATTAGAAATTAAATCGGATGCATTACGGTGACCCAACTTAATCGTGTGAATCAGAATGTGTTCTCCCGATATAATGGTTGTGTAGCCAAGGGAGGACGACATTTCCAGCATCTTCTATAAGATAGGAGTGTTATACATGCTTTACGCGCGGAGCAAAGCCGACTGTGGCACATCTAATAGCGCACAGGCAAAATGCCGTGCGCCCGTTAGGTTTTAAATGAAGAACCCTGTACCTTCATATGCATATTTTAGGTATCCCTTGCGTATTGTTGCTGCATTTGGCACGGTTCTTTATGTGTGGTTTTCCCAGAAACTTAAAAAATGGTGGTGTTAACCTGTTAAGCGGGATATTAGCCCGTGTCATCGTGTGGCATAAATCTGCAAAAAAGGTAAGATTGCCTGGATATGAGATAGAGGACATAATTTTAACCCGTTTATTTCACCAGGGTTACCAGGTTTTGTTTACGATTACCCGGAAGATTATCCTCTTATTTTAGGGAAAAAAGGAATTTTTTTACCGACACAAGTAAACGCCAAAATAGATTTTTGAGACTCATTTTGGTCATAAGCTCTTTTATTGTTGGTATTTATTTTCAGATTTTGCTTTTTAACAATTTTGTATCATAGTTTGCAATTTCAAAAAATTGTTCGCATGAATATGGAAAGTTTACAATTCAGACTCAATCAATTCCTTAGTGCATCCTATTTCTCACACCAGTGAAAATGCATTCGTTTCACAAATTAAAAGATTAAAACGAAAATCGAAATATAAAATTAACCCGGTTTGATAAAATAATGTATTCGTAAACGTTTAATAACCTTTGTACCCACAACAACACTTCTGTTCCAAGGAAATGCCTATTACTTACTTTAATCTTGCATATGTAAGAAATGAATTTTTGTTCTTCACTTAAGGTTTTCTTGGTTCTACAATCTACACTACTTTTAAATGCATGTAACTTGGGTATTCTGACAGTTCCCTCGGCATGCATTATGCAAGAGGTAGGGGAGTGGCACAGCAGTCTCTTGGCATGCCAACCAGATTTGAACTTGAAATAGCCAATAGACTTTGTGGCGGGATTGCGTGGCCACGAAGTCTATTGGCTACTTCAACGTTAAACCAGGTTGTCATGGCAACATACCGCTTTGCCGCTCCCCTACCACGTGCGTAACGCACGCTGAGGGAACTGTCAGAATACCCAAGTTGTGTTAATTCAAGCATATAAATAAACACGTCCATCTTCCAACTATATAAAATACAAGGACGAGAACATAATGAACCATGATGCCGCATATGCGTTCTCGCGGTACAGAATAGCCAACTATATTTATTGCTACTAACCAACTTTCTCGAAATAAACATATGTTTACACACCAGTGAAATATATCAGAACATTGCTAATTGCATTTTGCGGTCAAAAATTTATTTCCCTCCCCGAAAAGTAGAAAAACGGAAGACACCGCCTTATGGGAGGGAAAAAGCGTAAAATGCAAGATTAACCCACAAATAGTACAACTTACAAGAAAAAGTAAGATCTGGTAATTATTATTTATGCCAACAAACTTACTGTTGGTGTTTTAAACACACAAGCCGTGTGTGGGCAAAGTTTGAGAGGTAGAACTGGAACTTAAAAATTCAATGCCACAACTGGGATTTGAACCACAGACCTTCCGCTTACCGGGCGGCTGCTCTACCACTGAGCTATTGTGACAAACTGCCAGAATGGCACTAAATTCTCAAACCAGTTCGTATTTCTCCTGGTAAACCACAAAGGCAGTCTCACATCAGAGACAAATTACCCCAATGGTGACTTACTATTGTAAGTACTTTATATCCCAGGATTAAATAACCTTCAGATGGTAATTATTATTTATTTATGCCAACAAACTTACTGTTGGTGTTTTTAAAGACACAAGCCGTGTGTGGGCAAAGTTTGAGAGGTAGCACTGGAACTTAAAATTGCAATGACACAACTGGGATTTGAACCACAGACCTTCCGCTTACCGGGCGGCTGCTCTACCACTGAGCTATTGTGACAAACTGCCAATCCTAATCTAACTGGTAATCCTAATTTCAACCCACAAAATCCACCTGTTGGCAATACCACTTACTACGACAATGTCGTACATTGTTAAAGCGTTTTGTTCCCTCCTATTTCTGAATGACACTGTTTACATTATACTATATCACCATTTAGTAGCAAAATACTGTGAATCAAGTTCTTTAACATATTCCTGTATTTTCTTGTTGCGTAATTAAGGTATATAGTGTTTCTGCATATACCCAAGGCACTGACTTGTAAATGCTAGGGGATGTAAGTCCTACATAAAGGGAAGGTAATCGGGGAAAGAAAGCAGTGATGGGAGGGTGGGAGGGAGGGAGGGAGGGAAGGAAAGAAAGAAGGGGTGGGTGAGCGACTGAGTGAATGAATGAGTGAACAAATGAATGGATGAATTTATTTCTGCATATATCCAGGTATGTACAACTGTGAATGTACCTCTGTATGTGTCTCAGTGTGTGTCTGTGAGTGTACGTCTGTATTTGTCACAGTGTGTGTCTGTGAGTGTACATCTGATACTGTGGCCAGAGAAAGCGACACGGAACTTGCTCTTGAAGACAGAAGGACAAAGTATATGCGCACAGGCTGCACAGGGAGTATAGACAGGGATGGAACCTCGGAGCTGCAGCACAACCTAATTTCCATTCGTCTTAGCTTAAGAAATCTTCAGCCTAGCTATCTTTAATGTCAACTCTTCGAGTATCTAAATTAAATCCATGCTTTATAAGACCGTTAGCTGGTTCGGGTTGTTAAACTTCATGTACTTACATGTAGGGCAAATCATAGGAACGTAGGTGTATTGCAACACTGCGTCCAAGGCTAAAGTGGCTTGAAAAGATAAACTTAGAGAGTGTTTGATTAAAGGTACATACATGAAGGTGGGTGTACTGAAGACTACATCGAATTATATGCTTGCTTCACCTACCAATGTTGACAAAATATGTGGTACTTGCATCTTATGTGTCTGAACTGAGAAAATAATCTTAATTTTGCTCGCATAAATAGTTTTAAAAGATAGAGGACACTGTTATAATTAGACAATTTTATTTCCTTGCTATGCCTGTGCAAAAGTCCTGTCTCTACGATACCTAGAATGCCTATGTACCTTTCATCTTCATATGGTCACCGCTACTCAATATTCATTCAACATTTTAAAGCCTGAAAAATACACATATGTGTGTGCATATATATATATATATATATATATATATATATATATATATATATATATATATATATGTGTGTGTGTGTGTGTGTGTGTGTGTGTGTGTGTGTGTGTGTGTGTATCGTGAAATGATTCATGTTCAGGGCAGAAACATTCTGTTTAACATGAATTTTTTAAACGATTCTCCAATCCGACGTGTGTCATGGGCTGAGACTATCAAGGTAAGATTTCAAGTGTTCTAGTACATTTAATGAGCTGTGAAATAAAGAGTTACACCGATACACACCCAATACGCTATGCAACAGCACTCTGCGCGAGCATTGTCCCCTGTTCATATGCCTATGACTTTCGCATTTTCTCTAGGTTTGTTGCTCCTACTAAACTTCTAGAAGAAGGGATGAGGCCGCGATATCCCTAACATTTTCATTTTCAGATTATACATCCACAGCCGCCCCTTCCATTCCCTTCCTATCCTCGGAACAGGTTCCTGCGCAAGGTTCCATATGAGGGAAGAAACAGCAGTCTCCTCAAAGTACAATAATTACTACATACCACCAAATGGAATGAAAGGAAACTGGAAAATTCATGGAAGAAGATAATTCACACCCCCATTTGTCTACAAATATGGGAAAACCTGTCGGAATGTACCTACATGTCGGAATTGGCAAGTTTGAACACCAGTATCCTAGAAGTTTTGGACTGCAGCAGCCGCCAGTTTGAAATGTGAGTTGCAATACATTTCTGTAAACAGATCCTATAATTAGCGGTTTCGTGTTGAAACAACTACCAACGTGAAAATGTTTTCTTTTTTTGAGATTTCTTTAACTTTATGTATGAAACAAAGAGGCAACATTAAAATCTTTTCTATTTAAGCTTATCCCTAAATGGTTTATGAACGCCACACAGCGTTGCTCTTCCAACCAGACTTTAAGTTGCAGCCGCTTTTGTTACCTTTTGCTACTCGAATTCGACAAAATTTAAAACAGCATTCGCAAAAGTGCAGAGAACTGAGACGGCGATTTGTAGACAGATTCCCAGCTGTTCATACGTCTCACAGAGGCACCGTTTTGTAATTTTGTGAATAGCTTTAAGGGAATTGGGATCTATCCTTGATAAGAAAGCTATATTAAATCCTAATCTTTACTTTATCTACTGGTAAGTAGAGGAAGTATTGTATTTCACCCAAAAACTCGATGTCGAGATTTCACCGGAAATATGTTTTGAGACCCCTTGAAAAAAAAGCATTTTTAGAAAAAGGTCTGTGTGTGTCTGTGTGTCTGTCAGTCTGAGTCTGTGGACAGCATAACTCAAAAACGAAAAGTCGATTAAAAACCAAAGTTGGTATTTAAGTTTAATGTCTTTCAACGATGCGACACGAAGTTTTTGAAGAAAATAGCCTCTCCCTAAACTACCCTTTACATGGAACATTTTTCGAAAATTTTGATTCCCTTGAAAATGGCTCTAACGATTTTGATTAAAATGACGTATGTTTAAGATATTCTTATGACAAATGAAATGCATATTTTGAATTTTCTGGTTATAGCCTATGCAGTCCTGTTTACTATGGATGACTTTTGAATAACTCGTAAACCGTAAGAGATAAAATCTTACTATACAAAAAATGTAGATATCGCTGAAACACATAATTTTAATGGATAGACGCCGCTCACACACAATTTATGTCTAATTTTTTTTTTTTTTTTTTTTTTTTTTTTTTTTTTTTTTTGTAGAGTGAATAATTTCGGAGATATCCCTTGTTATTTGTGTCAGTTTCGGAAAACTTTCGTGAAATGCAACATTTGTTTTTCGATTCTAGGCCAGAGGTTCTATCGGAAGCTATACGGCCACACTAACTGTACGGAGGTAGCAATGTGTCGTACCAACAGTGCGAAAATAAAGATATCACGTGACCAAATGGTGAAAGGATCCCGGGCACATTCGCATATGCGGCTTAACCAGATGCTATAAGAAAGAAATACGTGGTTCAGTAAGATATAGGGTAGAAAAGGCAGAGGAAAGGATCGGAACAGAACAAAGGTCAAAACCGAAAACCACAGCGTTGTATGTGGCAAAAAAATTGCCTGTAAATTGCGCTCATCTTTCATGGACAATAAATAATTAAATGACACCGGAAAAACCAGAAGTTGGGAGTATAGATCGGAATAAAACCACTCTACAGTGTGTGCAAGGTACGGACTTCCTAATAAAAGATGGTCTAATGTGGCCTCTTGACCACAGTGGCAATAACGTGTGGCCCCAGAACCATAGCGGAACAAGTGCGCTGGAGTGTAGCAATGTCCCAATCTGCGAGAATAGTGAGACAAAGTGATACGGATAGCGTAAAGAAGCAAACCATGGGCTTCAGGGGTGGAAGACAGGAACAAAAAACGTGTTCTGCGGGTGTAAAGGCTGCCCACTCGTGGATCCATTGAGAAAGGAGAGAATGCCTGCCGATATAAATAATTCCCACGGGGGTACTCCAACTGGAAAAATTTCATTGGAAAAGCAAGCAGATTTCGCTAAGCGATCGGCGGTCTCGATACCATAGATACCAGAATGACTAGGTATCCAGGCAAAGAGCACCCTTCTGATGCCTAGGTTAAGATGGAGCAATTTGAGTGCCTGTACATACCAACAAGCACGGGGTGACATCATAGGACTCTGTAGCGTCTGCAACACACTCAAGGAATCGGTATAAATAATCGCTATTGTGAATTCCGTATCCCGAACAAAGTCTAGCACCTTGTAGATGGCGAAAAGCTCTGCTAAATAATTAGATCAAATATCCGGTAGCCAAAAGTTACGTCGTACCGCCAACTCTGGTGAGAAAAAGGCCGATCCCACCCTCGGGGCATAGTCAAAGAAATAGCATGGGTAAGTTTCGGCACGATGTAAAATCCGGGCGTGGTTGGTCAGAAACCGCTAGGCTAGCATGAGTGGTAAGGCCATGACTTCCATACGAAGCCACCCATCTGTTCAGCGTTCCAGTAACAATTGCAACTAAGGGAATAGTGAAAAGGTAGTGCTGCCCCAAAGGGCGAGAAAATACCACTCTCAGCGATGCTGCAAAATGTATTTTAGCAAAACACGTAACATTTTCCGAACCACCTGAACCAGTAACCAATACAATAGGTATAAACATATGTAGCATCCTCAGAAGGGCAAAGACTTGAAGCTGAGAAAAAGACTACATCGCTTCATAGTTTCACCTCAAATCCGGATATTTCAGTTCTTTCGGAGTATTGAGATATCTAAAACAAACAGCAAATTAAACGGGGATGGGGAAAATAACTCATGGTGATTTAGAGATTTTAGTTTTTAAAATGGATGGCTTATGTAAGAAGTTTCCGAAGAATTAACACTTACTAGTATAATATTAGAAGATAAGATTACAATTCATTCACTAATATACAGGTGTCCCACCTAACTCTGCGACCTCAAATATCTCCGAAATAAAACAAAATATGAAAAATCTAATTGGCCAGAAATGTAACTATATAAGGGGCTCACACAATGGGAAGATATGCACAATCCATAAAAGTGAACAAATAAGACTTCCAACACAAAGTTACGCCACTGGTACTAGTAAGTTATGAATGAATCTCGCAAGTACGTTTTCTATCGTTATAATGTTATGAGATTTAATACAATATAAGTAACATTTGAAAGAGGCTGGAATTAAGAAATTTAATGTAATATATGCAGCATCCAAAAGACATTAGAATTTTAAGGTCTATATTTTTGTACTCTTTTGGTACAGAATGGGGTATTATAATGAACTCGATAAAGCAGTAAATGCAATTCTTAAGAGGAAGCAAGATTGATGGCAAAGACCGCGATCTGCATCCTTTCGTCAGCACACTCTATCCCCCCTCCCCGTTGGAGAATGTGGGATTGGAAACACGTCAATTAATGTGGTTCCAGCATGATAGATGTACCGCACACAATGCACATATGTTTCCAGAGTCGTTGTGAATGCGAAGTTTCCAAATAGGTGGATAGGATGGAGAGGTCCTGTGAAATGGCTAGCTCGGTCCCCCGACTTGACTCCATTAGACTTCTTTCTCCGGGACGCAGTGAAAGATAGACTGTATCAACAACCCCCAACGACAGTACAGGATATGCAACATCCTGCAGCGCGTGTGGCAATTTCCGTAGAAACACTGCAATCTGTGCAACACTCTCATGTTACCCGTCTCCAAAAGTGTAATGATGCAAACGGAGGGCACTTCGAACATCTGTTGAAGTAACACAGTTTCATCGGACAAGATGCTACTGGTGATTTGTGGGTGCATTTCCCATTTTAGATGTAATGCACAACAATGAAGTTTTTGTCGCCTATAGGCCACTGCTAAAGGTATTTAGAAAAGTGAAACCAAGTATGTTATAACTAATTGTAGCTCTAGTTTTCATTTCGCTAGAATAAACATATTCCATTTAAAAAGGTGTTTCTTTGTGTTGGAAGTCATATTTGTTTACTTTTATGAACTATGCACACCTTCCCATTGTGTGAGTCCCTTACATAGGTACATTTCTGGCCAATTGGATTTTTCATATTTTGTTTCATTTCGAAGATATTAAGTGCGGTCTCAGAGTTAGATGGGACACCTGTATATCAGTGAATAAATTGTAATGTTATCCCCTAATGTTGTGCTAAGTGTTAATTCTTCAGCAACTGCTTGGATAAGCCATCCATTTTAAAACTAAAATCTGTAAATCACCATGAGTTTCAGTACACGGATATATAGAGGCTACATTTCTACAGCATGTACTACTACCAGAGCTTGAAACTATTGAGAAATTGTGATATTTGGCATAAAGGGTTGAAATTAATTCAAGGTCGGAGATTCACTTTATACTTTAACAGAACGCTTACGTTTCGCGCAGGAGGTAATCAAGCTTAGCCAATCTAGGTCACCGCACACTCCTTTTACATTTAAATCTAAACAGACTATGATGAAGTGTTCATGATCCACCTCCAACGTGCAAATTGTTTTAGGTATATCTTTACTATAACGATACAATAACTCGACGACGCATAGATGCTCGCTGACGGGCTGGACGATTCACTCTCGTAACTAAAACTGTACACGACGACTTAAACAACTATCGTTCACCCAACTCTAAAAACTGACACCAACTCTGTAAAAACTGACTGACTGCTCGCTGTCTGTCATGTCTGTCATATTTATGCCGGAGCCGGCGTGACATAACCTCCTTAGAGTTTTTTCCACTGCATGTATGCATGACTCAGCAAAAAAGTAGCCAGAAGTTTCTGGTGTTATCACGCTGTTCGTTAGCATACCAGTTAGTAGTTGTTCTGTAGCCCCGGAATTCCCTGGTCACGCAAACACATTGCCGCTCGTCGTATCCAAGGTCACCCGGCCTCTTCTTGCCCGTATATTGTTGAACAACCAAATGTCACACTATTATATACTCCTACACTACTAACCCCATTAAAGCACTGACCCCTTAAATAATTTGTTTATTATCAGCTGTAGAAATTATAATGTAATTAAGCAATTATATAACCTTACTTTACTAAATGGAGAGTTACAAGCTTCTTTCTGACTCCGAATCATAATCTTCACATATGGAACAGACGCTTTACTTTTCAATTGGTCATGGTGTATCCATGCGTACGTTTTCAACCAAGAATGCAAAAACGTATGCCCCGTTGTTGTTCTTGTCGTCGTTCTGAACATCATTGGTGATTTGATCATGACGGCAATAACAATGTCAAAGATCTTTGCGACACTGGAGATGAATCATTGGATGAGAGAAGATTTGCACTCTGTTTGTTTGTATTAATCTGGGGTACAAAACTCCATATAGTTAGTAAATATGTACATCATTCTGGGTCTAACACAGCACACAACATATTCACATTGGATTGGATGATTCAGTGAACAAGAAATTCAATACTGCCTGCTGCGCGAAGGGTCCCGATTGCGAATCCCGGTTGGGGAGTAGAATTTTTTCTCCAGCCAAGATTATTTCCTGTTCTCCTCAGAGTCTGGAATTCTGAATGAGAGTGTGAATGCATGGGTAATCACAACGTGCAAAAGCAAAAAAAAAAAAAAAAAAAAAAAAAAAAAAAAAAAAAAAAAAAAAAAAAAGAAAAAGAAACCCAAAGACCCAAATCCACTCTACACGAATTAACACCGTTGCCTATAGACAATATGCTCCAAAGATGTAAGGCCACCGGCGGGACCATTACAGTTAAAGGTGGGACATTCGAGTGGAAAAAATAAATTTACAATCAGTGACAGTTAATTCACAGCAATCACTGTGTAATTTTGTTACATTGGCGTTGAATTTGTATTAAGAGAGAAGGGAATAGGATGAATAAAAGTTGCAATTACAAAGCTAAGAAACGAGTATGCGAGTTTGATTCACTATTGTTTCGCAGTATAATGTAATATCAACTTCATAGACACACAATTCAGCATATGAATTGAAACTTTTCTTGCTTTACCTGATTACCCTCCCCTCATGTAGGACTTGCACCCCCTAGGATTACGAGCCAGTGCGTAGAGTCAGACGCCTGTTGGGGAGCACGGGAACCTATGGACCGGACAGAGTGGAGAGTTGAAAGTGAGTGGTCAACCAAGCACCAGGTACGAGAGTGAGAAGGAGGATGATATGAAATGCATAGCTCGAAATTGTCTGTCAGGTGATTCTAAATTTGACCTTACATATGCTTCATTGCTACAGAAGACGAAAAATGATTATCATTGTAGGGTGACTACCGTCTATTCCATAATATTTTTGCTTAACGTACAACGTACTCCACAGAATATTGCTGTTCATTAACATTTTACTATTACGAAGGCAAGCTAATGCAAGTATGGTGGCATGAACCTTTATTGTGCCCGCGGAGTGCATGCCAAGGACATGTGCCATGCCCTACCCATTGTGTGCTGGTTACTTGCCGCAGCAGCTTAACGCGGTATTCTACCAACATGGGCGTCGGCAGACTTTTTTTACGGGGAGCCGCATGTTGGAAGTTTGCAATCAAACATTATTAATTCATTATGTTGTCAAAAGTTATCATGTTTGTTGTAGATAATCTTATTAATTTGTGCTGAATTAAAACTGTTCTTTATATGGAAATTAAAGCAATAATCTAATAGTAATTGACTGCAGATTAAATTCACTAATTTCCTAGAGGGTCCGCGGCCACCCTTGTCCTCCCCTTCGCGATGTCCATGTCCACCAATCGTTTTCCTTCTTCGACCCTGAATTTCTTGCCTATAACCATTTCAAATCTTAAGACGAAGAAGAAGGAGAAGGAGAAGGAGAAGGAGAAGAAGAAGAAGAAGAAGAAGAAGAAGAAGAAGAAGAAGAAGAAGAAGAAGAAGAAGAAGAAGAAGACGAAGAAGAAGAAGAAGAAGAAGAAGAAGAAGAAGAAGAAGAAGAAGAAGAAGAAGAAGAAGAAGAAGAAGAAGAAGAAGAAGAAGAAGAAGAAGAAGAAGCAGGGGGAGGAGGAGGAAAGAAAAAAAAACAGTGCGCATAGAAAAGGCTCTACCAAATTGAGCAACAGTCACGCAACAGTCGGCTGATAATCCTATATTATGACCTCGCCTCGCCTGCACTGGGAGCCAAGAAAGTTTCCGCAAGAGATTAAGTTCGTTCTTGTGCTTGTTCGAGCTTCGGGCCGCTTTTTCGAGCACCGCACTGGCAACATTGGATTGCAATGGTTGTTATATGCCGGTTTTCTCGCGCGCTGTTTCTCTTTGGCGGCGACCGGCGACTCAAAAATATCTAACCTGATACCTTTAAGATTGTTGAATACGTAACCTGTAACTCTTGGGTCATTTGTAGTCTACATGGTCGGCAAAATTTAAAGGCTTGCCTATGTTCTGTATTGTCCGAAGGTTTGCTTTACGGGTAATAATTGAATAAATTACTATAGAGGTTAAAATAGAACAAACGAGACGGCTTCTACCCGATTTTGGCTGACAACTAATTTTGTTAATGACAGTGATTTTGGAAAAGGACTTGACATCCTACCAAAGTACGTGAGCAAATTAATAATGTATATTTTAATTAAATTTATGTTTAGAATTGCACGTGTATTACTACAAGTTGTGCAATAAGGCATGCAGTATTAACTTCGTGTGTACGATAAACAATTGAAGTGTTTTAACACATACGCAATATGAGCAAAACGAATAGAACAGAATACGTCTTCGACTGGGTGCTGTGAACATCAAGGTTAGGCTAATGAGTTAATATTTATTCAAACGTTTCGTAATCTACAGTTTATATCTCGTGAGGAGATCTAATACGTTATTACATTTACACAGGATATTTGAGTTTTTAGAATGAAGTGCAGGTTATGTGCGTTAGGCCCACAGTGAGAAATGCTAGCAATTGGACATGTCATACCACATTGTACACTGTCATCAAATGCCTAAAATACCTGCAATTAAATACATTCATCACTATGATGTGTTCAACATCCCTGAGCTCTGCTCGCACTAGGACCTAACGAACGAACAAGCAAACAATACGAACACCTCTTTCTCCCCATACTCAAAGTAAAACAGGAAATTGAGAGTAATGTTGTGAAAGAATGGGTGGGTATGGGTGTCAAAAGGTTACAGTTTCTTTGTTTCAAGATTATTGTAATGTCATTAAATAAATACCTCTAGTTACTGTATGGTGCATTACTGATAACTAGGATGATGTACATGGGCAACGCTGCTGAGACCTAACAGTTATTTGCAAATATAAAAGCATGTTTTATAGAGCATTACATCAACCCAGCAAAACTATATTGGTTTCCCAAATCTGAAATGCTTTTCAACACAAGGCGGTACAGCATGTAATACAAGTGTCACTGCCACAAAATTAAGTAGTACTACCCAGGGAAGAGCAGCAGTTCATTGTAGGTAATTGTGCAATAAATAATAACTAAATGTTCTGTGCTTAGTTATCCTTATAAACATTACAGATTTACAAACATATGCAAAAGCAATGTGAATTGTTTGAGATCATAAGCTTGTGTATAATTGCATAGTTGCTGTTTATTTTGCAATCCATGTATTTTAGCAATAACTACATTGTGCCTGGAAGCTAAGGAAAGCAAAAAAAAATTGAATACTAAAGGTTGTATATAAGGTTGTAAACATTTACCTAAAATTATATTTTCTGCTTAAAGCACCTAATTGCAGAGTTAATTTTTGCATGAAAACATTCCTGTTGCTTTGGCCTGTCAATTTTGGTGTCGAATTAGAATCATTTCTGACTGTCAGTGTCAGCAACTGATGCCAAATCAATGCCTACACGGCCTTTGAACCACAATAACAGGTATGACCCAAGGTTATCTAGATTTGTATCATATGTTACTTTTAAATTAAAAAACCAATTAAAAACATTATCAGGAAAATAGTGAATGTTATTTTTGTATAGGTTAAATGAATTGCGTTATCATTATTTGCTTATTATGAGCAGTGGCATAGTGTGAAATATAAAAATGGGAATGCTATAACTAGGGCATTCTTTTTTCGCATTAACGATAAAGGTGACGGATATATTAAAGTGATTTCCCATTATTTTTCTGAATTATGTGATGTTGATCAATAAATTAATATCGTTCTAGCAAATTTTAGTGATGAAGCAAAATTGCCTTATTTTGTGAAAAAATGGAATTTTTTTTTTCAAATACAGAGATTTTGAATATAAAAAGTAGTTCTCACTTTCTTTTAAGTTCATTGCTGTGAATTTTTAAATTACAAAAAAGAATAAAGTAAAAATCTCAATAGCAAGAATATCCAAGTAATGGCTGATGATTAAGAAGGTTTAACATATTTGGAAGTTGACCATTCGGTCATTAGTGAAGTGATAGTCTGGATAGATTAAAATTCTTGGCAACTGACCCCTTTTATTTGACTGCAGTGAGCGTGAAGAGATTGCCCTGGGTTGAGAAGTAGAAAAAGGTAGGGAATTCTCAGAAAACTAAACGCTTTGCACCGAGGCTTTAGTACACAATATCTTTCATTCTGAACTGTAATATGTTCAAATGTATGTTAAATACATTTAATAAAAATATACAACTATCATACATATATAAAATACAAGCCATATAGTGCGAAAAAATGAAAACAAACTCAAATCCCAAACTTTGAAAAAATGAATGAGAGAAAACATCTTAGCTGGTGTGGTATGTCACATCATTCTTATGATGTAATATCACACATACTTTGAGTTTATGTACAACAATTTTATTCACAAAGAAACACAATTGACAGTACCTCAACAATACTCCAGAATCAGAATCGCACTATAGCCGACGGCTATAAACGCAAGTGTATACAGATGGGTATGTGAGGGGCTGGTGGAGGTGAGAGGGGCAGGCAGGAGATAATTGAGGGGTTTGCAGGGAACCTATCCTAGCCGTACCATATGCAGGCAGTGAAACGCTGACTAATCTCAGCGTACGCCACTATTTTAGAACCGAATGGATTGACTATTAAATTTTGTGTTTTCTATTTTAACTAAATATAGCTGCTCAACAGTATGATCCGTGACAAAATCAGTGCTAAATGATTGCATAAAATAATTGTCATGCATTAAAACTATTACAAAACAAAATAAATATAAAACAATTAAACACAGAAAAATAAGGGAAATGCTTAGCATATTAGTCCCCCAAAGCTTTACCCCTGATTATGAGTAAATTGTTTGCTTTAGCATAATATATATAGGGTGTAAATGAATAACACTGCACAAATTTTACTGGTAATAGAGGGTTCATTAGACAATCAATTTGAGATCTGGGAAACCAATGGTCTTAGATGTCAAGTTAATAAGTTATACATATTTAAAGTAATTCGAGATTGTGACCAATAAATCATAGCCAGAAAGAAATATATCAATATTATCCACTGGAATCAAAATAGTGCTTATTAGGAACTTAGTGAAGCCTTTGTGCTGTCTCTCTGAAGAAGCACTTTTAAATTATAGCGCTACAAAAAGCGCTTAAATTGGAGACTTAACATGAGTCTGCATGCCACTGCAATGGATAAATGGTTGTGGCAAACGGCTACAGAAATATAGGGCAGTTCTAAAACATGAGCTTTGGTCGCACAGTTAAGCCGGCTGACTGTGAACCTCATAAATCCAAGAAATCGAGTTCAAACCTGAAGAGGTGTATTATATATATATTTTTCCTCCTTTCCATTTTGAGAGAAATGTTGTGCGTTTGGTTTAAAATAGCAAAATACCACCATCATTTGCAATGCACAGAGTATTGTTTACTTTTGCTTCTTCTCACATCTGATGACTTAGGCTGGAGAGTTATGTATTGCCATTTGTCTGAAGCTGACTGTAGGCTATTCGTCCATGTCAATAAGAGAAATTTTCCTTCCAACAGTTGACTGCTGTAAACAGTTCACAAAACATTGAACCACGTAATAGCACAGAGTATTACAACTTCCCAAAGAGACGCTGAATACCTATGTGTTAGCATGACAAATGTCTAATACTGCCAATAGGTGACCTTAATAATCCTAACACCACCATGAGTTGACTGTTTCCTACTCGAGCCATCCACGTCTCATTTCCTATTTTCTTCAGCACACAATAACATTGCATTAGGCTTGAACCATCTAATTTAAGTGAAAACGAAATTCTCAGTGTGTACTTACTATTTAGGTCATGCAAGTGTAAATAATAGTTAAACAAGCTTAAAACAAAAAGCTTAAAGATTAGTTAAACAAAAAGTTACAGCAACACAAATGTTTTGTGTGTATCAAATTAGATTAAGCATGCGCTTATGAAGAAGGAAACAAAAAAGAACATAAAAAGTATGGGGTTATGAGTATTTGAACCTGCACTTTTAATATGTGTGTGCCTTTGTGTCCGGGCACCATAACCATTATGCCAAATAGACAGGCTACGAAATTTGTCCAGTTGTTTCCCCATCATGTGTTACAGCTGCAAAGGACATGATCAATGGCGTGCATACCCTCAAACAATTTTAAGGCACAGTTCTGTAATTTGTAATCCTAGACCATAGGTTTCCTATCTCAAATTGATGCCTATGAACCGTCTATCACCAGTAAAATTTGTTCAGTGTTATTCATTTACACTCTGTATATACATATATATATTGAGAGGTAGAACTGGAACTTAAAAATTCAATGCCACAACTGGGATTTGAACCACAGACCTTCCGCTTACCGGGCGGCTGCTTTACCACCGAGCTATTGTGACAAACTGCCAGAATGGCATTAAATTCTCAAACCAGTTCGTATTTCTCCTGGTATTGTTTTGAACGTGTAATGTTATTTATTAAAGAATTTGTGTAATAAATTTGTTTCATAGCTTAGAGGTTATGTCTTATTGTTTTTATTGCCAGAAATACTAATTTAATTCATTATTGTTTAGTAGTTTTACTTTTTCTGTATGCTTCTATACCAGGGGAAGACAGGTAACACTGCTGTGACGTCAGCTCACTCAGCTCACATGCTCCCAGCGAAAGCCAGTTGAACGTGTGACGTCACAGCGGACAAGAGTAAATGGCATGCGGGACATCGTAATTTTAATGCAGACTGTTTCAATTACGGAATAGTCACAGATTATAAATAATTACATTTCGGCTTTATGCCATATATAAATTCTAGTTTATGTGAACAGTCATGTTATAACGCCAATAGAACAGAAATTATAACTATTTTGCCTGAGCTAGAGGAGAGCTATACAGAACAATTAGGTGGACATTTTCCGACATTTGCTGTTTCGCTTTTCTTTAACTAGTTTGTCAATGTTAGGGCGTAATGTATGGTACATTTGTAACCGAAGACTGCATATTAGATTGTAATCTTACAATATGCTTCAGGATTTTGACTTAGAAAGGTTCATAACAGAAAAGAATTGTTCTTACACATACGTAGAACCAAATATACATAATAGGGCATATAACCTCAGAAATCGGGTTTGAGCAACATTCTCATAAAAATCAGCCAAGTCTTCCTTGTATTTATATTTGTCCTTCAGCAAATGTCACACTGTAAATTTATAAATTCAATTTGCTGCCTGCTAGAAACATTGTTAACATCCAATGAATACAGGGTTGCAAAGATCTGAAACGTAGTTGACAATGTTTCTATCTTGAAGCCTGGTCTCAAACTGGTGTGAAACACAGGAAACTGAACACAAACACAAAAGCACTAAACACCACACTACAGAATGTCAACAAAAACACGAAATAAAAATAAAATTTGCACTAACGCCGTTAAGATCCCTCACACAACAAATAAAAACCCTCAGACTAGGCTGAAGAGGGTTCTCTCTAAACAGCCCGGGCAAGTTGTAAATGTGCCCAAATAACATTTTTCATATTCATACTGTTTTCTCTAATTTCTCTATAAAATATTAACGCTTAACATGCTGACCTGTCATGGCATGTAATAATCCTCTGATTGGTAATCAGAGGATATGGTCGGTGAATTTATTTTGATAATTCTCCCGGTCAGGTTGGTGAGACCCGTAAACCAACGACAGGTGTGGTCCTCCAGACATTCTGGGGGTTGTGAGAGAGCGATGTGACCACCAGAACATAAAAATATGGTGCTCTCTTAAAAGCGATTACTATACTGCTATTGCTCTATGAGTGAAAAATATTGTAGAGCAAGAGGATTAATGACTTCATTGTCAGAAATCCAGCATTAGCTAACAACAACATATTCATACAGTTTCCTGCAAGTAGTGCCGCTGATCTAGGCAGCATAGCAATACACTGCTCTCGCCTGACGTTACACGAACGTACAAGCTGGCTCTTTGTTTAAATACGTCACATGGCCCAAAGTTGTCTTCCCCTGTTCTGTACTGTGTACATTTATTAGATTAGATTGGATTGCATTCAGGGAGTTCACAAATAGCCATGGAGGTGGGTGAACATTGAACATGTCAATTGAAATGTACAATCATGTCAATAAATATACAGAATAGCATGTAAAACACATACAGGTACAAAAGGAAATAAACAGGGTAATGGAGAAGCACAATCAAAACTTCCCTGTGATTATAAGACTTACATAATGAATATGTACAGATATAAATTGAACTTTGTTTTAAACTTTCACTAGGCTTTTCCTGTCACATCTTACTGTTTAGTTGTAATATAATTATAATTTAGTTATAATATAATTAGCAATGAATGGCATTTTTTGTCAGATTGTTTTATACATATACATTTAGATGGCTTTCACACAGGCATCAAATATAATTAACAGTGATTTGTCACTAAGAATTACTTACAAAGCAACATGAACATTAACAGGATTATTGGTCATTCAGATAATCTAATACACAATAAAATGAGCTAGAAACTACTTACAAGGCTACCTAAGTATTAACAGGATAATTTGTCATTCAAATAATCATATATAGAATAAAATGAGATAGGGACTAGTTACAAAGCTGCATAAGCATTAATAGGATAACTTGTCATTCCGATAATCTAGTACAGAATATAATGATTTTGAACATTGTTACTCTTTAGCAGAAATTTTAAAAGCATTGAAATTGTGAACTTTTTCCTTAAGATTACTAGGAAGAGCACAAAATATTTTGATGGTTTCATAATAGACACCTTTCTGGAAGCAAGAAAGTTTTACAGTGGGTTGGTGAGTGTTGCTCTTTTGTCTGTTTGTTGTAAATGTGGATCGATTGCATATAAAGAATTTTAGGATTGGGAATATATACATGCAAGGCAAGGTTAATATTTTCAGTCTTCTAAAAGGATCTTTACATGAACGTCTGCCATAGGTATTGGAAATAATTCTTATGACCTCCTTTTGTATGAGGAATATTCGTTTGCTCTCTATTGCATTGCCTCAAAATAAAATTCATAATATTTCATAATAGAGTTAAAATGAGCATAGTAAACCAATCTGTGTCTATGGAACTTACATTTGTCGGTGTTCTGATAGCATAACAGGCGGAGCTGAGTTTGTGTAAGATACTTAATGTGAGCTAGCTTTCCAGTCTAAATAATTGTCTACTTGAAAGCCCAGAAATTTGATGTTGTCTTATTTGTTCTAATAACATGTCATTTACCCCAGTTTCGATAGGAGTGTGTGATGTTTGATGAGTTATAAATTTAACAACTTTTGTTTTACCTAGGTTTACAGTTTGTTGGCTTTAAACCAGTTAGGCATGCAGTTAAAAACATAATTCAGTTTAATTACACCTTCATTTAAGTTTTACTAGTGGCCAGCATACTGCTGTCATCAGCAAACAGTACAGTACTTGCTATATCCTTTATATAAAATGGTTATTTATATAGATCAGAAATAATAGAGGCCCTAATACTGAACCTTGGGGTACTGCTTTTCAATTTGATGTTTGTTTTTCATAATCAATGTCACTGTTTACTTCAACACTCTTGTTTTCTTTCATTTAGGTATGATATGAACCAACTTAAATTTTTATTTATAAGAATGTCATGATTTACACAATAAAATGCCTTTGCCAGGTCACATAAAATACCATATACATGCATTTTATTGTTTAGGGCAGTTAACCCTTCATGTGTAAGTTTAAAAGTTACATTATTCACTGAAATTTCTTTTCTGAACCCAAACTGATCCTTCACAAGTATCTTGTTATATTTGAGTTATTTAAACAGTCTATTCAACAATACTTTTTCAGGGACTTTTGAAAAAACTGGTAAGAGCAAAATTGGTTTATAGTTTGAAGCATTATTACAGTCACCTTTTTCAAAAAGGGGTTTAACGGTTAAGAATTCCATCCTGTCAAGAAAAATTCCAGTCTTTAGTGTCTCATGTGAAGTATTCCCCCTAAACATAATGTTTTCTTATTCAGGGGAATGTTAGAAATTAGCCACTATTGTTTCTATTTTAAGTAATAATTTTCTAACCTTAAATTAAATGATTGATATCATTCTGAAAGAAGTACTGTAATGTTACATGAAAATGTCAATGAAAACATCTTAGGCACCACATGAGCATTTGCAACATATGCAGCATCTGCAACAAGTTTTCCACAAAGAGACACATTTTATGAATGTTTTTAAAATTATGTAGGCCTAGAACCGTTTTTATCCTGGCCACAAACAAAGCCAGTTTCATGAGTGATGATCAATTTCCGCAACATGTATATCTTGGCTCTCATAATGACAAATCATCCTGTGAAAGCTTATGTAACTCTGTAAGTGATCTCTAGATGAATTATTATTATTATTATTATTATTATTATTATTATTATTATTATTATTATTATTATTATTATTATTATTATTATTATTATTATTATTATTATTATTATTATTATTATTATTATTATTATTATTATTATTATTATTATTATTATTATTATTATTATTATTATTATTATTAATTATTATTATTATATTTATATTTATATAATACAACTAAACAGTAGAATATGGCTGTAAATGCCTAGTGTAAATTTAACACAAAATTCAATTCTTATCTGACAAATTTCAGGTAAGCTTTGATTGTGTTTCCATTATCCCCTTGGCTAGCACACAGCTGCAGATAATTAAAGACAGTGTGCAACCCTGGCTGACCTCCTGCAGGGATTCCAGGCGGGCTGAAGTTATTCTTACCCGCCTGAGGATAGGTCACACACGAGCCACTCACGGCCATCTTCTGCGTGGTGACCCTGTACCTGTCTGTCTGACATGCTATGTTCGCCTCACTGTCGCACACGTGCTCTTGGATTGTCCGAGACATGCTCGTGCGCGCCAGGCAATTGGTCTGGGATCTACAGTAGCCTCAATTTCGGGTGACAACCCTGTGTCTGTGGCCAAGACCATGCGGTTCGTTTCTCAGATTGGTTTTGCTACGCAAGTGTAAGATATTTTTAATTCTTTTTTGAGGTTTTAACCCTGTTTTTAACTCTTGATACATTTTACCTTTTAATGTTTTAACAATTTTGTATTTTAGTTTTTTAGCTTTCAACTTTTACCTCTTTTTAGTACGTTGCTCTTTAGGGTTTTATTTTATCGTGCTAATTTGTAGGCTGATGTTTTTAGCTGTTTACGGTTTTTAGTTGTCATTTTAAGGTTTTACTTTTAGCTAGAAAAGTTAGTGAGTGTTTTTAGATTTTAAATTTTGACCTTGGGCCCAAATGACCTAGCTGTCGACGGGCCCTTAAACCCCACTCACTCACTCACCCCCATTATCCCCTTTGCTTTGTTTGTTTCTTTTTTGTTCCTGTATATAATGAGTTTTTATGTGCTCATTCTGTATATTTATTGACAATGTTTTGTACATCACAATTGAGGAGCGTTTTTTCAAAACTCAATAGATGCAAAATTTTACGAAATTGAGTTATATATAGCATGGGCATAATTTTCACCTTCTGCATTGTTCTATGTAATCAGATTTTTCAAAATTCGATTCCCGTCCTGTGTAGAAGCTAGGGAATATTAGCAGTTTTTTCAAAACTCGATAGATGCACTTGCTCAGGTAAAGCAAAAGTCGATATATGCAATTTTATGATTTTATGATCCAGGGTGTAGCAACCTCAGTTCTTTGAGACGCGTGTTAACATTGATGTCATCTCACTGTTGCGATTCTTGGAATTCTTAATCATTTCTGCAAGCTTTGTACACTGCTGCATCATTGGCAATAACTGCGAACTCAGTTTTAGCACTTGGATTTCACATTCATTTCTGCAAGCTTTGTTATACTTACGTGGCATTTTTATTCTTAGTTGAGACACTGCACTGTACTATGCACAATGGACAGGAGCTCAGATTGTGAAACTGTACCAGTCATA